>JBBBDQ010001166.1:1545000-2136104 GCA_037127315.1 Ascarosepion bandense
TATCGATAATCGAAAAAATCGGGTTATAGAAGGAGTGGTCCGATTTTAATCAAATTTGATACACTTATAGACAAAGACATAAGAAACGATATTCAGAAGTTTCAAGGTTGCAGTTCTTACAATAGTGCAGAAAATCGATAATATATATATATAAAAGGCAAGATGTTTGTGTGTGTGTCTGTTTATCTGCCTGTATGTCTGTATTTTTTTCAGCCCTTTTATTTTAGTTTTTGCTTTGGGTTTGGCTCTAAGTAGGTATAATTGTAGTTCTTAGTCTCAGCCATGATACCATTTACTCAGAGGACTTATTTAGCTTTCAAAATTTAGTTTACGATGAAAAAAAACTTATTTGATATTGATACCAGGAAATCAAAATTTGACTTACATCCATTCATATTTCTTTCAGTCTATGGTTTCGCTTTAACTGGAAACAACTATTGCTTTTTAGTCTTTTGTGCCAACGTCCAAAGAGTTTGAGCTCCAGGACCATGGATTAGTTTTAAAGCTTTCATTACACCCGAGCAACGCCGGGCTATACTGCTAGTTTGTTAATGAATCTGTGTAATTTACATAAGTATTTATTACCGTCGCACGAATGCCAAAATAATTGTTTGAAATGTGCTTGACTTTTTAATACCCTCATTTAACCAAGTGGACAGATTTTTATTTCTGTTTTGTACAAGTTTTTTTCTTTGGTGCCCCAACTACATGAATTGTAAGAACCACAACCTTGAAACTTCTGAATATCATTTCTTATGTCTTTGTCTATGAGTGTATCAAATTTGATTAAAATCGGACCACTCCTTCTATAACCCGATTTTTTCAATTAGCGATATTTATCGGGGGTACCTCGACACAAAAACTAGCTGAGAAAACTGACAGGTGCTTATAGTACAACTATGTAAATTTTCAAGAAAATCGGTTCAGCCATTTCGGAGTCTATAGGTAATGGACACACAGACACACATGCAGACAAAGTTCCATTTATAAATAAGTTTAGATCTTTTAATGCTGCACTATACAACCCATGACCATTATCAGATTGTTAAAAGAAAAGTGACAGAGTCTTTCTTAAAATTAACTGAAATGTCCTCAACAGATCATTAGATCACAAATTTAACCTCTTACTACAAACAATTACCTTTATCTAGGATGACCCTATCTCTAATCCCACTCTGTGCCACACCCTCTTTTTGTCTCTCTAATGTCCCTTTTTCTTTTTAACTCTCTGTCCCTCTATCTTTCTATTTCCTCCTTGAATGCTTAACATGTTCTGGGTTCCCTTAGTCTGTAACAAATTTGTGAGAATAAGATTAAAAATAAATTGATTTAATTTCAAAAAGTCACTTATTGTTCAGAAGAGAATTTATTTTCAACAGATTGTTAGGTTGAAAAACCTGATTTAGTACATCACTACAAAGAACTGCCTTTATCCAAGATGACACTGCCCCCATTCCTCTGTGTTGCACACTCTTTTTGTTTCTATATGTCCATCACTCTCTTTCTGTTTTATTCTCAGTATCTGTGGTACCAAGAGTGATCACACTATAGACAGGTACAAGCATAATAATCCTCTCTATTATATTAAAGACTGTTTTATATTTATTTGTATACATAGATTTCCTTCCTGTCACACTCAGGGAGAGAGAGAGACAATAGCGAGGCAGTGTTGACTCAATTCATTCTCTTTACTACTAGTTATGAAAGTTCTTGCTATGTGTTTGCTCTTGAATAGTACTTTATTATTTTATTTTTTTGCAATAGTTAAGTTGTCAGATGGTGAAGAAAATATATATATATATATATATATATATATCATCTTTATTATAATAAGGACCATAGTGTGTGTGTGTGTATATATATATATATATACATACACAAATGAAGAAGATTGAAGAATAAAATTGCAACATTCAAAACATTGATTTAAAACAGTAGAAAAAATAATTAAATTACATAAAATTAAAAATAAAATACTGAAATTATATAACAATAATAATAGCAATTCTATTACTGATCTTAATTTATTCCGTAGAAACAACCTATACAATTATAGAAATCCCAACCAATACCCTTTATTTAACAAGTGTTTTACTAAATCCCTTGATTATATGTGCTCTATCTCATCAGTAGAAAATCCAGGGGTTAGTAAAATTTATATTGGGAATACAATGAACTGTTTTAAAAAACATTTTTAAAATCATCTCTCATCCTTTTATTAATATACACCTCCTAACACACTTACTCATCTGTCACCTTTCTCCTGACATTCCCTATGTCTAACCACTCCTTCTCTTTATCTTCCCCTATGTAGCCCCATGCGCAATAGTGGCAGTGGAATGCCTTACTTGGGGTGAGATGGTTAAAAAAAAAAAAATACAGACAAACGAAATACGACCTCACTTTCTAAATATTCTTAGAAGTTATAAAAGGAGAATCAGAAACCTAAGGTTAAATGGAAAATTCTCAAACAAGCTAGAATCTCTAGATCAATGAATGAACCCTGTTTCCTCTTGTAAACATATTAAGGATTAACCTTACAATTCTGCTTAAGGTATGAAAATATAGCAATTGTAAACAATTTATAGTATTAACCTTACTATCTTGCTTAATTCCTCTAATTATATAATCTTTCTTCTTATGTTATTTTGTCTTTTATTTTTATTACAATTTGTGATTTATTTATTGCTTTAGGTATTTTATTGCACTTGATAATTAATGTTAGTGTGTTTAGCCATGAATTAGCTTATTGTATTTATTATTTTTTTCTTGCTGTACTACTTGTTAACTTCTAATGTTTATATATCCGAGTGGGTACAGAACGAAGAAATAATTTTTTCCGTCCAAAACATTAATTTAAAACAGTGCTCAATATATGATGTATAGAGCTGTGAATATTTATTATAAATTATGTTTTAGAACATGTACATTATTTTTTAATATATGTCCTCGACAATCACATGTTTGTTTCAACGTTGGGTATGTTTCTTTGGGAGGTAAAAGCAAAACTGAATTCGTCTGCACCCTATATTTGGTTTATTCTGAACCAAATATAGAGAGCAGACGAATTCAGTTTTGCTTTTACCTCCCGAAAAACATACCCAACGTTGAAACAAACATATGATTGTCGAGGACATATATTAAAAAATAATGTCAGTCAGTTAAGTGCCATATGTGATACACGCTTGGGCGATCATGTCTAGAAAGAGACATGACTGACTGGGCAGAAGATTATCCTGCAGTAGGTTGCCATTGCTTTCTGCGGTAGACTGGTTGCCAACCAAGGCTAGAGAACCCAATCTGTCCTGCTATTTAACCCATAACTGGAAGGAATAGACAGATTAATACCTTTCCCAAGGGTATTTGCGCGTAAGTGAATGCAAGGGATGCAACTGGAATTCGAACTCGGCTCCCTGGTTTCTCGTTCCGAGTCAATATCCACTGTACCACAACGCACATAATGTACATGTTCTAAAACATAATTTATAATATATATATATATATATATATATATATATATATATATAGTGTATTGGGGCAGCAGATAATTTTATAAACATATGCTGTTAAATATAACAGACAATGGATGTCTATTATGTTTAATCATCAGCCGTTCTAAACACAAGATAATATCATCTTTGATGGTGGATGTCTTTATGTTAACGTCCCTTTAACCTCTCTGAAAATGGCTCATGTGAGCTAAAAGCTTTAGAACCAGCATAATAAAGCATAATAAAATAATATCCAAATGTTGGAGAATATTTGTCTTTATTTTCACCTGAAATTAAAGCCAAAATATGATGTTTAGAATGGCTTATGATTAAACATAATAGACATTCATTGTCTGTTAGATTTAACAATATATATGTATAGCTGGTCATCCTTTTTTTAAATTTTTTATTATTTTTAATTTATTTTTATATTATCTTATATTTTAACTTTATTTCATTTTAATTTAATTTATTTTATTCTAACTTTTCCTCTAATTTTTAATATTAGGTCGAATAAATTTACATCTTTGTATTGCTTCTCTAAATATCCTTATATTTAAGGTTCTATGAATAATATTTGTTTGTGTATGGGATTTCATAATTTTTAAAAATTGCCAAAACAACTGAGTTGCAACACTGTTACTAAATGTTAATATTTGTCTGTAACTCATTTCCACTCTAATTTTGAATTCTCTTCTTTAGTTATTTTCATTGGCTTTGCCATTTTTAACATTTTCTCACTTATTTTTCTTCTGTATTTTAACTTTTCTTGATTTCTCATTTTGTTTTCTTCTCTTTTGTTTCCTCTTACTTTCTTCTTTATTAAATTCTTCTACCTTGTATGAAAATATTTTTTGAAAAATAAAGGGAGCATTGTCTTCATAAAATCAAAAAATTTTTAAAATAAAAATGTTTATTACCATCATTGTTAACTACCTGTACAATGTCATGACCTTCTATAAAGAAGGTCATGATAATGTACAATTTTGTAATGTTCTAACATAATTATATATAAATATATATTCCCTCCTGTCACAATCAGGGGAAATAATCTGTGAAGAAACAACTAATAATCCTCTCAAATATTTTGCCATCATTTTTGACAGCAGGGGTACACTTTTATATAGATAGTTACTGCACATATATAATATGTTATAAATGAAAGAAAAAAAAATTCAGTGTTTTATCTAACATAGAGTTTGAGTGAAAAGCTCTTAAATAAGGTATTGTTTTTTTTTAGGTTTAACTTTGTTGCCATTTTCAGAGCATTGTAGAACTAAAGGTATGGAGGATACATCTTCTCTGATTATCATTTTGAAATCTATAAAGAAACATCTACACTAACCAGTAATTTTCAAAGCTGTACAACCAAAAGCAAAGTTGCCAGAATTTGGATGAAAGACTTATTTAGTAAAATTCATAAAATGAAATAAAATAAAATTCTTTTCTACAAATATTTTCATGGAAACTGCTCTGAAAAGCTTTTTTCCCTGATGCCTTGTCAATATGAATTTAAGTGTGCAACTAGACTGGCAAACAGATCTTACTCTTTTACCACTGAAATAGTTAAATGTAACTACCACTTCTATTCTAACAGTTTCTTTTCTCACACTTCCTGCCTGTGGAACACCTTTCTGTGTACTTGTTTTCCTGATAGCTACAATTTCCAAAAATTTAAATGCAATGTCAATTGCCATCTTCTTGAATTCCATTCATCTTTTATCCTTTTTTTTAATATCCCTGTAAACCAATTTTTCTTTCGCTGTAACTCCCTACACACTAGTGACAGTCTTACCTTGCTTGGGGTGAAATGATTACAAAAAATTTGAAGATTTTTATTTTAAAACTATTAGAGATGTAAACAAAATATATAATATATAATGTTGGTGTTAAGGAAGCACTTGGTGATTTGATATTAAACAACACGTGTGTATGTGCACTAGTTATTTCTATTGATTATCATTATTTGCCCATTTCTGATTGGTCAAGAATTTTTAAGTGAAGTGACAGAAATTGTAATCACTGCTTTATAATTGTACAACTGTAATTAATTATATAAAATAAAATAAAAATTTTAATCTGATTTAACTTACTAATATTTTTTATTTGAAAGATAATAGGCTAAAGTTAATCTGTTTGAAAAAGAAAATAAATTTCTGAATGTAAAATATTTTAGACATTTTTTAAATGTACATTCATCATTCATTTGTAAACAACAGATTTTAAAATTTCTTGCAAATGCAATATTTGTCATTGAGATGTGTTTTGAAGTAAATTAGAAAATTTAGAGATTAGTTAACTGGATTTTGTAAAAGATGTGCGTTGTGGGGCATTGGATATTGGCTCGAAATGAGAAATCAGGGAGCCGAGTTCGAATTCCAGCTGAATTCATTGCATTCACTTACGCACAAATACCCTTGGGAAAGGTATTAATCCATCTATTCCTTCCAATTATGGGTTAAATAGCAGGACAGATTGGGTTCTATAGCCTTGGTTGGCAACCAGTCTACTGCAGAAAGCAATGGCAACCTACTGCGGGATAATCTTCTGCCCAGTCAGTCATGTCTCTTTCGAGATATGATCGCCCAAGCGTGTTTCAAGTATGGCACATAACTGACTGACTGAATGCTTACTTATTGCTTGACTTAATGTTTATTTATGCACAGTAGCCTGTGAGCTGTCACCAAGTTCATAAGTCAATAACAGTAATTTTCTATGAGATGAGATGTTGTGATAATTTTGGGATCTGATTTAGCTGACTGCATTTTTAAAATCTATAAAAAACATCTATACTTGCCAGTAATTTTCAAAGCTATACAAGCCAAAGCAAAATTGCTATGAATATCAGAATTTGGATGAAAGACTCATTTAGTAAAACGCATAAAATTAAATAAAACTTTGGATTTAATTGTGCCACACCATTTTACTGTTGAACTAGCTAGATCATGAAACCATCATTTCTACACTAAGAGTTTTTTTTTTTTTTTCCTGCACTTCCAACCTGTGGAACTCCCTTCTGATTTCTTGCTTCCTAGATAACTAAAATCTTTGAAAATTTTGATGCAACATCAATTGCAATCTTCTGTCTTCTTGAAACCTGTTCATCTCTTGTCCTCCTCCCACTCCGACATTTTCAATCTTTTCATTCTTTTTCACTTTTGCTCCCTGAAACCACCTAGTGACCTGGCTTGGGGTGAAACGATGAGTAAAAACAAAAAAAAAAAACATATTAAAAAGCATTTTTGGAATGAAAGCTTATTGATATCTCACTCAATCTCTCTCTCTCCCTCTCACACACACACACACACACATTGGTAACTCTCGTAAAAATGTTAGCCGCTAACTCAACAAAACAAGACTTTCTGCCAAAATTTTGAACATGTGAGAAGGGATTAAAAATTTTTTTAAAAATAATTAAAAATTACTTTCTTTCCTATTAAACATTTCGATTTTATTAAGTTTGGGATCTTTTTATTCAAATGGCATGGTGTTTTTTAGCGATTTTTAGTGGAGGTACCTTACGAAACTAATTTACTTATGAACCAAAAACAAATACATTTTTTCCTAGTGTTAAAAAAATCCTATTGATAAGATTTTTTTTAACACGAGGAAAAAATGTATTTGTTTCTGGATTCGATTGTATGCTCGTTAGTTTTTTCTTTTTTTTTACATAGGTCATTTGTTTTTGTCAGCAATGTACCAGAAATGTTGAGTGTTTTAAATCATAAAAATTAATATTTTATAGGGATTCTAAAAAAACAAAAAAAAAAGACAATGAAGAGAAATACTAACTAATGATTGAAAAATGTTTTTAAAAAATTAATTTCCTAAACCTACAGAAAGTAGTTACTTGCTAGTTTGCATATTCCATATTCAAAGAAACACATCTGCGTAATTTTTCAATATGATTTCCAAGGATTAAGTTTATGCATTTTAAAATAATAATTGTAGTAAATTTTTAAATCGTTCATAAAATTTAAACCATTAATTTCTTATTTTTGAGACAGAATTTATCAAATTTCAGAAAAAATAAACAGGCTTATTTCATACCTGGTACGTAGTGTAGCCTTGCTTCATTACAAATTTTTAATCGCTTGTTTTCTTTAATTTAATCCCAAAAATAAGTTCTTATTTAAGTGGGTTGTTTATTTATGTTTTTAACACATGGTCACCTTAAGCTTCTCAGTAAGGAAAATTTAATTTAATTATTTGCTTATTAGATTTTTACTTATGCAAGTAATTTTCAGTATTATGTTTCAAGGTTATAATTACAAATATATGCTTTTTATTTACCTTAAACATCAGCTCAGGTCTTTCATTAAAATAAAACATACACTATTGGCAATTGACGTAATTGTACATAAAATCAGTCACCTTGAATACGGGCTCACTTTAATAGGCGGTGTTGATCCAAACGGTGAATAATAAAACTAGTTACAAGTGCAACTTAGACCGGAAATAGTAAAGGCTTGTACTTGTTGATTCTTAACCGTCTACGAGCTTGTTAGTTCTTCACTTATTTTGGCACATCATATTTGTGACCTTATGCCACTCTAATCTAATTTTAGTGAGGATATTATTTTCTTTTAATTCACCCAAATTAATGTAAAGCTACTTATCGCAAATACAGTTAGCATTATTAAGAAAAAAGGCCCCAAACAAAAATAAGTTTTTCAAAACAATGTTCAGTGGAAAGGTCAAAGTTACCAAAGTATAATTATTTCTTAAAATTTTTTAATCCTTTCTAACATGTTCGAAATTTACATAAAAATCTTTTTTTTAACATCAGCAAGATAGCTAATTTTTAGCAGAGTTTACTACTTTATGTGCGTCGTTGTGCATTGGATATCGGCTCGGAACGAGAAATCGGGTTGGGGGGCGTTATGGTTAGCCGAATTCATTGCATTCACTTACGCGCAAATATCCTTGGGAAATGTACTAATCCGTCTATTCCTTCCAGTTATGGGTTAAATAACAGGAGAGATTGGGTTGGAAAATCAGTCTACTACAGGCTGAAAGCAATGGCAACCTACTGCGGGATAATCACCTGCACGGTCAGTCAGGTCTCTTTCGAGACATGATCGCCCAAGCGTGTATCACGTATGTCACTTAACTGACTACTTTTTTTATGGATAACGTCATTGTCATGGAAAGCCAGTTAATTGTCATTTACCGTTACGTGATACACCCTCTTGTTGGGTGATCTCATTTGGAGACAAGAAGACTGACAAGGGAAAAGATTTTTCCGCAGTAGGTTGCCTTTATTTTTTGCGGTAGACTAGCTAATCAAGGCTATAGAACACAATAAATCTGTCCTGCTATTCAACCTATCGCTGTAGTGTAGAAAGAAGAAATGGCCCATCCACTATCGCTAAAAAAACAACAAAAAGCAAAAACACTGACAGCATTTGAAGAAAAAAAAAAGGTCCCAAACTAACTATAAACGAAGTTTTTCCATTTAAAATGGTTTTATGTTATTATTAAAAGAAAAGATCAAAGTATTTCTTTTTTGAATTATTTAATTTTTTTTTAAATCCTTTCCAATACTTTCGAAATTTTGATAAACAATCTTGTTTTGATTTTCGTAAAGCGGGTAGAGACAAATCATTAATTCAGAATCGAAAAAAAAAAAAATAATAAAATAAAAATCTGAGTTACAAATATTTTAAGTTAAATTAATTAAAAACTTAAATGTACATTGTAAATATTATGTAACAGTTTTTTTTTCTGGGGAAAAACACATTAACTTGGAAATTCTTGCAAAAATCAAATAATTATTGGATTTTAATGAGACTTTCATGACTTATTCACAAATTAATGAAATTATTTTTATAATTATTACTTTTAGAAAATCTGGGTAAAATATTTTTTACAATTGTTACCCTCTCTACCTTCTCCATGTAATTCATGAAATTCCAAAAAATTAAATTCTGTTTTGAAAATTCGTTTTATTAGTTAAGTGCAGGACTTCTTGGGGAATATAAATCATCTTTTTTTTTTTTCAAAGAGCCTTTTTATCAAAAATCTCCACTGAATAGTAAAATAAAAATGTAAAAAAAATATGACATTATTTAATTATATAAGCCTTTAATTGCTTTTTAAATATATATATATTAAGGACATTCTGAAAAAGAAAAAATTCTGATGAATAATGAATTTGTAAAAGAATTGTTTTCATTTTTTCTTTTTAGATTATAAGAATTTATAATGTTTCAAAATCTTTTAAAATTTTTCAAAGCCTTATTGCAGTTAGGTTATTAAGTAATTATGTGAAGACTATATTTACTAATAAAAAAATTGAAAAGTTTAATACAAATCTTCGAGACAAAAGATATTTAAAATAATTGTTTATTCATTTTTTTTATGCATAGGAATGTTGTTTTTTGAAGTATGATATTTTGTGTGTGACATTAAATAATCACATGTTTCATAGTTTCTTCCTCTTACAGGAAAAAAATTGGACAATTATATCAATTCTGGTTAACTATACTTCGCTTATTACCAACCACTTCACGCATCAGAAATATATGACTGCTGTGATTAAAGAATATTTTTATTCTAAGTTTTATGCTATAAACAATACTTTTTTCAAATCAGATTAATTGAACTTTGAATTTTGTAATTTTTCCAAAATAACTTGTCACATATGTATATTTTGTTTTTGCAAGATTTTTAAAACTGAGAATAAACTTTTGTATGCAAACTTGCCAATCTGTCAAAATGGACAAAAAAAAGATAACTTTTGATAACTCTAAAAAGTTGAGATTCCAATCAATGTAGCTTCTATTTGAAATATACCAGAGTATTTTGCTAACTGGAAATAGTACATTTAATCATTTAGCTTTCAATTAAAGCTAAAATGAAAGTTTCAAGGAAGCTGTTTTATTTTTAAAGGTTCTCTTTAAAACTTAGGTATCAAAAATGAGTGGAGGTACCTAAAAAAGTTTGTTTTTCATTAAATTTTTGGCACTCTTGAAATTATAAGTTTTAAATCAAAATTTATTTAGATTGCTTCACAACACCTCCAACACTTAGAATGAAAAATTACTAAAAATCAGTTAATCATTCACATTTCATAAGTGTAGAGGATATTTGGTGAGGTATAATATTTTACAATCTAAAAAAAAAAAGAATAAAATTTTTTTTTGGTTTGCTTATTGAGGTGAAAGCAAAAGTAGACCTTACACTTAGAAACTGCACACCTGAGTTGCCCACATTTGGAGTAATTGAATAGGTCAACCCAATCAGAGTGAAATTAATAGGCTTTGCTCTGGGAGAATTTGGTATGCATTTTAGTAAATATAAATTATTTTTATTTTGGGGTGAATTGATATAAAAGAGCTCTTAGTAGTAGAGTGTGCTTGTCTGTTTTGTTTTTCAACTAAGGTTCACTTAATACAAGTCTCAAGAGCCACCCGAAGCAGTGAATGAAGTATATCATATGAATGTAAGTTATTGTAAGAGGAGGAAGTAGTGTTATGAATTTGTTTATATAACTCTCTCAAACTTTGATTGGTTGACAAGATGGTATGATGAAAATCGGCAGGAATTCCGCATCCACAAGGAGAAAATTATTTTCAGTTAGTTAGTTGGCCATAAGCTCCCAACAAGATGAAATGTGTTTGTCAGATTGTAGAAGTCCACACCCCAAGCCAACTGCTGTAGGGCAAGCTTACAACTGTAATGAACAAGACAAGAAGACGAGTTCCCCCTTCTTGTTTGGCAAAGAACATAAATCTGGCTGAAACTGAATTAAAAGATTTTAATGAAAGTAAAGCCTCGTCCAGTAAAGTTGAATCGTGAGATGAAGTATTCCTTGCTTAAGCCTAGGATGAATGTTCATGAAGATTAGAAGAAATGAAGATGAAAAATATAGAATAACGCTTTATGAGAACCCCAACATATATGCTAAGAAAATCTCCTCCAACAGATATGAAGATTGAAATATGATTGCCAGTTGCAATAATGGGACCCATTACTGAAAAGAGAGGCAACTAATTACAATGCAGCACAATGTGATAGCCTTGTATCAGGCTATATATCATCCAAGAGTTCTAGAATTATAAAGAATGAAAAATAACAACCCCAGGCTCATCAACCAGATTTATTGTTGTAGAGAGACGCAGCTAACCAAGATACATTGCAATATGATGGCCTTGCATCAGGCTAAAATAATCAACCGAAAGTTCAAGAATTGCAAAAGTGAACATAACTGTAATTTCAACCTCAGTGAAGAGACTAAATTTTTCATAAAGCAGCGAGATGTGTCGATCTTGTGTCATGCTGAAGAGCAATGAAGAAATTGAATGTTGGAAAAGAGAACAGGAGAAAAGAAAATAAGAGTATTGTTTTTTTTAAAGAACTGATATAAAAAAAGAAAAAAAAAGAGAGATAAATGATAATTATGAGAGAGAGAGAGAGAGAGAGAGAGAGAGAGAGAGAGAGAGAGAGAGAGAGAAACTGTAAGTTATGAAAATCTATTTTTATTTATTTTTTTCCTTCCCAGCTCGTAGATTTGCACACATCACAAATTCTTAAAAGTATTTTATTGCATGCAACATTATATGAAAAATATTAAGTGAAATCCCATTCTTTGTGGTAGAGACTTTTATCCTATGGCTTGGAAAAATCAGATGTTACTTCTATTCATAATTTTCAATAAAAATTAATAGTTAAATTTTAATCATTTGTCTTGTGTTACCTTCATTTAGTTGTTTGTTCAAAAAGTCTTGTGTTATAATTTTCCCATATGCTTGCTGTGCAAATAACAGAATCTAATCATTGTCTGACCTAATATCCAGTATATCCTCTCTACATTTACCTGAGAAGGTTGATATCATTGCAGGGGAAGACACAAGCTTGTCACTCTTGAAGTTGAGGGAGCCCCCAGCCAGAGAGGGCCATGACATGTAATAGTAGAAAGTGAAGTTATGGAAGATAGATAATGATTAAGTTCACTAGACTGTAGTGTTCAGGAGTCTATTCCACAAAGTAGTGGCTCTAGGGAAAAAGCTGAATGAAACTTCCTTCTTACAATTGAAATTCATAGAAAATGAAGGTGATTTGATTCTATAGACATAGCATTTAAACAAGTGGATCTAAAAAATGAAGCTCATCTGAAAATTTAGCATGGAAATAGTGAGTAAGTAATGATAGGATTGTAATGTTGCATCTGTGAGAAAATGGCTAGTTGAACTTTATTATTGATTTCAGTTCTCATTGGGTGCTCACATTTGTGACCTTGTGCCAAAATAAGCTAAGCTTAGTAAAACAGGTATCTTATTGTAAAGTAAGACTAATATTTTAGTTTGGTTGTTGACCTTTACTACTGCATAAGGGGAAATGTTTAATGAATTAACCTGATTGACAATCATTACTGAATAGTAATAGTCAAGAAGAAAAAAAGTGGATAACAGATGAAATTCTCAAACTAATTCCAAGGAATGGTACAGTATATAGGTTGTTAAGCAAAAATATTAGAAAGAAATCCAAGAAAGCAAAAAATGGATGATTTTACAAAACATATACAGAGATACAAATACAATTGAACATAGACATAATAGGCATGAATATAAGTCATGCCCATTGACAGGATATATAAAATGTAAAAAAGGAAATCCTCATAATAGAAATATAAGAGATACTTCAAAGCTTAAATGAATATGAATTGAAGTGCAGTACTAGATTGGCAGCAGGGTCTCATCATTTTACAGTTGAAATGACTATATGTAATGTAAATTCTATGCTAACAGTTTCTTCCCTTGGAATTCTTGCTGTGAAACTTGCTTCTGATTTCTTGTTTCCAGTCAACTTTGATCTTCAAATATTTAAACACAACGTCAATCATTATCTTCTTAATTCCTCTTCTTTTATTGTTAAGATCCTTAAGAGTATTGTTTTTTGTCATATTCTTTCAAACTCAGTAACCCCTTTTGTCTTAGTGGATTTATTATCTTTCTTGGAGTGAAATGATTAAAGAAATAATACATTGATATTGTGGAGTAAATATTACACATCTGGTGACACAAATGGAATAGTCTAGACACTTAAATAAAGAACTCCAGTGAGTCTTCAAAATGTCTTTAGAAGATTTCTGACAGACATCATGGTAAGAGCTTAAGCAAAACTTAATATTATAGCTGCAAGGATTGAAAATCACAAGTATAACAGAAGTTACGAGATGAGGAATCAAAACACACATGAGTTATAACAAGAGTGACGAAAATATCAAAACTCATAACAAGTATTGATAGCAAGTAAAAAAAAACAAAATACTTGTTGCTTCAGTGCATAGGATACCAGCAACAATGAGAATTTGAACCATGTTGGTTTAAATGTTTCTTGTGGGTTGAAAGGGAAAAAAATATTCATCAAATATGGAGGAAATATTGACTTTGGTGGTAAAAATCATCATCATCATCACCACCACCACCACCAACAACAACAACAACAACAACAACACCAACAACAACAACAATAATAATAATAATAATAATAATAATAATAATAATAATAATTATTATTATTGTTGCTGGAACTCCAGAAGAAAAAAAAAAGAAAAGTTAATCAAAACAATTCTGAGGGAAATGAAATTCTCCAGGTTTCTTTTTACTCTTGACACTGAGAAAATGCCATATCTGAATTTAAATACAATGCAGATGATGGTGTTGCTTTTTACGCTTATTTCCAAAGATAAGAACAAATATTCAGAGATTAATGTGGTAACTGGAAAGACAAGAAAAAACAAAACTACTGTTGAGAAAGCACTGGTAGAACATAACAAATTTTGTAATTTTGCACTACCTAAAAAACAAGTAGAAATTTTTTTTAAAGAAACAGTAAATATTCTGACAAAAAGACTTAGCAAAACTCATTAGAAATATATGAATCTGACAAAAAAAGAAGGCAAAGATTTTATCACAGATGCTGGAATTGTTAACAAGGAATGTAAAGCTCCAGACTAAATGAACTGACTGTGGATATGTTGAAATATGTTAATTTTGGTTCAAGAGTTAATAACAAAAAAGATGGAGAAATATGGGCAAAAAATTTTAATAAAACAAAATAATAAACTTATACTGAAAGAAATATTGGATGAATGTCAGAGAATCCTAAATGTGAGATAGGATGCCAAAGAAATTCAAGAAAAAGAATGTGCATGTTGAAAGGATTAATTTTGATTCAAGAGTTAACAGCAAAAAAAGATGCAGAAAAAGAATGTGCATACATACAAATGAAAGGGAAATTTGCAAAAAAGAAAATGAGTTTGAGTTTTGTTTAATGGCATATCAACATCTGTGGGTTATTTAATGTCAAAATTTTAGCTATATTACAAGAAGCTATGGATATCATGCTTGCAGATTGTGATTTTGCATTTGCTTACCTGGATGATATATTAAAAGTGTATCTAAGGAACAACATATTGGGTAAGTGAAAATAGTTTTTGAAACTGAATCTTTTTCATATGTATTTACAAATACAGATTGCAGAAGAATGTTCAGAATTAACAACTATAAATACACACAAGGGATTGTATAAGTTCAACTGACTTCCTTTTGGGATAAAGATAGCTTCAGCTATATTTCAAGAAGATATGGATATCATGCTTGCAGATTGTGATTTTGCATTTGCATATCTGGATGATATATTAAAAATGTATATTGGGTAAGTGAAAATTGTTTTTGAAAAAATACAACAGTACAGGTTCAAACTCAGTAAGGAAAAATCTTATTTGTTTTTGCCTAAAATTAAGGACCTAGGACAAATCATTGACAAAAATGGGTGCCGAACAGATGTGTCAAGGGCAAGTGCAATTAAGAATATGCTTCCCCCAACAAACATGACTAAGTTACAAGCATTCTTGGGACTAGCAAACTATTATCATATTTATATACCTAATATGCAGATTTGAGAACTCCACTGTCAACTTACATAAAAAAAGCAGAAAGTCAAACTGGACTCATAAGTGTCAGAAGGTGTTTGAAGAAATAAAAACAATTACTAATATCAGACTCATCATTAGTGTGCTACTATCCAAAAGCAGAAATCATATTGCTTAGGATACTTGTGATTATGGTATAGGAGCAGTAATTTTATATGAATATGATGATGGTAATATGAAAGCCATCACACATGCTTCATTTTGCTACTACCAGCAAAAAGAAAAATACAGACAGGTTGAAAAAAAGGCATTAGTAATAATGTTTGCAGTGAAAAAATTTCACAAATTTATACACAGAAAGAGTTTTCATTATCAGACAAACTACAGTTTATTCTCAATTTATGGTTCTAAAAAAGAATTCCTACACATAAAGAACAATTGTTTATGAAAATTGTGTATCTTGACAGCAATGGTAAAGAACAGTGCCTTATGAAAATTGTGAATCTAGATAGTAATGATAAACAACAGTGTCTGACAAAAATTGTGTATCTTGATAGTTGTAGCAAAGAATAGTGCTTTATGAAAATTGTGTATCATGATAGTGATGGTGAACAAGAGAGTTTTATGAAAATTGTTTGTCTTGACAGTGATGGTAAAGAACAATTGATTATGTAAATTGTGTATCTCAATAGTAAAGAAAATTTGCTCATGAAAATTGTGTATCTTGACAGCAATGGTAAAGAACAGTGCCTTATGAAAATTGTGAATCTAGATAGTAATGATAAACAACAGTGTCTGACAAAAATTGTGTATCTTGATAGTTGTGGCAAAGAATAGTGCTTTATGAAAATTGTGTATCATGATAGTGATGGTGAACAAGAGAGTTTTATGAAAATTGTTTGTCTTGACAGTGATGGTAAAGAACAATTGATTATGTAAATTGTGTATCTCAATAGTAAAGAAAATTTGCTCATGAAAATTGTGTATCTTGACAGAGCAAAGAAAAATATTTCATGAAAATTGTGTTTCTTGATAGCGATGGTAAAGAACAGTGACTTATAAAAATTGTGTATCTTGACAGTGATGGTAAATAACAGTGAATTATGAAAATTGTGTATCTCAACAATGACCATTAAGAACAATTGCTTATGAAAATTATGTATCTTCATAGTGATGGTAAAGAAGCCATATGCAAATCAATGCAAAATCTATTTAATGAGTTATGTTAATACAATTACCATTAGGATATTATAGATGTTGTAGAAGAAATAGATCTGAAATAAAGCAAATATACAAATCTTTGTTGCAATTTAATAAGCATAGTAAGGTAACATATACATTTACTACTTAGTATTAATTGTATACCAGACAAGTTTG
This sequence comes from Ascarosepion bandense, assembly GCA_037127315.1. Lineage (NCBI taxonomy): Eukaryota > Metazoa > Mollusca > Cephalopoda > Sepiida > Sepiidae > Ascarosepion > Ascarosepion bandense. Next base: position 1,561,750 of record JBBBDQ010001166.1, read on the forward strand.
CTGAACATTATGCAACCATGAAGCACATGAACAATGAATACTATCTTTTATAATATTATACATTATTGTCTTCATCTTTATTGCCATTTGTACAACGTTTCAGCTGTTGTACAGCTCTGGCCTTCTTCAGGTGCTAGTAATTTCGAACTGAAACCTTTATTACAATCACTGGGCTCCATTCCTTTGTTTAGAGCCTCTACTGGTAGTCATAAGTTATCTTCCTCTAACCCTGTAGCCTGGTATTGAACTCACAACTTTTTGGGTCAAGTCACAGGAACTAACCAATGTCTATATCCACTGGGCCATAGACAACTGAAGGACAAGAACAACTGAAATTTTGAGATTTATAAACCTGATGTTCAGTTTACCAGATTTATCAAATTTTTTTATGTTAATGGTTTTCTCTAGTAGTTTTTTTTGTTTTTTTTTTACCAAAGTTCATATTGCAATTTTTGATACTAATGATTTTCTCTGGTAAATGTTGTAAATACATCTCATCTCAGAAATATAGACAAATACTATTTTTTATAATGAGAATTCTATCAGTGACCAAAACAAATGCAGAAAAATCTACATCTTTGATTCATAGATAACACAGAGGCAGTAAGAGTTGGATATATGCAAGAAAGATATTCAAGATATTCACAATGTCTACTGGCAATAAACAACCTGTAAACAGAAAGTGAAAGTGTTCAGTGAAAACAGATAAATAGAGAGAATAGTAGATAGAAGCTGGTTGATAGTAACTACTGCCATTATAAGAAATTATAAAAACACTTATTGCCAATTTAACAGTAGGGAGAGAAAGTGATTACTGTTATGTTTGAGATTAGATTAATGGAAGAGTCTTAAATCATTATTAACTAAAATTAGACAGTCATCTACAAGAGTAGGGATAGAAATCCATTATTGTTATGCTGAAGATTAAATTTGTTGATTGAAGGATTATCAGTCAGTATTTATAAAAATTAGATGGTCACCTTTAAGGGAAGGGTAGAGAAAGTGATTACAGTTATGCTGGAGATTAGATTTGTTAATAGAAGGGTCATCACAAAGTATTTATAAAAATTAGATGGTCAACTTTAAGGGTAGGGAGAGAAAGTGATTACAGTTATGCTGGAGATTAGATTTGTTAATAGAAGGGTCATCACAAAGTATTTATAAAAATTAGATGGTCAACTTTAAGGGTAGGGAGAGAAAGTGATTACAGTTATGCTGGAGATTAGATTTGTTAATAGAAGGGTCATCACAAAGTATTTATAAAAATTAGATGGTCAACTTTAAGGGTAGGGAGAGAAAGTGATTACAGTTATGCTGGAGATTAGATTTGTTAATAGAAGGGTCATCACAAAGTATTTATAAAAATTAGATGGTCACCTTTAAGGGTAGGAAGACAAAATAATTACAGTTATGCTGAAGATTAGATTTTTAAATGGAAGGGTCATCTATGAGTATTTACCAAAATTGGTCACCATTAAGGGCAGGGAGGGAAAGTGATTACAGTTATGCTAGAGATTAGATTTGTTAATGAAACAGTCATCAGTCAGTATTACCAAAATTAGTTGGTCAGCTACTTACAAATTAAGTAAAGGTAGAGAAAGAGAGGATAATGAGCGTGTGTGAGAGCTAGTGAGAAGTAAGAGAGTGAGTGCTAGTGCAAAGAGCGAGTAGGAGAGATTGAATTTGTTTTCACTTAAATACACAAAGAAACAACTAAACAAATTTTAACAATAAGCAATTTATTCAGTAAAAGCAAATGATGTTTCTGAAAATAAAAAGAAGAGGCATGTATGTTGTATTCTTGCAAATGTAGAAATATTCCCATGAAATTCTTCTAAGTGACATATTCTTTCAGGATTTTGGTAATTATAGCTCTCTACAATTTCCCAAATGTGAATTACTTGATATACCTGCTCTATTCTTATTTTCTGTGTTGCTGTTTTTAGTGACTATTTGGGAGATCTGACTTATTTTGAGCCTGAGATTAGAAAAGAAAAATTAATAGATTTAAGATTTCCTTTAAGTTCTTCAAAACTTGAACTTGACATCCCTGATCTTCATTAGTCAGAAAGCATCACATGATTACCCACTTTGAACTATACTAGAGAAGTCACATAATACTTCATCAGGTCACTTCATGAGATGTTTAGATCTTATAATGGCTGGCCACTTGTATTCAAGGATTCTCGTCTACCAAGATGGCTAGCTGATCTCCATTGCAGACACCTGCTCAGGTACACTTGTGTTTGTTCAACTCACCTATGGTCTATACTGCAAGCATGGTGAGATTTGAACCTGGGCTTTATGGTCAGAAAGTGAACATTCTAACCACTCAGCCATGGGCCCATATAGATCCTATACACATGTGGTAAGTTTGTTTTTTGGAGTCAAGCATGTGTTTTCCCAAGGGATTTATTAACCTATACATGAAGGTGATTTTTTAAGCACTGCTTAAATGTGACACAAGGCCAAAAGAATGGGGTACCCAGTGAACTCATTACTCAGTTGTAATAGATTCTAGAGAGAAGCTAGGTAACAATTACACCATGTTGAGGTGCCCAAAGGTAATCCTAAGAGTGCTAGAAGTCTTACCAGGATTTATTATTGATAAGCATATTCATAACAATATAAGTTACAATGATGTCACTGTTTTGACGGCAGGTTCAAAAAAACATTGAAATAACTCTAGTGGCAGACAAGTCATGGTTTGAGCTTGATTGATGGCATGTGTGTTCCTAATGGAGTAGACCCCAACATAAAATACAAATGCAATAAAAAACAAACACAGACAACTATTTTAGTAATAAGAACTTTATAAATTCATCTACAAACTATTAGTTACTCAAATCCAATGCAAGAAGACATTTTCAAAGCTAAAGATCATAAAGACAGGGTTAAGAAATTTGGTGCCTGAATAGAATTAGGAATCATACATGTTGCTACTCATTGAGAAGGAATTGTTAGATGAATTGGATGCAGAAGCATTTATTGTCAAATTTATAAAGATATCTATGAACTATCAGTTATTCAAGTTCAATGCAGGAAGTTGTTTTCAAAGCTAAAGATTATAACGACAAGGTTAAGGAATTTACTGCCTGAGAAGAATTTGGAATCATACATATTACTATCTAATGAAAACAAAATTGTTAAATAAATTGAATGCAGAAAAAATTATTGGCAGATTTATAAGATTATCTAAAAACTATCAGCTACTTAAGTCCAATATGAGAGGACATTTTCATAGCTAAAGATCATAAAGACAAGGTTAAGGTATCTGCTGTCTGAGTAGAATTTGGAATCATACATGTTTTTATCTATTGAAAGGGTAGATAAATTTGATGTAGAATCTTTTATTGGCAGATTTATAATGCCATTTGTACAATATCTGTTACTTAAGTCCAATGTGAAAGGACATTTTTATAGCTAAAGATCATAAAGACAAGGTTAAGGTATCTGCTGTCTGAGTAGAATTTGGAATCATACATGTTTTTATCTATTGAAAGGGTAGATAAATTTGATGTAGAATCTTTTATTGGCAGATTTATAATGCCATTTGTACAATATCTGTTACTTAAGTCCAATGTGAAAGGACATTTTCATAGCTAAAGATCATAAAGACAAGGTTAAGGTATCTGCTGTCTGAGTAGAATTTGGAATCATACATGTTTTTATCTATTGAAAGGGTAGATAAATTTGATGTAGAATCTTTTATTGGCAGATTTATAATGCCATTTGTACAATATCTGTTACTTAAGTCCAATGTGAAAGGACATTTTCATAGCTAAAGATCATAAAGACGAGGTTAAGGAATCTGCTGTCTGAGTAGAATTTGGAATCATACATGTTTTTATCTATTGAAAGGGTAGATAAATTTGATGTAGAATCTTTTATTGGCAGATTTATAATGCCATTTGTACAATATCTGTTACTTAAGTCCAATGTGAAAGGACATTTTCATAGCTAAAGATCATAAAGACAAGGTTAAGGAATCTGCTGTCTGAGTAGAATTTGGAATCATACATGTTTTTATCTATTGAAAGGGTAGATAAATTTGATGTAGAATCTTTTATTGGCAGATTTATAATGCCATTTGTACAATATCTGTTACTTAAGTCCAATGTGAAAGGACATTTTCATAGCTAAAGATCATAAAGACAAGGTTAAGGAATCTGCTGTCTGAGTAGAATTTGGAATCATACATGTTTTTATCTATTGAAAGGGTAGATAAATTTGATGTAGAATCTTTTATTGGCAGATTTATAATGCCATTTGTACAATATCTGTTACTTAAGTCCAATGTGAAAGGACATTTTCATAGCTAAAGATCATAAAGACAAGGTTAAGGAATCTGCTGTCTGAGTAGAATTTGGAATCATACATGTTTTTATCTATTGAAAGGGTAGATAAATTTGATGTAGAATCTTTTATTGGCAGATTTATAATGCCATTTGTACAATATCTGTTACTTAAGTCCAATGTGAAAGGACATTTTCATAGCTAAAGATTATAAAGACGAGGTTAAGGAATCTGCTGTCTGAGTAGAATTTGGAATCATACATGTTTTTATCTATTGAAAGGGTAGATAAATTTGATATAGAATCTTTTATCGGCAGATTTATAATGCCATTTGTACAATATCTGTTACTTAAGTCCAATGTGAAAGGACATTTTCATAGCTAAAGATCATAAAGACAAGGTTAAGGAATCTGCTGTCTGAGTAGAATTTGGAATCATACATGTTTTTATCTATTGAAAGGGTAGATAAATTTGATATAGAATCTTTTATCGGCAGATTTATAATGCCATTTGTACAATATCTGTTACTTAAGTCCAATGTGAAAGGACATTTTCATAGCTAAAGATCATAAAGACAAGGTTAAGGAATCTGCTGTCTGAGTAGAATTTGGAATCATACATGTTTTTATCTATTGAAAGGGTAGATAAATTTGATATAGAATCTTTTATCGGCAGATTTATAATGCCATTTGTACAATATCTGTTACTTAAGTCCAATGTGAAAGGACATTTTCATAGCTAAAGATCATAAAGACAAGGTTAAGGAATCTGCTGTCTGAGTAGAATTTGGAATCATACATGTTTTTATCTATTGAAAGGGTAGATAAATTTGATGTAGAATCTTTTATTGGCAGATTTATAATGCCAGTTGTACAATATCTGTTACATAAGTCCAATGTGAAAGGACATTTTTATAGCTAAAGATCATAAAGACAAGGTTAAGGAATCTGCTGTCTGAGTAGAATTTGGAATCATACATGTTTTTATCTATTGAAAGGGTAGATAAATTTGATATAGAATCTTTTATCGGCAGATTTATAATGCCATTTGTACAATATCTGTTACTTAAGTCCAATGTGAAAGGACATTTTCATAGCTAAAGATCATAAAGACAAGGTTAAGGAATCTGCTGTCTGAGTAGAATTTGGAATCATACATGTTTTTATCTATTGAAAGGGTAGATAAATTTGATGTAGAATCTTTTATTGGCAGATTTATAATGCCATTTGTACAATATCTGTTACTTAAGTCCAATGTGAAAGGACATTTTTATAGCTAAAGATCATAAAGACAAGGTTAAGGAATCTGCTGTCTGAGTAGAATTTGGAATCATACATGTTTTTATCTATTGAAAGGGTAGATAAATTTGATGTAGAATCTTTTATTGGCAGATTTATAATGCCATTTGTACAATATCTGTTACTTAAGTCCAATGTGAAAGGACATTTTCATAGCTAAAGATCATAAAGACAAGGTTAAGGAATCTGCTGTCTGAGTAGAATTTGGAATCATACATGTTTTTATCTATTGAAAGGGTAGATAAATTTGATATAGAATCTTTTATCGGCAGATTTATAATGCCATTTGTACAATATCTGTTACTTAAGTCCAATGTGAAAGGACATTTTCATAGCTAAAGATCATAAAGACAAGGTTAAGGAATCTGCTGTCTGAGTAGAATTTGGAATCATACATGTTTTTATCTATTGAAAGGGTAGATAAATTTGATGTAGAATCTTTTATTGGCAGATTTATAATGCCATTTGTACAATATCTGTTACTTAAGTCCAATATGAGAGGACATTTTCATAGCTAAAGATCATAAAGACAAGGTTAAGGAATCTGCTGTCTGAGTAGAATTTGGAATCATACATGTTTTTATCTATTGAAAGGGTAGATAAATTTGATATAGAATCTTTTATCGGCAGATTTATAATGCCATTTGTACAATATCTGTTACTTAAGTCCAATGTGAAAGGACATTTTCATAGCTAGAGATCATAAAGACAAGGTTAAGGAATCTGCTGTCTGAGTAGAATTTGGAATCATACATGTTTTTATCTATTGAAAGGGTAGATAAATTTGATATAGAATCTTTTATCGGCAGATTTATAATGCCATTTGTACAATATCTGTTACTTAAGTCCAATGTGAAAGGACATTTTCATAGCTAGAGATCATAAAGACAAGGTTAAGGAATCTGCTGCCTGAGAAGAATTTGGAATCATACATGTTTTTATCTATTGAAAGGGTAAATAAATTTGATGTAGAATCTTTTATTGGCAGATTTATAATGCCATTTGTACAATATCTGTTACTTAAGTCCAATATGAGAGGACATTTTCATAGCTAAAGATCATAAAGACAAGGTTAAGGAATCTGCTGTCTGAGTAGAATTTGGAATCATACATGTTTTTATCTATTGAACGGGTAGATAAATTTGATATAGAATCTTTTATCGGCAGATTTATAATGCCATTTGTACAATATCTGTTACTTAAGTCCAATCTGAAAGGACATTTTCATAGCTAGAGATCATAAAGACAAGGTTAAGGAATCTGCTGTCTGAGTAGAATTTGGAATCATACATGTTTTTATCTATTGAAAGGGTAGATAAATTTGATATAGAATCTTTTATCGGCAGATTTATAATACCATTTGTACAATATCTGTTACTTAAGTCCAATGTGAAAGGACATTTTCATAGCTAGAGATCATAAAGACAAGGTTAAGGAATCTGCTGTCTGAGTAGAATTTGGAATCATACATGTTTTTATCTATTGAAAGGGTAGATAAATTTGATGTAGAATCTTTTATTGGCAGATTTATAATGCCATTTGTACAATATCTGTTACTTAAGTCCAATATGAGAGGACATTTTCATAGCTAAAGATCATAAAGACAAGGTTAAGGAATCTGCTGTCTGAGTAGAATTTGGAATCATACATGTTTTTATCTATTGAAAGGGTAGATAAATTTGATATAGAATCTTTTATCGGCAGATTTATAATGCCATTTGTACAATATCTGTTACTTAAGTCCAATGTGAAAGGACATTTTCATAGCTAGAGATCATAAAGACAAGGTTAAGGAATCTGCTGTCTGAGTAGAATTTGGAATCATACATGTTTTTATCTATTGAAAGGGTAGATAAATTTGATGTAGAATCTTTTATTGGCAGATTTATAATGCCATTTGTACAATATCTGTTACTTAAGTCCAATGTGAAAGGACATTTTCATAGCTAAAGATCATAAAGACAAGGTTAAGGAATCTGCTGTCTGAGTAGAATTTGAAATCATACATGTTTTTATCTATTGAAAGGGTAAATATATTTGATGTAGAATCTTTTATTAAAATCTTTCATTTAAATATCAACCAATTACTTAAAAAAAAAAAAATTAATAAATTAAATTATAACATTCTGTATTTATATTTGGTATCTACTGTCTATGTACAACACATGTACACTATATTTATTAAGAAATACACATTTTTTCTACAAAAAATTAATTGTATCCCCCTTTTATTTTCCATATGCATTTTTTGAAAATTTTCTTTATTTGTTATGAAAATTAATAGAATTGTAGTTGTGGGTAGGTCCTCTTTGTGTCCTGGTAGCCAATATTTTTAAATCCAGTCTGCTAATAAATAACTCTGAGATGGTCCAGGAAAGTAAGTAAGAAGTCAATGTATCAAATCTTCATCAGCAAAAGAGCTGTGAGTTACATATTGTGGATGCTAAAATCAGCAGGTAGTTTCTGAAGGGGTAGTTTCAGCCATCAAAGTCTGATGCAAAACTGAAAGTACACAGAATTTTTAAAAATAATTTCAGAACCTGACAGACCTGAAGCAGACTACCACCACGTTTAATTTAATTGTTTTTCATTTTTTTTTTTTTTTTTACTTTTTTCAGCGCAGTCCTATTGCTTGTTATTGCTTGTTACTTAAACTTTCAGATTATCAAAAAAAAAAAAATAATAATTTGAAATATTTAAACAAATTTGGTGGGGTCAGTTTCTCATACAACGTTAAAGTAAATCGATCCTCCATTTTCAATCAATATAAGGTTGTATGAGAAACTGCGCCCTCCAAATCGTTTAAATATTGAAATTTTTTGCAAATTCTTTTTTGTCATTCGTAAAGTTTAAGGTGTTTAAGATAATATTGCACTGAAAGAAGTCCCCAAAAATTGATAATGAACAAATTTACTGGTGGCGGTAATGTCGTACCGGAGACTGGTTCAAAATGGAGGCTCGATTTACTATAACGTTGTAGGAGAAAATGATCCCCCTCCAGAAAATGTTTAAATATTTAAATTTTTCAAAATTTTTTTTTTGTCAATCGCAAAGCTAAGGAGGTAATCGATAGGACTGCGCTGAAAAAAGTAATAAAAAAAATGAAAAACAATGAAATTAAACGTGGTGGTAATCTGCCCAGAACCCAAGTATAACCCGGATATAAGAGAAACTCTGATATAAGAGAATGTTTCTCTGGTCACAAATTAGAGTCTGTGGTAATGTATATAAAATAGACCAAACCCGGATATAAGAGAACTTGTATCCAGTTCCGATAACTCTCTTATCAGGGTTACACTTTGTTTTATGATAAAACAGAAGAAAGACAGGGTCCAGTACTGATTTGTAAATTGAACACCTGACGGCCACTTCGCTGATTTCCGCTTTTAAACTGTTACTTAAAAAAAAGTGAACAGAATCTCAAAGAAAATAATGTAATTTTTTTAAAGAGTAGAGAGAGAAGAAACAACAACGGAAAATTGTTTTAATTTTAGCAAAAAATATTAATTTAATTTTTTTTAACTAAAAACCCAACCGAAAATGTTTACCTTTTTTTTTTCGACCATGATACAGAAAAAAAAATATGGATGTAAGAAAAAAATTAGGCTATGATCTAACTGAAATCATTTTTAGTGTTATACAATTCTTTGTTCTTTAAAAAAAGAGAAATATCCAGCTTATCATGGGGAAATTGTGCAAGAAGCCCGAGGAAGCACATTGTCAAAAAAAGTTGAAAAAATACCCAGTTATCACCCTTGATAAAATTTCTATTTATTTACTAGTAGTAATTATATTCCGTGTAGCGTAATAAAAATATTTAATGATAATTTATCTTTAAAATCAATAACCTATCATTAAAAACGTCTTTTACCACAGAGTTCTCTAGTTAAGGTGACCTCCCTTATATTTGTATATACAGTAAGTCGTACACAGTTGTAAAGACAATAATGTTACTTACAAACACAACAATTTTTAGTTTGATTTCTCGTAATCGTCCGCTCATTTTAGGAGCAACCGGCTTGAAAAAAAAATTCGTATATCGGTAAGTAAAACGTTGTATTTCTTATTGTGTGACTGGACATAAGTAAAACAAAACAAACGAAAAATAAAGTAAAAAAATTTAAAGAAAAAGTAAACGGGTTGTAGTCCAAGAGTTATCTCCCCATTAGGTTAAACATCGGGATTGATAAGTTAAAAGTAAATTCTTTAACGCTGCTTTTAATTGCAAATATTGGGATTAAAAGACTTGTTAAAAAATGTAGAATAATTAAATGTTTTGTTTTCAAAGCCAATTAAATAGTAATAACATTTGATTATGATTTAACTTTTTAATAAAAGTAGGCTATTTTTGAAAGAGTGCTACTGCAACAAAAAATATTGTTTTCAGTTCTGAAGGTTACCATTCAATATGTTTTTTTTACTCCGAAAGAAAATACAAAAAAGTAAAAAGTTTTCGGATTGTATGTATAAGTTTACTTACAGTAAGTTTTTTACTACTTTCAACACAATTAGTGTAAAAAAAATCTTGTTAAAAGAATTTAGAACTCTCTAAGATTCATTCATAGAAAAGAAAATTAAACAAAAATAATATCATTCACATTAAGAATTATTCGAACAAGTATCTTCATCTTGGTTGTTATACTCAACTCTACATTGTACAGTTGAGTAGAGTCTACAAGGTTTCGGCCGCTGTACCTTTACGACGTACGTTTTTCTTCATGTGTCTGTCAAATTTTTAAACTGAAACTTTTTATTCAATCCACGGATGTAGAGAAAAATTGTTCACACCGTAGATTGAATAAAAAAGGGTCAGGTTCGAAATTCCGAGAAGTTAAGACAACTAAAGAACGCTAGAGAATTTTACAATCTCTTCCGTACAGAAGGGGCAGCTCGGTGTTATGGTTAGCAAGTTTGTCTCGCTAGAACCTATTACAACTGAGTAGTAGTGAGTTCGATCCTGACTGGGTACCCCGTACTTTCGGCCTGTGCCACATCTAAGCGGTGCTTAGAAAATTAATCTCTTCCGTACAGACTCAGACTTCCTAAATAAATAAAAAAAAAAAGACATAGGCGCATTAAATAATTTTTAAATTCTTCTTTGAAGTTAAATTTTAGGTTTTTATTGAATTAAAGCTAATGAAGAATCCTTAAAAAAATCATCTGTAAATAAATTTTGGGGGCATTTTTAAAACAATTTTTTATCAATATCCATTTCATTTTTCTAATGTGTATATGTGTGTGTGTGTGTGTGTGTGTGTGTGTGTGTAAAAAAAAAACATTTTTCTATAATTTTCTATATTCTTGAATTGAATGGATTCTAATTAAATTTTTAATTTAATCCATTTAGTGTCTTAACTATAAAATGTTGAATGAACTTTCCTTGTTTTTATACCTCGATTTTATGAATTGAAGCATAGTATTAGATTGCAAATTAGGTCTCAATTTTTTTACAGTTAAAATTGCCAGTGTATCTATCTATGCTAACAGATTTTTCTCTCGCAATTCCTGCTTGTGGGATTCTTTTGGATTTCTTGTTTTTTCAAATCTAAATGTAAGGTCAATTGTTATCTTCTGACTCCTTATCTTCTGTTCTTTTATTGTCCTCTCTCCTTAATAAGGATTTTTCACAGATTTTTTTATTCCATGTATCCTGAATGTAAACACCAAGGCCATGCATGTGAATGCTGGAATCTTTTCACCAAAGAAGATAGCTTGGAACAGAGAATTCATTAGTAGCAATAGAATAGTTTAAATTGATTTCACGATGTGCAAAGATATCCAGAGACTATTCCAAGAGAAAAGATTCAGTATTGCAGAAATTGGAATGGATACCATGAACATTGGAGAAAGAAAGGTTGAGGAAGTTGCTGTATTTTGTTTACTGGTTTTCTCATATGTTTTTCATTTTCATGAGATTTGTTTTATGGAGAAAAAGAAAAGAAAAAGGCAAATATAATTATAACTGTCATTAATAGCAATACAAACTGGCCAGAATGTGGCTGAGAGTAGAGCATAATATGGCCTCTGAGTTGCCCACTTGAAATACATGCAGAGATACCTACTCATGCACAATGTGACAACACAAATACCATATTAAGCAGTTGATGATTGAAGTAGCCTCTCTAAGCAATATCAAAAAGCTCAGGCTTCTTACTACCAGATGCAGTTGTCTGAAAAATGCCAGTCTGGTTCCCTCATAATGGAAAATCATAGCCACTGGTTACTCTGATCACCAAAAAGAAGAGGAAAGAACCAGTAAACCATATTTGAAGTAGGAACAAGGGATGATCTTCTCCTGTTCTATAGATATGGAAGGAGTGCAGGCTGCGCAATAGTTAAACCTATTACCCTGATTGTAGCAGGTTAATAGGAATATTTTATCAAGACACCACTCTAAAAAGGCTGCTGCTGAGAATACCATGAATGAAACATGTAAGTAATGAAGATATTTTTAGGAAAATGGAAACAAAAAGGATTTTTATATTTAGAATCAGAGAGAGTTAAAATTTCTTGGACACCATGCCACTTATGTAGTAGCAAACCACCCATATTCTCTCCATATTCTATTAGCAAGAAGTAAATTCCACTCAAGCACCTTCTTCCTGCAAACCACTGCCTTCAGTGATTCCATGCCTTGTACAGAGTGAATCTTACTGTAAAAAAATAAATAAAAAAGAGAGACATAATAAAGATAGAGCTTAAAGAATTTGCCAATGATAAGACATTGAAAGCAAGCGAGAAACAATGAGTAAACTACCTAACAAGTTTCTGTAAATGAATAGGATAACAGTTATTGATAGTAAGGAGACAAACATTGATTAGTGTTACAAAGGACAGGAAGTTGTGGAGAGGTATGATTGTTCATGTCCTGAAGAAACACAGTGCATAAAAGAAGAAAGACTGGTAAAAAATGTTAAGCATTGAAATGATATATTCAAAGCTATTTTGTTTTTAATTTGTAATGCTGAGAAATCAGTATTTTATAAACAATTGCCTACGTTTATTTCATAAGAAAATAAGTGCTTCTGCACACACAGATGCATGTATGAAGAAAGAACTGGTAAGTATTGAAAAATGGGATATAATTAGTCATGGAATGTAGTGTATAATTACTCAGGATTGGAAGTTAACAATGAAAATTAAACTCTTAATAAAAATTTTGTCACTGTAAAAGAATATTTAAAAATATTTTGTAAAGAAGTTTATATAATATCCGGATAATATGTGGAATCTCAATAACATTTCACAAAACTGTAAATGTTATATAGCGTCTATCTTGTTGATATTGCTTTCTTTTATGTTGTTTTGGTAATAAAAGTTATTTTTAATTCTTCTTGGTTATCATTATGTAATTAAGTTGGTATCAATTGAAAGGTAGCACAAGACATTTTTTATTCTTTTTATAATCATTTCATCCGAAGCAAGGCAGGACCACCACTGGTGCACAAGGGGTTAGAGTGAGAGAAAAAACAAGGTACAGGGAATGTCAAAGAAAGGAAAGGAGATGGATGGGAATTAAGTAGATAGAAGATGGCAATTGACATTGCATTTAAATTGTTGGAGATTGTAGCTATCAGGGAAGCAAGCAAATGGTAGGGAGTTCCACAAATGGAAAATGTGAGAAAAGAGACTATTAGAATAGAAGAGGAAGTTACATTTAACTATTACAATGGTAAAAGGGTAGGACCTTGATGCCAATTTAGTAGTACAAGTAAATACATACAGTCAGGGAACTAGGAACAAAAGCTTGTCAGAACAGTTGCCATGAAAATACTCATAGAAAAGACAGAGGGTAGCCACATCAGGTCAGTAAGAAAGTGGCTGAAGGTGAACTTCTAAGTCAGGTTCAATTATATTGCAGATGCTTTTTTGGATTTTATTGAGAACATCAAAATGAATAGTAGGAGCATTCAACCAGATATAGCAACAGTATTCACTGTACACATGAATGGTAGATTTTTAAAGGTTCAAAATGAATTCTGACAAGAAAAGCTTCCTGGCCCAACATAGTGACCCAATCTTTCTAGCAGTAGATGCAGCTATGGATTCAATGTAGTCATTCCATTTGAGACCTTTTGAGAGAGTAAGGCCAAGGACGTTAAGTGTATTGCTCTCTAGGAGACTAGCATCATCCATTCTTATAGTAGGCAAGAAAGTTTTTCTATGTTCGTTAAATGAGAGCAGCTTTATTTTGGAGGCATTAAAATTTACAAGCCATTTTCTCCCCATTCAATGACAGATTGGAGATTCTTTTGAAGTGCAGCAGCCAGGTTTACTTTGTTAGTCTTGGTAGATTTCTTATTGAGACGGGAGTAAACTTCAAAATTTTATTAACTCCAGTATTTAATTAGTTAGACTCGGTCACTTTGTGAGGTGGAAGCAGACCGGGATACTTTTTGATCAATACATGGACCTTACATTCTCTGTAACTCTTGTGTGAAAAACAGCCAAAAAATTTTGTTTCTATATCCATTAGTTCAAAATTCTCATTTTCATATTTCATATACTAGATGCAGGTGTGAGTTAATGTGCTTTTGCATTCAGTGGTTGGGGCAGACTGCAGGTCAACTCTTTTAGGCACCTGGTTTTTTTGCTATCTGGTATAAAGTTGAGGATAAGCTTATTCTTGCATGACATCATAGTTATTTTATCTGCTAAAAGAGAAAAAGGAAATATTTGCTATTTGAAAGCATGATCTATTATAAAAAATTTTATTTTTGTTGGTCTTTAAATCTATGAATTCATTTTTTATCAGTAACTTTTTCTCTACTTAACATTTCTGGTATCTTAAATCCATAATAAGCAAAACTTTGAGGATGAATTCAGATATCCACATTTGAAATTGATATAGGGCTTTCTATTCAATGTTGAAACAGTGATTCTTGTATGATCTCCAAAATTAAGCAACATCAAGCTTAGTCATTAACTAGATGGGTGACCACTTGGAGATACCAGGTGTTGTAAGCTTGGATGTGCAGATGGTGCAATGGCTAATGGTTTAGAATTGTTAATCAGAGATGAGTTCCAATTACAGTTCTTCTTCTATGTGCCATGTTCCTTCAGGATGTAGGCAATCATGGCCATCCACGTCTCTCTATCCTGGGCAGCTCTTAGCACACTTTCTCCTGTTACCCTACCACGCTCTGCCATCCACCTGCTCAGGCCCATCAAATATGTTATCTGCTTCTTTCCCCTGTCTCTGTTTCACTGTATCTGACATGGGAGTATCAAATTCTTCAAGCCTTCCTTCCTCATCACATGTCAAGGGAACTTTAACTGTCTTGATTTTAGTATTTCCATCTTGTAATTGGCTTTTTGGGTTCTTCTGTTTGCTGATGACCCTACATTTGGTTTTCTTGCTGTTTATTTGTAGTCCTTTCTTTTGGCTTTCTTCTACTTTTTTTAAAGAAGTCTTGTAGTTTCTTTCCATGTCAGCTATCAGCACTGTATCATCTGTGTATCTTATGTTGTTCAGATTGTGACCGCTGATGACGAATCCTGGCATAACTTCTTGGGTCCTCAGAATAGTCTCACTGAACAAGTTGAATAGATCTGGTAAAAAGATCCTTGTCTTACGTCCGTTTCTATCTTTGTCACTCTACTGAATTTGTTTCCTGTTCTTATGCAGACGGTTTGCTGCCAGTAGAAGTTCTTGATTATTTTAATGTCTTTCCCAATTTTCTATCAATTCTTTGTGGGGTACTTTATTCATTTACATGCAAATACCCACCGTAAAGATATATATCTGCCATTTATCCTCCTCGTGGTGGGTTAATTAGGAAGATTTGTATGACTAAAACTATTATTATCTCCTCCCAAAAATTATTTTGCAATCTAAAAATATTTTCTGGCCTGCAAGAGCTTGATAAATCATAGAAATCAATCTATCAATATCTAATCTTTCAGTATATCTGAATAATAATAGAATAGATAGGATTAGTTGCTTATCATCCTGTTCACACTCCTCCCTAGCTTTTTGAACAGGAGCAGAGGTTTATCCCTTGTTGTTTGTTTAGAATTGGTTTTCTAGTTCCTTCAACTCTCAACTTCTGATGACTCTTCCTAAACTCTACTTTATTCAGTAATTATTTTTTTTCCTCTCCCATAAAAGCTGATAGGTTTGCCTAGTATTCAGTGGACACTCCTCCCTAGCTTTTTGAAAAGGAGCAGAAGTTTATCATGTGTTGACTGTTTAGAATTGGCCTTATGGTTCCTTCAACTCTCTACTTTTGATGCCACTGCCTGAACTCTATTTTATTTAGTAATTATTTCTTTTCCTCTCCCATAAAAGTTGATAGGTTTGCCTAGTGTTCAGTTCACACTCCTCACTGGCTTTTTGAACAGGAGTAGGGGTTTATCCCTTGTTGCCTGTTTAGAATTGGCCTTATGGTTCCTTCAACTCTCTACTTTTGATGACTCTGCCTGAACTCTATTTATTCAGTAATTATTTCTTTTCCTCTTCCATAAAAGTTGATAGGTTTGCCTAGTGTTCAGTTCACACTCCTTCCTGGCTTTTTGAACAGGAGTAGGGGTTTATCCCTTGTTGCCTGTTTAGAATTGGCCTTATGGTTCCTTCAACTCTCTACTTTTGATGACTCTGCCTGAACTCTATTCAGTAATTATTTCTTTTCCTCTCGATAAGGTTCAGAGGAGGGTCTGTAATGTGATAGATACCGACTTGGCAGACCGCCTGCAGTCTCTCTCCCACCGGCGTGAAGTGGCTTCCCTGTGTCTCTTCTATAAATACTTTCATGGCTTCTGCTCCGATGAACTTAGATCACTGGTGCCCCCTAAATACAAATTTGAACAAGATACTAGATTAGCAACTAGATCCCACCCTTTTACAGTGAAACCGATAAAATGCAGCCGTAACTTCTACTCCAACAGTTTCTTTCCTCGCACTTCCCGACTGTGGAATTCTCTTCCAAACGATTGCTTCCCCGACGGCTACAATCTCCAGGAGTTTAAATGTAAGGTCAATAGACACCTCCTAACACACTAACCTGCTCCCATTCTATCAAACACTCTTCCCATCTGCCTAACCCTCATCCTCGCTATCCTTACTCACCTTCCTCCTGACATTCCCTATGTCTAACCACTCCTTCTCTTTACCTTCCCCTATTTAGCCCCATGTGCAATAGTGGCAGTGGAATGCCTTGCTTGGGGTGAGATGATTAAAAAAAAAAAAAATGTTGATAGGTTTGCCTAGTGTTCAGTTCACATTCTCCCCTGGCTTTTTGAACAGGAGTAGGGGTTTATCCCTTGTTGCCTGTTTAGAATTGGCCTTATGGTTCCTTCAACTCTCAACTTTTGATGACTCAGCCTGAACTCTACTTTATTCCGTAATTATTTCCTTTCCTCTTCCATAAAAGTTGATATGTTTGCCTAGTATTCAGTTCACATTCTTCCCTGGCTTTTTGGACAGGAGTAGGGGTTTATTCCTTGTTGCCTGTTTAGAATTAACCTGATGGTTCCTTCAACTCTCCACTTTTGATGACTCTGCCTGAACTCTAATTCATTCAGTAATTATTTCTTTTCCTCTTCCATAAAAGTTGATAGGTTTGCCTAGTGTTCAGTTCACATTCTTCCCCGGCTTTTTGAACAGGAGTAGGGGTTTATCCCTTGTTGCCTGTTTAAAATTGGCCTTATGGTTCCTTTAACTCTCTATGTTTGATGACTCTCTCTGAACTCTAATTTATTCAGTAATTATTTATCTTCCTCTTCCATAAAAGTTGATAGGTTTGCCTAGTGTTCAGTTCACACTCCCCACTGGCTTTTTGAATAGAAGTATATGTCTAACCATTGTTTTCTGTTTAAGATTGACTTTCTCGTTTCTTCTCAAGTTTACTTCAAATCTATACTCCTAATGTCTCTTTCTGAACTCTGATATTTTATTCACTTATTAAGCTTAGACCTCTTTAATTCTAGAATTACCTATTATCTTTCCTGTACAGCTTTCACTTCTTGTCCTTTTTTATGCTAATACAACACTTTACATTAACCTTCACCTTGAATACAACACTTTACATTAACCTTCACCTTGAATACAACACTGCACAGTAATCTTCAACTTAAATGGCTCTTGGGTTTTGTAATGTGTGAACATTAGTTAAAAAAGATTGTTTTGTAAAGAACTTTTAGTAAAGAAGTTAGTGTAAAAATATTGTAAATATTTAAGAAAAATGGCCAAAGTCTTTGAATATTCAAATTATAAAGGGTGTTGGTGTAATAAATGTTAAAATCCAGTAGAGTCTTTAATATCTCAACCTAATCAAAATATACTGGGGAGAAAGTTAGTTGGTGTGTACAGGGAAATTGAAAAGGAGTTTTTCATTAATTATTGCCTATGTTTGGATTGACTGTGCACAATACTAGAGTAATCAATTGGATTGTTTGAAAGATGTATTGGAAGAAGGAAAATAATTTTGTGGTAAGAATATCAATTTATAACTTTGCTGCATAACATTTTCCATCAATATTTTTGTCATAATTTTCAAGATGAGGATTTCTTTGTCGTCTTTTTCTTTGTCATCTTCTTTGTCATTGTTTTCTACTTCTTCATCCTCATTTTTTAATTCTTTTTTTGCTTGGATTTCTGTTGTATACACATTTCCTTCTGAGTCCCAAGCAGAGACCTAAGGTCAGAAATGGCTTCATGACATTTTCCACTGATCATTTTTGTCAAAAAAAAAATACCATAAGACCACACACATTTTACATAGATAAAGGTCTTTGTAATGTGTGAGATGTACTTGTGAGTACAATTTTTATGTTTCTTTAAGGTTTGGGCTATCAGGAATCTCTTGAATGAGTCTATTAGACCCTTTTCCAATCAATACAAGAGCTCCAACTACAACTGGGATTATTGATGTCATCATGTGCCATATTTTTGAGATTTCCTTATATTTTGATTGTTTTTTTTAATATCTTCAAAGATACTGAGGTGGCTCATTTACATAGGAAGTTACCATGAGTATAAATAGCTACAGCTATTACCCATGAGATAGTTGAGTGCTTACTACTTCTCGTGAGTTAGTAACATTACATAACAATGGCATTGCTGATTTCTAAAGAACTGAATAAACAATTATCACTTGATAATTACAAGTGCACACAAGCATGGCTTAGGAGTCTAGCAGCTAAAGTCAAAGCAAGAAAGTCAAAGGATTTGAAATCAGTTGGAGGAGAAGATCAGATAACTGATTCTTTGTGGCAAATTCGGGTTTTGAGGTTGTTATAAAAGTATCAACAACTACACACTCAAGACAGTTAGAGGAAATGAGGTTTAAGAATATCGGCTCCCTGTGCAGGGCCTGGAAGTTTTTCCCACCTGAATCTATTCTGCACATATACAAATCTACCATCCGCCTGTGTATTGAATATTGCTGCCATATCTGGTCGGGTGCCCCTGCTGCTCTCCTTGGGCTTCTTGACAAAATACAAAGGAGGATCTGTAACGTGGTTGATACTGACTTGGCAGACCGGCTGCAGCCGCTCTCTCACCGGCGTGATGTGGCTTCCCTGTGCCTCCTCTACAAGTACTTTCATGGCTTCTGCTCCGATGAGCTTAGATCACTGGTGCCACCTAAGCACAAATTTACACTAGGTCCCACCCTTTTACAGTTAAGCAAATAAGATATAACCGTAAATTCTACTCCAACAGCTTCTTTTCTCGCGCTTCCCGCCTGTGGAACTCCCTTCCACAAGTCTGCTTTCCCGACAGTTACAAACTCCAGGTGTTTAAATGTAGGGTCAATAGACACCTCCTATCACACTAACTCCCAACTATTCTCAGAACACTCTCATCTACCCAACCCTCATTCTCGGTATCCTTATCCGCCTATCACCCACCCTCTGACATTTCCTATATTTAATCATCCTTTCTCCACTCTACATAGCCCCCTGCGCAGTAGTGGCAGTGACATGCCTTGCTCGGGGTGAAATGCTTATAAAAAAAAAAAGAAAAAAAAGCTAATTGTAAAAAAACATAGTACCTAAGAAAAAGCTAGTAAATACAGAGAGACAAATGACTTTAATGCAGTTACAACTGGAAAAGTTGTTGCTAGATGGTGTGTTGAATTTATTCAGCAACAAGAATTGATTAAAAATTTTAATTCAACAAAAGTTATGAATCTGGTAGAGAAAAATAGATAAATGTGTAATAGAGAAAAAAGACAGAATAATGTGCACATGGTGTGGTTCTAAACATCAGAGAGAAAAGCAAAATATCTTGCATATAAAAAAGATATGAAAATGAATCATTTTAAATGTATGTTTAAATTCAAAAAGAGAAATATACAGAATGTCAAACAAAATGAAGAGGAAATGAGTATGGATGTCTCTTCATTGAAAAAAAAATGAAAAAAGTTTATTAAAAATCTAAATCAATAATGTTTTACTGGAGATGCCTTTGATATGCAGAAATCTTTGAAAAAAATTAGGAAAACCAAGTTTAAAGAAAAGCCCAATCCAAATGAATTAGTTTGAGGGATCCACAATAAAAACAGGCTATTTTGAAGCCTAAATGGAACTAAAAAAATAAGTTTATGGTATTACTAATTATTGTGGTAAACTGTGAAAGAATCACAGTCAAATAGAAATGAATATAAATTTAACAAAATTAATGAAACAGTCAAGGCAAAAGAAACTGAAATGTTAAAAACACTATGAAGCAAAGTTAAGACTAAAAGAAAATGTTTCCCACTCATATTTACAAGCATGAAAAGTGCCAGTCCATGTACTACCAATAGTTGTAGAAAAGCTAAAAACATTTGTGGGAACAAGCTCTCCTTGAATGAGTTCTGCCTGGAAGAAGCAAATTGGCTTCCCCATTAGTAATTTTAAGAAAGAAAGATAGAGTTATGCACATTTGTGGTTAGTCCAAAATAGGCATAAACCACAAAATATGTGCAGACTCATAACCTATCCTCAATGTAGAATGGGCTTTGAAGTCTTTTGCGGATATGAAAGTATTCTCTAAAGATGTTCAAAAGTTGGCATTCCATCAAATACCTAAGTCATAATAATAAACATATTTGTTTTAATAGACTTGTTAAGATGGAAAAGAATGCCATATGGCATTAAAACTGCAACTGCAATTTTCAAAGGGCTATAGAGTAAGTTATTGGCAGTGAAATGAAAAATACAATATGCTATTGGGAAACATTTCTCTTTGTTGATTTCTTTAGAAATCATGATTTTGACATATATATTCCATAAATAATTGTAGCTGTTTTGCTTTGAATTTACTTGAAACTTTTAAAAGTGTTCTTTCCCTTTTGGTATTTGATTAAAATTAATTACCATGGCAAATATTTAATATATGATACATTATGAGCTTTGAATTCTATATAATGTAAAATACATCTTTCTCTCTCTTTGCATTTCTTTTTGGCTGTTCTTTGCCTAGATTCAAGAAACTTCTGTGCTATTTTAGTCTTGTCCCAACTGAGTACCAAATTGAGCCTTATTTTTATCCAAATGTTTTGTACAAGAGAAAAGCATTCAAATATTTGACTTCTTTACTCTCTGCTAAGGCAGGTATCAGGGCAGCCATTTTGTAGGTTTACAGCACTTTCAATCATGATTACCAAAAGAAAAAAGTTTCTGTCTGAATTTCTGGGATGTAGATTTACATCATTTGTCCCATGCCGAGTGGAATAGAGTATTGTTTTGTGAATTTGATGACATTTTAATCCTTGGATTGAGCAATATGTACTTGAACTAAATGTAAACAGGGCAAGCAATAACTGAGCAGTAAAAATATATGAAATAGGTATATATAGATATAGGCAGTGGAATGAGAACAATCTACTCCTGGAGATTAAATAAAGGGTTCAGTTCCCAGTAGATTAACTGGATCAACATATACCTGATGAAGGCCAGAGGGGACAATAGTCAAAACGTTGTGGTAATAAGGATAAAAATGATTACAATAGTCTGCATGTAAATAAAGTAAATAAAAGTTAAGAGATTATAAAATATGAAAAAAGCCAGAGAATTTATCAACCAAAAATGTTAACAGCCATAATAAGCATGTTGATCTGAATTGTAATGATCATAATGATTAATCTTAATGCTGATTTATCTGAATAAGTATTCATTTTTCACACTAACTCTACTACTAGACTTTGAAATTGTTTTAATTATATTTTCATTTCAGTGAACTTTATTATGTTCAAACTTTATATTACATTTTTTTAAAAATCAATTCAGCTAAGCAAGGTAATAATGCTACTAACATACAAGAGGCTACTGGGAGTGAAAGAGTTTGAAAAGTCTTTAGAAGGAACTGGAAGTCAAGTCATCAGCAGGAAATAAGGAATAAACACTTACTTCTGTTCATAGGACTGAGGAGAAGTGTGAACTGGACTATAGGTGAAACTATCTATTCTTACTGAGGAGAGAAAAATAAATAATTTGTGAATAAAATGTCAATGTTTTGGTAGAGATGTTAAAAGTATAGAGTTGAAGTATATTTTAGAAATAACTAAAAACAAGGGCTATATCTCTACTTCTGCTTAAAAGAACAAGGAGGAGTGTCAGTTGGACTATAGTCAAGCCTATTTACTTTTACTGTGGAGAGAAAAATAAATAAATAATGAATAGAATTCACAGAAAGTATTTTGGTTACCGAATAATGATGCTATGAAAATGTTTTCTAAATGATACTAAAAAATGTACCAACTGCACCAATTCTGCTAAGACAAAATAATGAACAAAACTAGTGAAAATTGTCACTTCTATAAGTAAACATACTTTTAGAATGTGTGAAGAATTCTTTGTCATTTTGCATTTTTTTATGATTCTTTTTTGTAAGAATTTGCTGACTTTAATCTATATGCCAAAAGAAACCAGTGCTTTTAATATTTAAATTATTATGTAGTTCAAAGAATCTATAAGTACTTTTCTCTTTTTTTTTTTTTTACAGAACATGTTCCTCTCTGTCCTATAAAGTATATTCTGAGGCAGATGAAAGGAAAGAAATCAAGCCACTTATTATTCTTCATGGACTTTTTGGCAACAAGGCAAATTGGCATAGTTTTGCCAAGAAAATAAGTGCTACAGGAAGAAAAGTAGGTTTGTCTTTACTTCTTTTGAAAATCGTTTCTTTTAAGTATTTGCAAGGATGAAATGTTAGGGAAGCTTTGAAGTCACACTAGAAAGTTTCTTTTTATATTTGTTATTAAATTGCATTGAATGGTTTGAGAAATATAATTTTGAGGCTACTACTTAAATTTTCTGGTTGGCTCATAAAAAATAGAGATATTTTTGTGAAGGTGCGAATAATGTTTTTAGATTTAACATTCAATAGACCTTCCTCAAACTGTGATGTCAAGGTATTGATTTTTTATCATTTTAGATGGGGCGGTTCTGTTAAAAATATAAAATAAAAGAGTATGGAATCCCTAATTCTTCATCTATTGAACAGGAATAGAGGTGTATCCCTTGTTCTCAGTTTAGGTTCGAGTTTTTGGTTCCTTCTAAAATTTCCTATTCTCTTTTACTCTCACTAAATGCTTGCGTCTTAGTGGTATTATTGCCTTGCTTGGGGTGAAATGATAAGAACAAATTATGATGAAGAATTATCTGTATTTTGTTTTTATTTATAAATATTCAATTTGTAGTCCTATTTATGTCATTAATAACTGCATTTATGAAGTGGGAAAAGCATTAGTAGTATGCAATTACCAGTAATGTCTGCATAGTTCCTGTATCTGTTTTTATTGGTTATTAGAGTAAAAAATATTACACTGTGGTAATAAAGAATAATTATTTCAATATACTAAGCTGTTAAAATCAAAGAAGATAGTATATGCTCAAAGTCGTTATTTTAAGGAACAAGCTGGTACAAGTCAGAAAGAGTAAAAAATATTGTACTGTTGAGAGAAAAATATTATAATATACTAAGCTGTTATAATCAAAGAAGATAGTATATGCTCAAAGTTGTTATTTTAAGGAACAAGCTGGTACAAGTCAGAAAGAGTAAAAATATTGGTAATTGTTGAGAGAAAAATATTATAATATACTAAGCTGTTATAATCAAAGAAGACAGTATATGCTCGTGTCGTTATTTTAAGGAACAAGCTGGTACAAGTCAGAAAGAGTAAAAAATATTGTACTGTTGAGAGAAAAATATTATAATATACTAAGTTGTTAAAATCAAAGAAGATAGTATATGCTCAAAGTCGTTATTTTAAGGAACAAGCTGGTACAAGTCAGAAAGAGTAAAAATATTGTACTGTTGAGAGAAAAATATTATAATATACTAAGCTGTTATAATCAAAGAAGATAGTATATGCTCAAAGTCGTTATTTTAAGGAACAAGCTGGTACAAGTCAGAAAGAGTAAAATATTGTACTGTTGAGAGAAAATATTATAATATACTAAGCTGTTATAATCAAAGAATATAGCATATGCTCAAAGTCGTTATTTTAAGGAACAAGCTGGTACAAGTCAGAAAGAGTAAAAAATATTGTACTGTTGAGAGAAAAATATTATAATATACTAAGCTGTTATAATCAAAGAAGATAGTATATGCTCAAAGTCGTTATTTTAAGGAACAAGCTGGTACAAGTCAGAAAGAGTAAAAAATATTGCAATTTGTTGAGAGAAAAACATTATAATATACTAAGCTGTTATAATCAAAGAAGATAGTATATGTCAAAAGTCGTTATTTTAAGGAACAAGCTGGTACAAGTCAGAAAGAGAAAATATTGTACTGCTGAGAGAAAATATTATAATATACTAAGCTGTTATAATCAAAGAAGATAGTATATGTTTCAAAAAAGTCGTTATTTTAAGGAACAAGCTGGTACAAGTCAGAAAGAGTAAAAAATATTGTACTGTTGAGAGAAAAATATTATAATATACTGTTGTTATAATCAAAGAAGATAGTATATGCTCAAAGTTTATTTTAAGGAACAAGCTGGTACAAGTCAGAAAGAGTAAAAAATATTGTACTGTTGAGAGAAAAATATTATAGCAGGCCATAAGCTGTTATAATCAAAGAAGATAGTATGTGCTCAAAGTCGTTATTTTAAGGAACAAGCTGGTACAAGTCAGAAAGAGTAAAAATATTGTACTGTTGGAGAGAAAAATATTATAATATACTAAGCTGTTATAATCAAAGAAGATAGTATATGCTCAAAGTCGTTATTTTAAGGAACAAGCTGGTACAAGTCAGAAAGAGTAAAAAATATTGTACTGTTGAGAGAAAAATATTATAATATACTAAGCTGTTATAATCAAAGAAGATAGTATATGCTCAAAGTCGTTATTTTAAGGAACAAGCTGGTACAAGTCAGAAAGAGTAAAAAATATTGTACTGTTGAGAGAAAAATATTATAATATACTGTTGCTAGTAATCAAAGAAGATAGTATATGCTCAAAGTCGTTATTTTAAGGAACAAGCTGTACAAGCTATATAAAAAATAATAAATGTTGAGAGAAAAATATTATAATATACTAAGCTGTTATAATCAAAGAAGATAGTATATGCTCAAAGTCGTTATTTTAAGGAACAAGCTGGTACAAGTCAGAAAGAGTAAAAAATATTGTACTGTTGAGAGAAAATATTATAATATACTAAGCTGTTATAATCAAAGAAGATAGTATATGCTCAAAGTCGTTATTTTAAGGAACAAGCTGGTACAAGTCAGAAAGAGTAAAAAATATTGTAACAAGTTGAGAGAAAAATATTATAATATACTAAGCTGTTATAATCAAAGAAGATATATGCTCAAAGTCGTTATTTTACAAGAACAAGCTGGTACAAGTCAGAAAGAGTAAAAAATATTGTACTGTTGAGAGAAAATATTATATATTATACTAAGCTGTTATAATCAAAGAAGATAGTATATGCTCAAAGTTGGGTATTTTAAGGAACAAGCTGGTACAAGTCAGAAAAAGAGTAAAAATATTGTACTGTTGAGAGAAAATACAGTAATATACTTCAAGCTGTTATAATCAAAGAAGTTAGTA
The DNA here is from genome assembly GCA_037127315.1 of Ascarosepion bandense. Classification (NCBI taxonomy): domain Eukaryota; kingdom Metazoa; phylum Mollusca; class Cephalopoda; order Sepiida; family Sepiidae; genus Ascarosepion; species Ascarosepion bandense. The sequence continues at coordinate 1,587,327 of JBBBDQ010001166.1, forward strand.
GATGCTCAAAGTCGTTATTTTAAGGAACAAGCTGGTACAAGTCAGAAAGAGTAAAAAATATTGTACTGTTGAGAGAAAAATATTATAATATACTAAGCTGTTAAAATCAAAGAAGATAGTATATGCTCAAAGTCGTTATTTTAAGGAACAAGCTGGTACAAGTCAGAAAGAGTAAAAAATATTGTACTGTTGAGAGAAAAATATTATAATATACTAAGCTGTTAAAATTAAAGAAGATAGTATATGCTCAAAGTCGTTATTGTAAGGAACAAGCTGGTACAAGTCAGAAAGAGTAAAAAATATTGTACTGTTGAGAGAAAAATATTATAATATACTAAGCTGTTATAATCAAAGAAGATAGTATATGCTCAAAGTCGTTATTTTAAGGAACAAGCTGGTACAAGTCAGAAAGAGTAAAAAATATTGTACTGTTGAGAGAAAAATATTATAATATACTAAGCTGTTAAAATCAAAGAAGATAGTATATGCTCAAAGTCATTATTGTAAGGAACAAGCTGGTACAAGTCAGAAAGAGTAAAAATATTCCTTTGGTGAGAAAGATAATAATTATGTTAATGTGCTAAGCTGTTAAAATCAAAGAAGATAAGAGAGATAAGAGAGAATGCTCAAAATAATTCTTAATATTAAGCTTTTATCAGAAAATAATAATATATATTCAGAAAAGTTTTTACAATATTAAGTTGCTAAGAAAAAAATGAGATAGTAAATGATATATAAAATAATTATTTTAAAATAGTAAGCTTTTTCTTCTAATTATTTCACCCCAAATAAGGCAATAAAACCATGAAGATGCAAGGAATACTGAGTGTGAAAGAATAGGAAAAAAAAAGGTATTTTTTAAAGGAGAGAAGATAATAAATGAACATAATTTAAGAAAATAAAAGATAATGATTGACATTGCATTTGAATTTCGAATGATCAAAGTTGATTGCAAAGTAAGAAACCAGAAGAAAGTTTCACAAGAGAGAAGAGCAAAAGAAGAAACTATTAGCATGGAACTTACTGTTAAAACTAACCATTTCAACTGTAATAGGACTTTGCTGCTAATCTAATATTGTGCTTAAATTCATAAAGTCTAGATACCAAAGAATGATTAACATGAAAACATTTGTAGAAAACATACACAGAAACAACCTTATGGTAGTGAGAAACTGACAGAAACTGAGATGCCATGTCAGAACCAATAACATTGCAGATACTTGTTTGTATTTTTTCAAGAATCTCTAAATACATTGCAGAATCACTAGACCAAATATGCTAGCCCTATCCAATGTATGCATGAATCACAGACTTATTAATATGTAATATGGTGAGAAACATTATCTATAACCAACTTTCTAGCAATTGATTCAATATGTTTTTTCCACTTCATGTCAGCAGAAAAAGTTAACCTGAAAAGGTGCAATGATTCACTCTCCAGAAGGTTAGCATCAGCCATGCTGATGTAAGGCAAAAAAGGTTCTCTCAGATGATTAAAATAGAGCTGTTTCATTTTGGGGGCATTAAAATTAATAAGTCATTTCTTAGTCCCCTATTTTTTATGTTTGTGATCATGTCAACTTCTCAAAAAAAGATATAAATGTTAGAATGGCAATAGTATGGATAGCACTATCAAAAATGAATTCAATCCAGATATCAAAAATGTAAAAGTTTAAAAGTGTAACTCTTTAGGTCAACAGTAGAGACAGTGCTCATGTATGGATAAAGCAGATGGTCATTATTAAAACGACTGGCTGGAACCAAGATGGTACATACATTAGATTATTTAGAACAGCATTGAATGTCACCTGAAAACAACATATGTCCAATAAAGAATTATGTGTATGGGTTTACTCCACATGGTCTGCCATTAGATTTCACTTAACAACATTAGTTGGTATTCTATATAGGACTATAAAAGAAAGGAACATAACCCACTCTTTCTCTTTATTTTTTTTGCTTTTAGTAGGTAGAAGGCATATTTAGTAGTGCCTTTCATTATACTATAGGAAAACTTCAAGATAACATAATTTCTAAGCTTGACTTCCATAAGGCAAGTAGAGGTGATGGAATTCTAGTCATCATCCTAAAGAAATGTGCCCCTGGGTTGGCTTCACTCCTCTCACACTATATAACTATTGCTTCACTTCTTCCTGATTTCCTGCTTCTTGGAAGTCTTCCTCTGTAGTAAAAACTCTGGGGAGCCCTCTGACCCCTGTAATTATCACCCTGTTAGTCTCTTACCTCTTTTTGGCAAGTTATTCGAAACTATAATCAATGCTGAAATAGTTAGGCATCATACATCTCACAACTTTTTCTCTGACAAATAATATGGCTTCTGTTTCACCAGGTCTATTGCTGATGTGCTAACAACCATCACTGAATATCTATACCAGGCTCTTGATAAGAATGGTGAAGCTTGAGCTGTTGCATTTGATATCTTGAAAGTATTTGGCAGGGTTTGGTATGCTGGTCTTCTGTGCAAGCTCCAAGGGTACGGTATTTCTGGTTGAATATTTGATTTAATTCAACTGTTCCTATCAAATCATGAAATGAAGGTTGTTTTAAATGAGAAAGCTCCCAGATTCTTTCATATGAACGTAAGCATCCCTCAAAGCTCTATTCTAGGTCCTACACTTTTTCTGATATTCATCAGTGATCTTCCTGGTGTAATGTTTCCAAGTAGACATCTATGCAAATGATACCATCATTTATGTCTGTCTCAATGAGAAATCTGCCAAAGCTGATAAAGTAAACCTGGCTGCTCCACTTCAAAAGGAACTACAACCTGTAATTGAATTAGATAGAAAATGGTTCTTAAATTTTAATGCCTCCAAAATGAAGCTGCTCTCATTTAACCACCATAGAAAAACTTTTTGCCGACCTAGAGAGCAACACACTTAACTTCTTTGGTCTTACTCTCTCAAATGTTCTGAAATAGAATGCTACATTGAATTCATAGTTGCATCTACTGCTAGAAAGGGTGGGTCACTGTGTTGGGCCAGAAAGTTTTTCTTGTCAGAATCCATTTTGCACATTTATAAATCTACCATTCGTCTGTGCATTGAATACTGTTGCCATATCTGGTAGTGTGCTGCTGCTATTCATCTTGATGTACTCGTCAGAATCCATGTTGCAAATTTATAAATCTACCATTTGTCTGTGTATTCAATACTGTTGCCCTATCTGGTCGTGTACTCCTGCTATTCATCTTGAGTTTTTCAACACAATCCAAAGGAGGATCTGCAATATACATAGCAGCTTACCTTCAGTCACTTTCCCATTGACGTGATGTGGCTTCCCTCTATCTTTTCTAAAAGTACTTTTATGGCAACTGCACTGAAAAGCTTTTATCTCTGGTTCCCTAACCATATTTATTTACTTATGCTACTAAATTGGCATCAAGGTTCCACCTTTTTACTGTCAAACAAGTTAAATGTAACCGTCTCTTCTACTTTAACCATTTATTTTCTCACACTTACTGTTTGTGGAAATTGCTTCCATTTGCTTGCTTCTCTGATAGCTACAATCTCCAACAGTTTAAATGCAATGTCAATTGCCATTTTCTATCTAATTGTTTCCAATGCATCTCTTATCCTTTCTTTGACATCCCCTGTACCTTGTTTTTATTCTCTCACAGTAACACCACTGCACAACAGTGACATTCTTGCCTTTCTTGGGGTAAAATGATTATAAAAAAAAAGAGGTACCCCAGCAAAAACCTTTATTGATCAACTGAGACATAACACTGAGATTAGAAAGAAAAAAAAATGGATAGAGCTATGGATAGCAGAACTGGCTGGAAACAAAATGTATTTGTTTGCAGAGAATCAGATAGATATGCTTTCTATTGAATATCATAACAAATTAATACTTTTGAGTATCCTAAAAATCATTTTTTTATTATCATAAAAATTAAATTAATACTTTTTAGTATCCTAAAAATCATTTTATTATCATAAAAATTAAATTATTAGTTTTTAGTATCCTAAAAATCATTTTTTTATTATCATAAAAATTAAATTAATACTTTTTAATATCCTAAAAATCATTTTTTATTATCATAAAAATTAAATTAATACTTTTTAGTGTCATAAAAATCATTTTTTTATTATCATAAAAATTAAATTAATACTTTTTAGTATCCTAAAAATCATTTTTTTATTATCATAAAAATTAGTATCCTAAAAATCATTTTTTTTATTATCGTAAAAATTAAATTATTAGTTTTTAGTATCCTAAAAATCATTTTTTATTATCATAAAAATTAAATTGATACTTTTTAATATACTAAAAATCATTTTTTTATTATCATAAAAATTAAATTAATACTTTTTAGTGTCATAAAAATCATTTTTTTATTATCATAAAAATTAAATTAATACTTTTTAGTGTCCTAAAAATCATTTTTTTATTATCATAAAAATTAAATTGATACTTTTTAGTATCCTAAAAATCATTTTTTTATTATCATAAAAATTAAATTAATACTTTTTAGTATCCTAAAAATCATTTTTTTATTATCATAAAAATTAAATTAATACTTTTTAGTATTCTAAAAAGCATTTTTCATTATCATAAAAATTAAATTAATACTTTTTAATGTCATAAAAATCATTATTTATTATCATAAAAATTCAATTAATACTTTTTAGTATCCTAAAAATCATTTTTTATTATCATAAAAATTAAATTAATACTTTTTAGTGTCATAAAAATAATTTTTTATTATCATAAAAATTAAATTAATACTTTTTAGTGTCATAAAAATCTTTTTTTATAATCATAAAACTTAAATTAATACTTTTTAGTGTCATAAAAATCATTTTTTTATTATCATAAAAATTAAATCAATACTTTTTAGTATCCTAAAAATCATTTTTTTATTATCATAAAAATTAAATTAATACTTTTTAGTGTCATAAAAATCATTTTTTATTATCATAAAAATTAAATTAATACTTTTTAGTGTCATAAAAATCATTTTTTATTATCATAAAAATTAAATTAGTACTTTTTAGTGTCCTAAAAATCATTTTTTATTATCATAAAAATTAAATTAATACTTTTTAGTGTCATAAAAATTATTTTTTATTATCATAAAAATTAAATTAATACTTTTTAGTATCCTAAAAATCATATTTTTGTTATCATAAAAATTAAATTGATACTTTTTAGTATCCTAAAAATCATTTTTTTATTATCATAAAAATTAAATTATTAGTTTTTAGTATCCTAAAAATCATTTTTTTATTATCATAAAAATTAAATTATTAGTTTTTAGTATCCTAAAAATCATTTTTTATGATCATAAAAATTAAATTAATACTTTTTCGTCTCATAAAAATCATTTTTTATTATCATAAAAATTAAATTAATACTTTTTAGTATCCTAAAAATCATTTTTTTGTTATCATAAAAATTAAATTAATACTTTTTAGTGTCATAAAATCATTTTTTATTATCATAAAAATTAAATTATTACTTTTTAGTGTCATAAAAATCATTTTTTTTATTATCATAAAAATTAAATTAATACTTTTTATTATCATAAAAATTAAATTAATACTTTTTAGTATCATAAAAATCATAATGCACCATATTTACTTATTTTAAAATGACATTTGAGATAGAAAGGTGCTCTGTATATTCCGTGCTCATGATTTAGTGATATACGAAGAATTTTCTTTTGCAATGTGAACTAACAGAAAGCATTGTATACCTTAGTTTTATGTGATATGCATCTATCAAAAAATCTCAAAAGATAACTAGTCATTATTATTTTTTCTACACATGCTGTTAGGAAATGTAGAAACAAACTTAAAAAAATTTTATGGAATCGTGCAATATGTGCAGAAAACTATGTATTATGAAACTAAATATATCTAAGGTATAAAAAAATTGATAAAATCTATAGATATACAAGAAAAACTAGAGATCTACGAGAATTTAAGAACAGATTAATATGAAATTGTTAAAAACCAAAAAATTCTTAACTATAGATCTACGAGAATTTAAGAACAGATTAATATGAAATTGTTAAAAACCAAAAAATTCTTATCTGGAGATAAATAGTGAAATGATTCACAAAAATCTTCTAGTTGTCTGACAAAAATGTATATTATTATATTCTTAATGTACAACAAAAGACAAAAGGAAAGTTATGAATTTCATGATGTCTGAATCTTTAAAGTAAACACTGTTGTCATATCTGGTGCTCCTGCTGTTCATCTCGGTGTTCTTGACAAAATCCGAGGGAGGATCTGCAAAGTAATTGGTCTCAGTTTGGCTGCTTGCCTTCAGCCATTTTCTCATCAATGGAATGTGGACTCTCTCTGTCTTTTTTTATCAAGTATTTTCACAGCTTCTGTTCTGACAAATTTTATTCCCTCGTACCCCACGCTTATCAATTTACACATGCAACAAGATTGGCAACTAGGTCCCATCCTTTTACTGTCAAAATAGGCAAATGTTACTACCACTTCTACTCCAGCAGTTTCTTTCCTTACACTTCTCACCTGTGGAACTCCCTTCCCCATACTTGCTTTCCTTATAGCTACAATCTCCAAAAGTTTAGATGCAACATCAATTGCCATCTTCTGTGACTCTCACCTCACTCTTACCCTTTCTACAATATCACCTATATTGTTTTTTTTTTCTGTTATTCATCTTCTCCTATTGTAACCTCCTGTGCACTGGTGGTAGTATTGCCTTGTTTGATGTGAAATGATTATAAAAAAGAATAAAGAAGACAACATACTGATATAATGAATATGTAATGAATATGTATACACCTTGGTTTCCCCTCACAGTAATGTGATTGGCTGGTGTTAGCCATAAATACGGATGAAGGCAAGGACACATAGAGGTCTACTACTACTAGAAGTCTACGTCCATAGGTCTACTGCTACAGGTCTACGACTATTGACTATGCCTACATCTCAGGATACTGCATACAATGAGTACCGTTCATTACGTCTACATGCTAGATTGTCCTACCTGGTTACATTTGCCAAAATCATTTAGATACCTCAAATGATATATATATTCCTTTCTGGGACATATTACATACATATTCTAGTTTTAGTTCTACAACTGGCAAAACAAAGGTAACAAGATAAAAAAAATCCCAGCCTCTTATTAAAAAATGAACAAAACCCCAGTTTGTTGTACCTCTTATACAATTTTCTACATAAACTAAATGTTGACCATTTGACAACCTAAAGCACACTGTAAATACATAGGCTCCAGGCATAAATTCATTTTAACCAAAGTAAAATGAATGATTTATTGACCAGTCAGAACCACTTCCACCCCAAAAACCCAAATCATAATTTGGATCCAATTGATAGCTATATATTCTCTAATTCAAGCAAACTTAAGACAGAGACCAGTGTTCATGTCAACATTGACAAGCTGAGAGACGTGACACAAAGCAGCATTCATGTCAACACTGACCATGCTGAAAGATAAACAATGATGACAACTATCAGCAATGTCTATTTTGCTGCAAATAAAAATTACTAGTTTTGTATATATTTGTAAATTATAGATTTATTTACCCATACTCAATGTATTCATTTTACTTGAATTTATATTTACCAAGGTGGAGAATGAATAAACCTTCACAACAGTAACAGCAACAACAACAAGGTTTTGTCTTTCAGGTTTTCACTGCCACAATTCTCAAAAAGTCTAGTATCAAAAGTAACAAATTTAACATTTAAAATTCAAGGAATTTTTAATTTAAATTTCAATGTCAAATTGAGACTAACAATAATATTCAATACACTTGTACACTTCAATGTCAAATTGAGACTAACAATAATATCCAATACACTTGTACATTACATTGTCAAACTGAAGCAATAAATACAATATCTAATATTTCATGCTCAACATTTTATGTCCAATTTATGTTTTGTATACAATATACATAATAATTATGAATGATTACTTGAAACAAATGGATAGAAATTGATAATTATATTTGTTGTCATGCATACAAATGGCCTTTTACAACACCTTATCTTATTAATTATTAATCTTCAATGAAAATTCTTCTTATACAAGACTGGGATTTTGTCCAATTTAGGGATAACAAGCTGGGATTTTATCTACTATACTTTTGTCACGAATTCCTATAAAACTCACTTAAGAAGTGATAACACATTTTTTAGAATTAAAAGTATTGCTCTGTTATATTAAGCAAAGATTTTTTTTTTTTTTTATAAGCGTTTCACCCCGAGCAAGGCATGTCACTGCCACTACTGTGCAGGGGGCTACGTAGAGTGGAGAAAGGCTGATTAAATATAGGAAATAACAGAGAGTGGGTGATAGGCGGGTGAGGATACCGAGAATGAGGGTTGGGTAGATGAGAATATTGTGAGAATAGTTGGGAGTTAGTGTGATAGGAGGTGTCTATTGACCCTACATTTAAACACCTGGAGATTGTAACTGTTGGGAAAGCAGACTTGTGGAAGGGAGTTCCACAGGCGGGAAGCGCGAGAAAAGAAGCTGTTGGAGTAGAATTTACAGTTACATCTTATTTGTTTAACTGTAAAAGGGTGGGACCTAGTTGCTAATCTAGTATCTCGTGTAAATTCGTGCTTAGGCGGCACCAGTGATCTAAGCTCATCGGAGCAGAAGCCATGAAAGTACTTGTAGAAGAGGCACAGGGAAGCTACATCACGCCGGTGTGAGAGCGGCTGCAGCCGGTCTGCCAAGTCGGTATCAACCACGTTACAGATCCTCCTTTGTATTTTGTCAAGAAGCCCAAGGAGAGCAGCAGGGGCACCCGACCAGATTTAGGAAATAAATAATTAACAAAAAATACAAGTGGTAAATTGGTGTGAATGTCTCTCATTGAAAGAAAGAGATAAGTAGAGTCATCCCTAGAGGCATATGGTAGGAGAGGTGAGGGTGAATTGTGAATTACTGCAGTGACAGTCTTTAGTGGGTGTTTTATGGAGATGGGAGGTTCATTGAGGTAAATGTTAAGAATCAATGCTGGTCTGTTAACTGCTGAAGAAGTCCTTTTGATGGGTTTTTATATCCTTTTCTTAGGCTTAGATTGGCCTCAATTTTTTGTTTTTTTTAGGTGAGAGTGGGTGCTATTGGTGAAAATTCTGGATTGTATTTTTTTTGAGTATGTAAGTGAAATGGAAGCCTATATGCAGTTAACAAAGTTTTTAGTTCAGCCTTGGGTTTTGGAGTGTTCACATCCGGCCAGTGGTAGAAATTTGTGTAACATGAATCAGATCTGGTTTTAGGAAGATTATAACAGTTATATTTCAAACTAGCAGTAAGTACCCAACATTACACAGGATGAGATTTTTATACTACCCACACCTGCAGACATTAAATACAGGAGATAACTCTTGTATTTTTGAAAGAGTTATTCTCCATATAAAAGTTACTTTACTGAACTTATCTTTAACAGAATATACTTGAAAATAAGAAATTAAAACAATGATTAAACTGAGAACCACATACAATTTCTTTTTCTTTGTTGTGTAGAATAATAAATTTGCAAGTGGTATGTAAGTTTTGAAACAAATTGAATGAAAAATGTGGAAGTGTATGTTAAATAGAAATCAGTGTTGGATTTTTAAAGGATTTTTAATTTTGTTGATTACATTTTTCATTTATGATGGTGCCTTGATAAGTGATGAGTGACCATGCCAATGGTTTTAAAATGTCTGAAAACTTTATTTATATTCATATGTAACAGGAGAGAGCTATGGTAGAAAGATTTATTTTCCAATTTGTATTTTCCCTGTTATGGGAATTATTATATCCATGATGCAATAACACTGTAATTCATGGATGGAATGGAATGGCTGAAATGAAATGGAATGACAAACAAACTTTGTTCACAGAAAGACTTTTATACAGCTCACTAAGTCATACACAAAGCTATTTATAAATATATACACATGTTCCACATAGAGAATAATATATTACATATTATTCTCCATATATATATTATTCTCCATATATTATTCTACACAGTGAGCAGAGTGTAATGAGGAAAAAAAAAAGGATGGGTCTTATATGTAATAGGGAGATTCTTCTGTTTCTGGAAAAGCCATGTTTAGAACTACTGATTTAAATGGGCTGGTTCATTATCTATGTTCCAGATGAGGGCATATTCCATGAAGGGAAAACAGTGAATCTTGGGTTTTTCCAAATTGAGGAATGCAAACAAGAGTTTCTTTTTATATTTGGGAAAGATATATTCCCAAAGGGAAATGACAAAATGTATTGCCTGTAGAGATGCCCCATCCAGTGCTTAAGTGTATATTTTAGCCACCATGCCTAGCTGAGTTAACTTTTACTTATATTAACCCACAATAAGTATTAACTTGGAATAATTAAGAAAGCATGAGATATATTTTCAAAAACAAGTGAAAAAAAATCTATTTATCAATCCAGTAGATTTAATAATGGCTTTGGTTTGAAATTTCCAGAAAGTTATTATCTATGAAAGACATATGAAGAAGGCAAGAGGGAATAAGGTCAAGAGGAACAATGGATAAATTGCTGAAAAGGTACTCAATTGTATAACAATAATTCCGTTTAACAAAGTACTTATGAATTTATTTTTTAGTGAATAAAAATTTAACATGAATTCCAACATTTTTAAAAAATAAAAGCAAAAGATAAAAAACATTACTTAATATAAAGCATGAAATCCTATTTTCATTTACTGTTGTCTTAATAAGTCTGATCAGTTCAATTTGTAGTTGATCTGTTGTTAAATGGGGTAAGGAATGGCTTGTTAATTTTAATGCCTCATAAATGAAACTGCTCTCTTCTGAGAGAACCATTTTACATTCATGGTCCTGGGTATGATGGTAAACTGCATCTGACAGCAAGGCCCCTGATTGGGAGGTTGTGAGGAGCATGGAACCACTGCTTAATTGCTATTGTTCCCAAGTCCACCCTGACCTGGAGTGGTAGCACCTGTTAGGTTCCCATCTATGGGTAAATAGTTAACCCTCAAACTGAGGTCAAAACAGTATGAAAGTATAAAAATGAACTTTTATAGAAATATATATACATTTTTGAAGGAAAAAAAAAATTATTACTAGCAGTACATTTTTTAATACAAAACTAGAAGACATCTTCAGTTTTCTAAAATAAAAAAAATAAAAATTAATCAAAATCTGATTAAATCAACGTTCTCACTATAAATGAATATAAAAAATACTTTAAAACCCTACCTTTTTATCATTAAATAATCTGCAAAGGTTGATATGCTGCTAAACAAAACTCAAACTCAAACTCAAAACCCTTTTACCTTCATTCAGCATGGTTGATGCTAACCTCCAGAAGAGTGACTCATTTTGCTTTCTCAGACTAATGTTTTTAGTTGACATAAAATGGAAAGTGTATATTGAATCAATTGCTATGCTTGCTGTTAAAAAAGTTGGTTCACTATGTTGTGCTAGACATTTTTTCTTGCTAAAATGTATCTTACATATTTATAAGTCTACCATTTGTTCTTGCTTTAAATCCAAATAAGAATGCAATGTTATTGGTATTGACCTGGCATCTCAACTTCAGTTCCTTTCTTATTGATATGACATAGCTTCTCTCTGTCTAAGTTCTGTGCTAACAGTTTCATTTTTCTTATTTCATGCTTGCGGAACTCTCTTCTGGCTTCTTGCTTTTCAGTCAAGTTTGATCTTCAAAAATTTAAATGTAATATCATTCACTTCTCTCTCATTAATTCTTATTCTTTTATTGTTCTCTCTTCTTAATAGTAGTTCTTTCAAAATCTGACTAAATCAATCTTCTCATTATAACAGAACATACAAAAAAATACTTTAAAACCCCATCTTTTTGGCATAGCCTGAGATGCTGTTAAACAAAGCTCAAACTCAGGATTGCAGACCTGAAAGAAACAAATGTTTGCCTAACTTTGCTGAATACATAAACATATTTTATACTTGGTGAACAATACTGAAATATAAAGATGGCAGATTAACAATATTTAAACTAATACACTTAAAGTAAATGATGACATATATTTCTCAATGTATTCTACTGTAGCAGAACTTTGGATCCTGATTGTTCATCAAATCGCAAAATTCAAAATACGTCAGAGAAATGGTTTTTCCATAGCTAAAGAAAAAATCATTCTGGAGCCACCCCACATGATTGGATTCAATATTTAAAGATGGTCACTAACTGGTCACGGCGGTCAGTCAGTCGGGAGGCGGGTTGCTGACACACATCTAAAATGTAACCAACTTCAAATCAGCCGGAGATAAGGTCAGGTTGCACCTTGTTCTCTTTCTCTTTCTCCTTATCTCTTTCAACAATTACTGCTACAAACGTTTTCTACAAACTCTTGATACCTTCACTTTCTCATTGAACATTTCTACAAATTCTTGTTATTTCTTCTTATAATAAATTTCTATTTAACATTCAAAATGTATATTTTATTATTCCACTCTACTATACTAACCCACACATTCCAACCTGCCAGCAAACACCCTTCTGATGAAAACCTTCTGATGATAAATTCTGCATAAAAACTTGTAAGCTGTAGGGAGTTCGGTTAAGTCTGACACAAGGCTGAACAAAAGAAAAATTAACCAGCTCCCTACACTTCAAAGCTAACAAATGAAACCTTCACAGCTTTGCATCATACTAATGCAATTCTAGAACTGACCAAGAAACAATCCGGCACTTATACAAATCTAACATCCACCCGTGCATTGAATACTGCTGCCATATCTGGTCGGGTGCTCCTGCTATTCACCTAGAGGTCCTTGACAAAATCCAACAGGGAATCTGTAATGTGATCGATCCCGACTTAGCATCCGGCTGTGCATTGAATATTGCTGCCATATCTGGTCAGGTGCTCCTGCTATTCACCTAGAGGTCCTTGACAAAATCCAACAGGGAATCTGTAATGTGATCGATCCCAACTTAGCATCCGGCTGTGCATTGAATATTGCTGCCATATCTGGTTGGGTGCTCCTGCTATTCACCTAGAGGTCCTTGACAAAATCCAACAGGGAATCTGTAATGTGATCGATCCCGACTTAGCATCCGGCTGTGCATTGAATATTGCTGCCATATCTGGTTGGGTGCTCCTGCTATTCACCTAGAGGTCCTTGACAAAATCCAACAGGGAATCTGTAATGTGATCGATCCCGACTTAGCATCCGGCTGTGCATTGAATATTGCTGCCATATCTGGTCGGGTGCTCCTGCTATTCACCTAGGGGTCCTTGACAAAATCCAACAGGGAATCTGTAATGTGATCGATCCCGACTTAGCATCCACCCGTGCAATGAATACTGTTTCTATATCTGGTCGGGTGCTCCTACTATTCACCTAGGGGTCCTTGACAAAATCCAACAGGGAATCTGTAATGTGATAGATCCCGACTTAGCATCTGCCCATGCATTGAGTATTGCTGCCATATCTGGTTGGGTGCTCCTGCTATTTGCCTAGGTGTCCTCGACCAAATCCAAAAGACAATCTGTAATGTGATCAATTCCGCCTTAGCATCCGCCCGTGCATTGAATACTGCTGCCATATCTTGTTGGGTGCTCCTGATATCCACCTAAGTGTCCAGACCAAATCTAATGGAGAAACTGTAATGTAATTGATCCCGACTTAGTATCCACCTGTGCATTGAATATTGCTGCCATATCCGGTCAGGTGCTCCTGCTATTCACCTAGGTGTCCTTGACCAAATCCAATGAAAAATCTGTAATGTGATCGATCCTAACTTGGCAGCTAGGATACAGTCGCTTTCTCACCGATGCAGTGTGGCTTCCCTGTGTCTTTTCTACAAGTACTTTTATGACTTCTGCTCAGATGAACTTAGCTCACTGGTACCCCTATATATGAATTTCCTCGAACCACAAGATTAGCAACTCTGTCCAATCCTTTTACTGTGAAACCGATAAATTGTAAACACAAATTCTACTCCAGCAGCTTCTTTTCTCACACTTCCTGCCTGTGGAATTCCCTTCCACTTACTTGCTTTCCCGACAGCTACAATCTTCAAGATTTCAAATGTAAACTCAATAGTCATCTCCTGTCACACTAACTTACATCCTCTCTCTCATGCTTTTTTCTCCGTCCATCTCACTCTCATCAGTATTCTCTTCCTTCTCATACTCTCTTTTTGACACCCCCTGTAACCTGTCACTCTTTCACATAACATTCCTCCTATGTAACCCCCTGCACAACAGTTGCAGTAAAATGCCTTGCTTGGAGCCACACGATGACAAAAACAAAGTATTGTACAGAAGAATTGAAAATGATGTATGTATTACCTGAGAAATTTCAAACAGATTAACTTGACGATAGATTTGTCCAGTACCTTCAACTTGGTGGATATTAATATAAAATCTCAAGTGTTTGAGTGTGAAAAAAATATCAAAAGATGTCAGTTTTAAAATTGAACCAGCCTACCACTTAATAACCAAAGTATTGATTTCAAGAATTTACAAACTAACTGGGATGGAGTGGCAGAAGAGTAAGATTTAGATGTTTATAAATTTGACATAGATGTAGCAGATGAGGATGTTACTGAATGCAGAGAAGTTGTTCCTGTTATATCATATGTAGCAGGTTATTGCTGTTAAGCCATTTTTAAGAGAATGTAATGCAACAGTTTCAAGAATTTAATATCTGAAAGTGATAATGAGAACAAAATATCTGAACTAAACAGCTATTTTCATGAGATTAATAGAAGTTCTATGCTATATCCTAATGATGCTACAACAAATGCTGTTTTCTGTAATTATATAGTTATTGTTAAATCGACAACAGATTCTTCTTTATTCAGTAAATCAAAGGAAATTAGTCATGCACATACTCTTGAATATTTTGGCAGATAATGATTATTTTTTTCATGTGCACTGTTTTAGTCAGGATCACAGTATTGAAAAATTAGAAAAAATGCTTATCTGGAACTCTTCAAATGTTCTTTTGAATAATTTTTGTCCTGGGAAGATAATATTACTAGAAACAAGTTAACCAAAAAGAGAAAACTTCCAACTTTCAGCTAAATTTCCCATATATCAATGTAACATTTTTTTTCTACAGTTATTTAAAATTTGTCTTTTATTTTCTACACAACAAAAATGTCAATATTGTAAATTTGCTATTACAGAATAATTAAAATAAAAATAAGTAAAATATGCAAATTAAAACCATGTCGATTTTTTTTATTTTAAAGAAAAGTTTTCAAACATAAAATAAGAAGGAATTTTACATTTTTTAAAATTCAGTAATGAAATTTATTGCTACGTTAAAGTAAATATAGTATAAATTTTATACTATATTTACTTTAACTAGCAATAAATGTAAAACTTTAAATAATTTTCCTTTAGAAAATAAAAGTTTTTAGAAATCGAAGGTTTGGTTTTTAAAAGTTTTTCTTTTAATAGTAACTTTATGAAATGATCATTAAAATAAAAGCAGATTTTAAAATCTAATTTGAATAAACGAAGAACAAATAATAAATAATTTATTGTTTGTTTTTTATTTATTCAAAGATGTAAGTTAGAAAAATCGAACCCAACTTTGCTTTTCTTCGTCTAAAAAAATTATTGTCTATTTCAATTGTCAGTATCGTAACTTTACGGAATAAAACATTTTTTTTTTAATATTGTTTGCTTGTTTTTTTTTAATTATTGAATAGAGTTCTGAGATTAAATTCGAACACTTTTAGTTTTGTTTATTAAAAAAAAAAGTATTCTAAAAAGAGTTTGCATAAAAAAACGCCTACAATCATTCATTTTCGGCAGCTTCACTTCGGCTATTGTGGTGACGTCATGTTTAATCGAATAGGCCTTCTATCGCGGTGGTGCGGCCTTTATTGGTCGTCATTCTTACAACGCACACACACACACCACACACACACACACACACACACACACAAAAAAAAAAAAACGTGCATATTTCTGGTAGCGATTATGTCCCTTTAGATTTTTTTCTTTAATATTTTTTTTATAGGACTGTAAACCCTTTTAGAGTGTACACACGTAATGTTGAATGATGAAATTTAGCCTAGGATTTGATAGGCGTAATAAAAAATCATATGGGTTTACGGTACTAAACATTGAGATTTTCAGTGCTTGTATTATTATTTTTTTGAAAAGTGATTTACTTGAAAAGATTGTATATAAAATAAACTTCATTTTTTATTCATTGTAAAAAACGTGTTTTTATTAAAAAAGTTAAAAACAATAGTAACAAAACAGTACATTTAAAATTTTAAAATTGCACGATTTTCAGTGTTTTTCAGTAATTTTCTTATTTATTGTACTGTTAGAGAAATTTGTCATCTTAATTCAAATTTTGAATGTTTTAGTTTTTTTAACTTATTGTCTTATACCTTTTCCTGAAATATTATTTTACTAAGGGAGATTACTGCGTTTCACTTATCGAAACACATTACTTCCCTTAACATACTATTACCGTATGTAAGCAAAATACAGATATGAAAACTTGTGATAATCGCTAAATAAATATTTTAGTTAATAACCAATAATATATATATATATATATATATATATATATATATATATATATATATATATATATATGACTAACTAATCATTATATGATTAAAATGTGCAGATTAGTTGGTCTGTTCCGGTCTAAGGGCTACTGCCCAATTGAATCATTTAAACCGAAACGATTTAGTGAGTCATTTGGTCGTAAACTGATAGCTTGTGTAGAACCATCAACACTTTTTGGGAAAACTGAATACAGAAAACTGATGTATATAGTGTGCCATAGATAATGAGCAACCCATTTCAGGTTTTGAATTTGTCATTATCCTTCTTCTATAGTGGTTACAAACGAAAGCCAAAGAACCAAAGTCTGCCAAACTATTGCTAATCAATTTTTTGTCATATTCTGTCAGCACTCACACATTTAAAAAAAAAACAACTTGAAGAAAAGCTTAAACAGTGTTGTTTTAAGGATAATTCAGGATATAAAGAGGCCTCAAAAGCAATGAAAAGCAAGTGTTTCCTGGCCTTACAGGGGGGTGCATATTATCTCTCACTTGCATCTTTTCCTTTAGGTAGAGTGCAACTCAGTTGTAACTCTGTCTGGAGACAAACAATTCTTTGAAGTGCCCATTCCTAGGAAACAGCTGCACACTAGAGATAGTTGTGGGAGGCTTGAACAATTTTTGTACTTGGTCTGAGTTGGATTTCCAATATTAAACCTGACATTGTGTAGCATCCCTTTTCAGTGTAGGAGCATGGGTAAATATTCAAGTTGTCCATGGCTCAGATGACTGGGATCAAAGTGCAGTATCTATCCCAGCAGCTGATAATTTAACATTTTTAAAATTTCTTGTCTTTAACCAGATCTCTGAAGAAGCTTTAATAAAAGTGAAACATGTTAGATTAAGACATTTTTACTACCTTGTTCGTTATTTATTCTATCACACATATGTATACACACACTTAAATTTATTTTTATTTTTATTCCAACAGGTGATCAGTATAGACGCGAGGAATCATGGCGAAAGTTTCCATAAAGATAGTATGACTTACGAAGAAATGAGTGATGATTTGGTACAACTTATGTTATTATTAAAAATAAACAATGCAGTTGTTTTAGGTCACAGTATGGGTGGAAAGACAGCAATGGTTACCGCCTTAACAAAGGTAAGTGACAAGTAAATTATTCTCTTTAATTAACATACAGCTATAGATGTTAGCAAGCCATTGTACTTTTTTGAGCTAATATTATCTGTTGACATGACGTGGAAATATTATATTGAATCAATTGCAAGGTCTGCTGCTAAGAAAGTTTGTTCACTATGTTGTGTTAGACATTTTTTCTTGCTAGAATCTATTTTACATATTTATAAGTCTACCATTTATCCATGCTTAGAATATTGCTGCCACATACAGTCTGGTGCTACTGCTGTAAATTTAAAGATTCTTGATAAAATGTAAAGAAGAATCTGCAATGTTATTGATCCTAACCTGATATCTTGGCTCCAGTCACTGCCATAATGTAGATTCCCTGTGGATTTTCTATGAATATTTTCATGATAATTATGCTCATTACCTTTCCTTTTTGGTACCATTTGTGGTACAGTGAATATCAGCTTGGAACGAGAAACCGGGTGAGCCGAGTTCGAATTCCAGTTGAATCCATTGCATTCACTTACACGCAAATACCCTTGGGAAAGGTATTAATCCGTCCCTTCCTTCCAGTTATGGGTTAAATAGCAGGACAGATTGGGTTCTATAGCCTTGGTCGGCAACCAGTCTACCGCAGAAAGCAATGGCAACCTACTGCGGGATAATCTTCTGCCCAGTCAGTCATGTCTCTTTCGAAACATGATCGCCCAAGCGTGTATCTCGTATGGCACTTAAGTGAGTGACTGACTAGATTGGCAGCTAGGTCTAATCATTCTACAGTTAAAATGGCTAAATGTAACTATAAGTTTTATTCTAACAGTTTCTTCTTTTACACCTTACTTATAGAACCTTCTTTTGACCTCTTTTATCTTCAAAAGATTTAATACAATGTCAATCATTATCTTCTACTTTCTTAATTCTTGTTCTATTATCATTCTCCCTCCTTAATAATGTTTTTCTTTTCTCTTATTATCTCAGACTCAGTAACCCCTTGCAACTTAGTGGCTTTATTTATTGTCTTGTTTGGAATGAAATAAATAAAAACAAAATGCCAGTTTTTAATTATTTCTCTCTAAATGGTTAGAAAAATTGAATTTGTTCTTTTAAAATAGTGGTTACATTTGTCTTTTATGTTACATTGTAATTGTAATAAAATCAAAGCATCACAGAATAGACTTCACTTTGGTAGTATATTTTACATGTCAATCTCACATCAGCAAATTTATCTATCAAGGATACTTATATGCCTGATATCGATGAAATCAAATGCTGGTCTCTTAGGAGGCATTGATGCTGAAACAAAATGGAAGCCATCACAAGTGATGTAAGCAGCTCTCACATGAGCAAGATGTAGCAGTCATCACCACCATATCTATCTATCTATCTATCTATCTATACAGAGTACCCATAAAGTTTGTGTGCACTTTAAAAAATTTATAACTTTATTTGTATTTGTGACAGAAATTATTTCTGTCGCAAATACAAATAAAGTTATAAATTTTTTAAAGTACACACAAAATTTATGGACACCCTGTATTTCATTGAATATGGCTGACAAGGAAAATTTAGCTAATTTTTTATTGTTTATCCAGCATTTTTTTAAAATAAAGAATTAATTGAATCTTCCTTGTTGACTATATTAAATGAAAGATGCTTGAAAGAACACACACATGCACACATATATATAAAGTAGTGTAGATATAGAAAATATAATGACAGAATGGTGACTGCAGACTGTTTTATGCTTAAATGTAATTGCCAGTTCATCTGTGTTTAAGCATGAAAAAGACTGTCAGTATCCAGTGTTGATACCTATGTCCACACTACTTATATTTATATATCTTCTGTTTTAGGCATTTCTCTTGATATGTTATAGCATAACTTTAAAAAATATCTTTTATAATACACATACTCCCTCTAATATGAACACATACACACATACAATGTATGTGTCTTGTAAGCATGTTTGACTGGTTTGTGTATCTAAACTTATTTATAAATGGAACTTTATCTGTGTGTGTGTGTGTCCGTTACTTATAGACTCCGAAACGGCTGAACCGATTTTCTTGAAAATTTACACAGTTGTACTATAAACGTCTGTGAGTGTTCTTAGCTAGGTTTTGTGTCGAGGTACCCCGATAAATATCGAAAATCTAATTAAAAAAATTGGGTTATAGAAAGAGTGGTCCAATTTTAATCAAATTTGATACACTCATAGACAAAAACATAAGAAATGATATTCAGAAGTTTCAAGGTTGCAGTTCTTACAATAGTGCAGAAAATTGATAATATATATATATAAAAGGCAAGATGTTTGTGTGTGTGTCTGTTTATCTGCCTGTATGTCCGTATTTTTTCAGCCCTTTTATTTTAGTTTTTGCTTCGGATTTGGCTCTAAGTAGGTATAGTTGTAGTTCTTAGTCTCAGCCATGATACCATTTACTCAGAGGACTTATTTAGCCTTCAAAATTCAGTTTATGATGAAAAAAACTTATTTGATATTGATACCAGGAAATCAAAATTTGACTTACATCCATTCATTTTTCTTTCAGTCTATGGTTTTGCTTTAACTGGAAACAACTATTGCTTTTTAGTCTTTCGTGCCAACGTCCAAAGAGTCTGAGCTCCAGGACTATGGATTAGTTTTAAAGCTTTCATTACATCTGATCAACGCCGGGCTATACTGCTAGTACTTATATATTTTAGTATTTATATTTACAATTAAGTTTCTAACATTATAATTTTAAATGAAAAATATTAGAATTAGGTTTAAATTTATATTATTAAAATAAAAATAACAAAAAATAAATTTGTAATTGAAATAAAATATAATATAAATCATTACATATTATTACTATAACATATCACATACATGTAATAAATTTAATGTAATATATTATATGAATATAATGTAAAATGATACATCATACTTGCTATTTTAGGAAAAAACTATGACAAAGTGAAAAAAGTTTTCATGTGATGTGTTTTGTCCTTTAGGATTTCATGGAACTAAATTGATGTTTATACTGTTCTGACTACATATGTATATGAAGGAGAGGAAATAAAGAGAATAAAATTTTTTTAAAAATTATATTTTGGGTATATAGTTTGATTTCATGTTTCTTGTTTTAATTTTTTCCTTAAAATTGTTTTTGATATGTAAAAATTTATATATTTTCCTACATCATGTCATATAATATATTAAATCATATAAATGTAACAGCAAACTGTAAATTTAATGACATATATTACATATAATGTGTAGTTCAAACCCTATGAATATAATACATTACATATAAATATATTACAGAAATTAACAAAGGTTAATGAAATTGGTTATAAACAACCGACAATTTGAAATTATTTGTTTTAACATTATTTTTGATCGATACTCGTATTTAAGTAGATATTCTGTTTTTAATGAAACAATATTATATATTTATATCTACCGGCCTGATTATTTACGATAAATTTTTATTACGAAAATGTGTGCCATTCGGCAGGATTCAAACCTGCGACCCCTATCTACATAGGGGAAGCTACCATTTGATCTGGCAACGTCTTAGACCTCTTGACCATGAATAGCCTCCAGTCTAAATGAGGTTTTAATCAAGCCTATATAACACAATTTTTGATTCATTGCAAACAACCATATCTGCTCTGAAATGTATCGTAATGTCAACAAATGTAAATATGTAACGGAAATTAACGAATTTTAACAAAACTTGGTTATAAGCAAACGACAATTTGAAATTATTTGTTTTAACATTATTTTTGATCGATACTCGTATTTAAGTAGATATTCTGTTTATAATCAAATAGCATTATATATTTATTTCTGCTGGCCTGATTATTTACAAAAAATTTTTGTTACAAAAATGTCTGTCATTCGACAGGATTTGAACCTGTGACCCCTATCCACGTAGGGGAAGCCACCAATTGATCTGGTGCATCTTAGACCTCTCGACTATGAATAACCAACAGCAGTCAAATCAAGCCTATATAACACAATTATTAAATATATAACATATTGCATTCATATAAATATATGAATGTAATACATTACACATAAATATATGAAATATGTTGCGTATAAATATATGAAGGTAATATGTTATACATAAATATATGAATGTTACCTACACACTAATATGAACTCTATTGGACTACATAAATACCGAGAGTTATCTACTCTCGGGGGTAGTGGTCAGTAGCAGAAGCTACAATACTCATTTGTTAGTGTGCTGTTCCGGGGCTAAGTACTATTATACTTTATTTCCTCTGTACACCACTGTTTCTCTTTTGTAATATAATATTGTTTCCAACCGTATACCGTGTTTGAGTCTTTTTGTGACCTTTTTCCCAGGGCCACATCAGTAATATGTTACATTCATCTAATATGTTATATATAAATAAACTGACTGACTGATTAGTTTTTTCCTCATCCCTGGGAAGATTGTCCTGATTTCCCTGCCTTTTAAAAGGATAGATGGCACATAATGATGTGAGTTTTTTTTTTTTTTTTTTTTTAATCATCTCACCCCAAGCAAGGCATTCCACTGCCACTATTGCGCTTGGGGCTACATAGGGGAAGGTAAAGAGAAGGAGTGGTTAGACATAGGGAATGTCAGGAGGAAGTTGACAGATGAGTAAGGATAGCGAGGATGAGGGTTGGGCAGATGGGAAGAGTGCTTGATAGAATGGGAGCAGGTTAGTGTGTTAGGAGGTGTCTATTGACCTTACATTTAAACTCCTGGAGATTGTAGCCATCGGGGAAGCAATCGTGTGGAAGGGAATTGTGAGGAAAGAAACTGTTGGAGTAGAAGTTGCGGTTGCATTTTATCGGTTTCACTGAAAAAGGGCGGGATCTAGTTACTAATCTAGTATCTCGTGCAAATTCGTATTTAGGGGGCACCAGTGATCTAAGTTCATCGGAGCAGAAGCCGTGAAAGTATTTATAGAAGAGACACAGGGAAGCCACGTTGCGCCGGTGAGAGAGAGACTGCAGGCGGTCTGCCAAGTCGGTATCTATCACATTACAGACCCTCCTCTGAACCTTATCGAGGAGCCCAAGGAGAATAGCAGGGGCACCCGACCAGATATGGCAGCAGCATTCAATGTTTTTTTGTTTAGGAAGGGGTTCCCGGTTCATCCCCCTTCTCAGGGTAGAGTTGTGGTGCAATAGATATCAACTCAGAACACAAATTGGGAAAATGAGTTCAAATGTCATTTGAATTCCTTACATTCACTTACGCACAAATACCCTTGGGAAAGGTATTAATCTGTCTTTTCCCTCCACTTATGGGTTAAATAATAGGTCAGATTAAGTTCTATAGCCTTGACTGGCAACCAGTCTACTGCAGAAAGCAATGGCATTCTACTGCGAGATAATCTTCTGCCCAATCAGTCATGTCTCTTTCGAGACATGATTACCCAAAGCGTGTATCACGTATAGCACTTAACTGACTGACTTTCACATAGCCTTATACAAAAAAAAAAAATCACAAGGTGTTAAGTCAGGTGAATATAGTGACCATTTCAACAGCACATTG
This sequence comes from Ascarosepion bandense, assembly GCA_037127315.1. Classification (NCBI taxonomy): domain Eukaryota; kingdom Metazoa; phylum Mollusca; class Cephalopoda; order Sepiida; family Sepiidae; genus Ascarosepion; species Ascarosepion bandense. Next base: position 1,610,532 of record JBBBDQ010001166.1, read on the forward strand.
TCATTATCATTGGCATGCTGGATCCAGCTTCCTGATTGGGAGGTTGTGAGGAGCATAGAACTGCCGCTTAATTGCTGTTGTTCTCTGAAGTGGTAGCAGCTGTTAGGGTCCCAGCTATGGGCAGATAGTTAACCCCCAAACTGGAGTCAAAACACTATGAAAGTATAAAAATACACTTTTGTAGAAATATATACATAAAAATAGACTTTTATAGAAAAATTTGAAGGAAAAATGTTACCAGCAATACATTTTTCAAGAAAAAATTATTACCATAACACATTTTTGAAAGAACAAAACTATTCTCAACAAATCGTTTTTGAATACAAAACTAGATGACATTTTTCTAAAATAAAAAAGAATAAAAACAAAAAAATTTTCATTAAAATCTGAGTAAATCAACCTTCTCACTATAACCAAACATTAAAAAGAAAATACCTAAAAACCCACCTTTTTGGCATTAAATAACTCACAGAGGTTGATATGCCATTAAACAAAACTCAAACTCAAACACTATGCAATACAATACATAAGTATAATATAATATTATATTAAAACTTATGAATGATAATTTTAAAACTGTATCATAATAGTATATTTCAATAACATCACTGAAAATATTTAAGCATTACTAGAATTTAATATATTTCTAGACCAGCAGAGGTTTTGTCAAGAAAATCATAAAGTTAAAGTAAGAATAGTCAATAAATTAATAAAGTCATTTGAACCTTTATTAATTTATTGACTATATTTCATCATATACACATAATGTAATATTTGTCTATATTTCTGAGATAAGGTATTGTAATTATTTACACTATTTACATTGTTCAAACTATTGTCCTCATCTTTGTTACCATATTCACCTTCAATATCTGTCTATATTTCTGAGATGAGGTATTGTAATTATTTACACTATTTACATTGTTTGGACTGTTGTCCTCATCTTTGTTGCCATGTAAAGAAAAGGCTGCAAGAACACCACAAGGTTGTAACCTAAGGAGAAATAGAAAAATCAGGTGTAGCTGACCACATATGGAGGGGAAAAGATAGATCACCACCCTCAGTGGAATGAAATTGAAATAACAGATAGAGAACATCACTGGAAAATATGAAAACTTAAAAAATTATTTTTTTAAGTTGGCTAAGCCTATAAATGAATAATGGAAATTAGTAATATGGAGTGCTAGAGAAAAACAATAAGATTGTAATATGAGCTCTGGTAAAAAAATGTTTATTGAGACATTAGGTTCATAAATCTCCAAAATTCATACACTGATGTCCTCAAGGATAAAAGCATTAACTGAATCCAGTGACTTAACTGAAAGAGTTGTAAGTTCAATACTTGGCTACAGCAGAAGTTAAAAATAAAAAATTTAAGTTAAAGGGAGATAACTGAGACATCTAAAAGATGCATGGTGAATGAAATAAAGGTTTCAGTTCAAAATTTTAGTCACCTGAAGAAACATTGTGAATAAAGCAACAAAGATGAGGGCAACAGTTCAAACAATGTAAATAGTGTAAATAATAATGTAATATAGGAAATAAAACTAATGTTTTATATCATATTATACAAATGTAGCGTAATATGCTCAAGTCTTGTTCTTAAGTAGCCTTGTCAGATCAAGACATATATGGATGCCAAACTTGTTTAGAAATATTTAAACTATTGATCATATACTACTTATTTCTCAGATCAATAATTAAAAATAACTTTGTGATTAAATACTTCTGAATTCCAACACACTACTTTGGCTCTTACTTGAGCTACATGGGTGGTCAGAGAGGCTGAATCTGATCAGTCAGCTAGTCATGTCAAGCCCTAGTAGGATTCCACCCACCAAAAACGCAATAACTTCACAGCCTACTAAAAAAAAAAAAAGAAAATCATATACCCACCAACCAAATTTAATCAAATTGGTACTAAAAGATGGTGGCAAAGGTTAATCCAATTATAACTAAAATGTATTATCAAAAATTAAAACATTTATTCAACCTCACAAGGGTAGATGACTGAAAGAAATTATTGATGACAACATAAATATACTTAATTTGAGTATGCCATTTTTGTAACCCTGAGATGCTTAAGTGAATAGGATTTCTCCCAACCATCTCCCATGATAAGGCTTCGAGGAGGGTGGGGAACAAGGATGTTGAAAGAAAAAATATATATAATATGGCAATGAAGGAAATGAAAAGACCCTATCTGAATCAAGTTCTGATGATAAATCAGATTTGCCTAGTTACTTTTCCCTATATATATTAATGGAATCACTTGAAGAAACTCCTATTACAAAACTATCACCATTTATAATTGAAAAAATAATATACTCTCAAATTACTCTTATAACTATTAAAAACATTAAACGATGCAATAATAATTCAAATAAAAAAATGTATCTAGAAAAATCTTTAAATGATCAACATTTAATAACTTGAAAATGAAAACCTATTCATCTCAAAATCTAAAGACATCTAGAGGTGAAATTAAAAATCCAGACATGGTTGGTGACTTGTTCCCTAGAAGAAACCAAAGTTAACTTAAAATACCAAAATGTAAAAGATGTAACTCAAATAACAAATAAAAGAAATGGCCAAACCACAAATACCAATACATATATATTAAAATTCAACACATCAAAAGCACCATCTGAAATAAAAAAAGGTTATATCATCAGAAAAGTGGAAACATATTCCCAGAGATTTATAATGTTATAACTACCAAAGATTTGGTCATCATAAGTTCCTGGGACATGCAATGAGGAAGGAGGGCTTGGAGAACTTGATACTGATAGGCCAGATAGAAGGAAAAAGAGACAGAGGAAGGTAGCGGATAACATATATGAGCGGCCTAATCAGGTGGATGATAGAACGGGGGTTGCGAGGTGTAACAGGAGAAAGCATACTAAGAGCCACCAGAGATAGAGAGACGTGGAAAACCGTGATTGCCTATGTCTTAAAAGAACAGGGCACATAAAAGAAGAAGAAAGATTGATGTACTAGAATTCCAGTATGTTCAAAATGTAGCAGTCCAGATCCTCAAGAAACTGAGTGCAAAGGTGCCATCAGTCAGTCAGTTAAGTGCCATATGTGATACACGTTTTGGGCAGACGATTATCCTGCAGTAGGTTTCCATTACTTTCTGCGGTAGACTGGTTGCCAACCAAGGTTATAGAACCTAATCTGCCCTATTATTTAACCCATAGCTGGAGGGAAGAGATGAGTATTTCCCAAGGATATTTGTGCATAAGTGAATGTGAGGAATTCAACTGGAATTCAAATTTGAAAATTTGAATATTCAAAGTGGAGAATCCGGGCATCGATCCTGGTACTTATCACATGCTAAGCAAGTGCTCTACCATCTGAGTTAATTCCTCACAAGGTGCCATAAAATGCATAAATTGAAATGAGAACCACCCTGCATAATCACATCTCTGAAAAACTTGGCAAAAAGAAAAATAAATAATTGAGATCAAATATATAAGAAATATGACTTTTCCTGAAGCCAGGAAAATTGCTGAAGACACTAAACAAAATATTATAATGAATTATACAAATGCAACCAAAACCCAACAACACATTGGTGAGAAATATAATTTCTGTGAATTAATAACATTAATCCAAGAACAAAAGAAACTAATAGAAATAATGAAAACTGATATCAACAGGGAAAGCTAATGATTTATGTTCAGTTAGTTAAGTGCCATATGTGATACATACTTGAGTGATCATGTCTCAAAAAAGATATGACTGACTGGGCAGAAGATTATCCCACAGTAGGTTGCCATTACTTTCTGAGGCAGACTGGTTGCCAACCCAATCTGTCCTATTATTTAACCCATAACTGAAGGGAAGAGATGGGTTAATAGCTTTCTTATTATTTCAAGTTTCTCCTATGCAAGGAAAACTCTGGTCTCCAATCAGAAACTTGCCAGATGCTTCTCTCTTGATTTCTTATCTAGGTCATTAATCCCTTAACCCACCAAGAAATCCTTATTTTGCCACCCAAAGCTATAGAACCCAGTCTGTTCTGCTATTTTTCCATAATGGTGAGGAATAGACATAGATTCATACTTTTCCCAAGAGTATTAGCATGTACGTGAATGTAATGAACTCAACTGGAATTTGAACTTTACTCTCCGATTCCTCAATTTGAGGCTCAATCCATTATTCTTTCATGCCTCCTAATAAGCATACATAATAAGAAAGAAAAAAAGAAAGAAAGAAGAGATGGATTCAATCTTATTTGCTGTTAGTTTCAGTTTTTATTATTTCAACTTTTTGCTTGTATAAAATCTCTTTATCTGGCCCTGTGTTTTGATAACTTGTATTAAAAGACAGTCATTTATCATTTGTCTATATTTGCCACATGGTTTCTTTTGCACTCTGCCTCTCCATGGGAACTTTCTATAGGTTTTTGAGATTTCACCTTTTTCTAACAGAACAGAAAAAAATCATCATTTAGTTTATCTGTATGTCTTTCCTTCTATTTTTTTTTTTTTTTAACCCTTTTGCACTAAGTAGTGTTACAATACATGTGGTAGTGATCAGTTCCAAATTTGTTTTGGATTTTTGCCAGGTAAATATCATATTGAAAACCTAAGAGGGCCACCTTGAAGGAATTTAAAAATGCAATGTGCTCTAAAATTTATACCAGAAACCAATGTAGACAATGCAGAGTACATCACTTATTTTACAAAAACACTTCTTAATATTTCAGAACAAAACATTTCAATATCTAAACTTGTCAAACATGACGTACCTTGGTTTAATGATTAGTATAAAATAAGCAATTAGATTGCTTTGTGCAATACTATGTAAGTTCAAATTACCTCCAACCCAAGAAAATCTAAATATCTACAAAATAAACAGAATTAAAGCACACAGAATAATTAAAGAACTAAAACAATCCTCATGGAAGTACTCTGAATTCAATATTAATTCCAACAACAAAACTAAAACAGTATGAAATAGGATTTGTAAAATTGCTTGGAAAAATAAATGCCCTCCATTGAGACATTTATGTTAAAGTAACTAACAAAAATACATATTGCAAATTTATTAGCACAAAACTTCTCTTAAAACTCATCCTCAAATATTTCTTGTAAAATATTTCCAAATATCAAAGTAAATGAAGAGAAGAAAAAATTAAATTTCTTAAGTGTCATCATCAGTTGCTTACTCTGCATATTGCACATCAAACTGAGATATTATTCTCATATTAATTTTTTTAGCCTAATCTTCCATGCTGGCTCAAAGCAGGTTGGAAGAGAGTGCTTAGAGATTTTCCCACAATAGATTACCAGTCCTTTCTGTGGTTGACTGGTTGTCAACCAAAGCTCTATAACCAAGTCTGTTCTGCTATTAATCCTCTCTAAGCTGATTTTGAATTCAGAGTTTTCTCCTCGACCAGTTGCCACCCAAAGCTATAGAACCCGGTCTGTCCTGCTATTTTTCCATAATGGCGGGGAATAGACATAGATTGATACTTTTCCCAAGAGTATTAGCATATACGTGAATGTAATGAACTCAACTGGAATTTGAACTTTGCTCTCCGATTCCTCAATTTGAGGCTCAATCCATTATTCTTCCATGCCTCCTAATAAGCATACATAATAAGAAAGAAAGAAAGAAGAGATGGATTCATACCTTTCCCAAAGTTATCTGCACATAAGTGTATGTAATGAACTCAACTGGAATTCAAACTCTACTCTCCGATTCTTCAATTTGAGTTACAATCCATTACCCATTCATGCCTCCTAATAAGCATACATAATAATAAGAAAGAAAGAAAAAAGGGATGGATTCATATCTTTCCCAAGTGTATTAGCACATAAGTGAATGTAATGAACTCAACTGGAATTCAAACTCAGCTCTCTGATTCCTCAATCAGAGCTGCAATCTGTTACTCTTCCATGCCTCCTAATAAGCACACATAAGAAAGAAAGAAAGAAAGAAAGAAGAGATGGATTCATATTTTTCCCAAGGTTATTTAGCACATAAGTGAATATAATGAATTAATTAAAGTTGAGCTCTGCTCTCTGTATCCATTAATCTATCATGCCTACTCTAACAATAAAAAAAATTACAACTAGACTCTTACTTTGCCAGAATTATTAGATCCTATAAAAAATCATACAACTCAGCAGTTGGTCCAGATGAAGTTCACTATGAATTTAAAAAAAAACTACCGTATATTTCCTTGAATTACCTACTCAAAATTTTCAACAATATATGGATCAGTGGTAATATTCTCAACTTCTGGAAATGTGTTACTTTCCAAAACCTGGAAAGAACTTAGAAAGTTTCTCAAACTATTGTCCAATCACACTTATGAGTTGCTTATGCAAAATGTTTGAAAGAATTTGTAATAATAAGCATATTTAGTTTATTTAAGTTGAAAATAAAATTACAAATTTCTAATCTAGCTTCATAAAAAACAAAAGCACAATCAATCACTTAGTTCAACTAGAGTCTTTTATTGGATATTCTTTCATTAAAAAAGAACATGAAATGAGAGTTTTCTTTGACTTAGAAAAAGTTTATGATTTCTCATGAAGATATAGTCCCATTAAAGACTTAAAGAAGATATGATATCATTATGGATCTTAAAGGAAGATTACCAATTCTTATCAATAACTTCCTAACAGAACAAACCTTTAATGCTTGTATTGGTACCACACTCTCAAACCTATATGAGCAAGAAATGAGTATCCCTCAAGGAAGTAAATTATTGGTAACATTTTCCAGTATCAAAATTCAGTCAGTTAAGTGTCATACGTGATACACGCTTGGGCGATCATGCCTCGAAAGAGACATGACTGACTGGGCAGAAAATTATCCCGCAGTAGGTTGCCATTGCTTTCTGCGGTAGACTGGTTGCCAACCAAGGCTATAGAACCCAATCTGTCCTGCTATTTAACCCATGGAAGAGACGGATTAATACCTTTCCCAAGGGTATTTGCGTGTAAGTGAATACAATAGATTCAAGTGGAATTCGAACTCGGCTCCCCAGCTTCTCGTTCTGAGCCGATAACCACTGTACCACAACGCACATCATAGCATTAAATGCTTAAATCTTGAAGTTGACTGTTCACTGTATGTAGATGACTTTCTAATATGTTACAGATAAAAAATATCCATACAATTAAACGGTAGCTCTAACAGTATTTTTTCAAAGTAGATAAGTGGGTCACAGAAAATGGATTCAAATTCTCCAGTCAAAAAAAATTATGCCTCTTCCAACTTTGAAAGCTACACCATAATCCTGAATTAAGACTTGATCCTACAGAAGTGCCTGTACTAATACCTAAGAATAATTATTGGCAAACATTATCCTTCGTACCACATGTAAAATACCTTTGTGAGTAATACAACAATTCAATCATCTCTCACAAAGACTGTGGGGAGCTGGCAGACAGGTGCCACTTAAACTCTATCAGGCATTGGTTAGATCAAAATTCGATTATGAATGCTTTATCTATGGTGCAAAAAAAAAAAAAATTAAATTTGAAAGAACAATATCATCCATCACCAGTGTCTACAACTTATTCTTGTAGCTCATAGTATGTCCCCAATTGAAAACATATGCTGAAGCATGCAAACTACCTTTGGCATTAAGACAACATGCTACGGATATCGTGGACTGAGCATACAAGCAACGACGAAGTGTTAGAAAGAATGGCAACAAAAAGGAAATTGGTGATGAGCATCAGGAAGAGACAACTGAAGTTCCTGGGACATGCAATGAGGAAGGAGAGCCTGGAGAACCTGATACTGACTGGTCAGATAGAAGGAAGGAGAGACAGAGGAATGCAGCAGATAACATATTTGCAGGGTCTAATCAGGTGGATGATGGAACGGGGGTTGCCAGGAGCAACAGGAGCAAACATACTAAGAGCCACAAGGGATAGGGAGACGTGGAGATCCATGATCGCCTACGTCCTGAAGGGACAGGGCACATAGAAGAAGAAGAAGTTAGCATTATTATATTACATCAAACTGTTTATGCCCAAGTAATTCAGCATGTAACTGTGTTCTTCAACCTCAATATAAAGAATTATATTATTTAACATATTGTCATTAAAGCACTTGGCATTCGCATAGAAAATAGTTTCAACAAACTCAAAATAAACACTTCTCTATTACACAAATCTGTTCTCTCAAAAACTCCCTTCTGCTCAATTAAACAGCCTACTGTAATATTAAGTTGGCAAAACACTCCAAAACTAAAACTAATACATCTGTATTCATAGAAGAAATTCATAATATCTTACGAAAACATATAAATTGTAAGCATATATACACTGACAGCTCCAAAAATATTGATAGAGTTGGATGTTCAGCAATACTGAATGAAACTGTATTTCAAGAGTGCCTACTTAACAAATCCTCAATATTTAGTGCAGAATCTATGGCAATAGACTTAACTTAGATGGTGAGTCAGACAGATTCATTATTTTCTCAGATTCCCTATTTGTTCTTAATCAAACTTTTAAGCAAAACTAATATACTTTGTAACCAAAAACACATCATATTTTACTGGATCTCTAGCCATATTGGAATTCAGAGAAATGGAAAGGCAGGTAAGGCAGCTAAAGAATCTCTAAAAATGGATATATCAAAAACAAAAGTTCCTCACACAGATTTCAAAACAGTATACATGGGTTATATAGCAGGACAGATTGGGTTCTATAGCCTTGGTTGGCAACCAGTCTACCACAGAAAGTAATGGCAACCTACTGCAGAGAAAATCCTCTGCCTAGTCAGTCATGTCTCTTTTAAGACATGATCACCCAAGTGTGTATCCCATATAGCACTTAACTGACTGAATTAAAACATATATCTTAAATAAGTGGCAATAGTTATGGAAAACTCACCAAAAAAAATAAATTACTTAAAATCAAACCTACACTTTTTTTTTAATCATATCACTCTGAGCAAGGCGATAATGCTACTGATGTGCAGGGGGTTACATAAGAGTGAAAAGATTGGAAAAGAGAAAGCCGGAAACCACATCCTAAACAGGAAACAAGGGATGAGCCTCTTCACCTGTTCAATAGACGAGGGTGGAGTGGGAACCGGGTGATAGTTTAGTCTATCTACTCCAATTGTGATAAGACACCATAACACAAGAGAAGTAGTCTTAGCAAGGATCAGAATTGGTCATACCAATATCACACATTCATTTCTTTTAAAAGATCTACCTAAATGCATAGTAGAAATTTACATAGTAAAACATACTATAGACTGTACTAAATTTGCCTTTACCTGTAAACACCTTTATAAGGTTAGTCAGTTAAGTGCCATACATGATACATGCTTGGGCAATCATGTCTCGAAAAAGATATGCCTGACTGGGCAGAAGATTATCCTGCAGTAAGTTGTGATTACTTTCTGTGGTAGACTGGTTGCTAGCCAAGGCTATAGAACCTAATCTGTCCTGCCATTTAACATAGCTGGAAGGAGAAGAGATAAATTATATTACATTATTATATTATGTATAATTAGTGGGGGATCAGTTCAATACATCATACCAATAGAAAACTGATTCCCCACCTTATTCCCAGTAGAAGCCTTAATCATGTTTTCATTTATTATATTCAGCCAGTCAGTTAGGTGCCATACATGATACACGCTTGAGCGATCATGTCTCAAAAGAGATATGACTGACTGGGCAGAAGATTATCTCGCAGTAGGTTGCCATTGCTTTCTGCAGTAGACTGGTTGCTAGCCAAGGCTGTAGAACCCAATCTGTCTTGTTATTTAACCCATAACTGGAAGGAAGAGATGGAGCAATACCTTTCCCAAGGTTTTTTGTGCATAAGTGAATGCAAGGAATTCAACTGGAATTTGAACTCAGCACCTTGATTTGTTTTTCTGTGTTGATGTCTACAATGCACATCCACCTTTATGAGGTGAATAGCCTTAAAGACCTTTTCAAAAACGTAAATAAAAAAAAAACAATTTTGAGATACTTGAGGAAAAGTAAATTATACACCAAAATTTAATCTGGACAAGTTCAACTATAGATGAACTATACAAACAGTTTTCAATTATATTTCATAAATTTTAAAACTTACAAAGATATTATTGATTAAAAATCCAATTTTGAGCATGAAATAACCCAGGAGGGTTGATATGCTGGTAAAACAAACAAACAAACAAATTAACCAATAGTAGGTTTACTGCCTTGCATAGGGTGAAATGCTTAGAAAAGAGAAAAGAAGAAATGGCTAGAAAGAGGATATCAGATACTACACTTTGATCCGAGCCTGATGGTCAGGGGGTAAAAAAAAGTGTAACTAGAGTAGCAATGTCACCTTTGGTCTAATCTTCCTTATCAGGAAAAGGTTAATATTAACATTATGTTATATATTGCACCATAAAAATGCTTTATTAATGACTAGCAGTATAGTCCGGCATTGCTCGGGTGTAATCAAAGCTTTAAAACTAATCCATGATCCTGGAGCTCAGATTCTTTGGATGTTGGCACGAAAGACTAAAAAGCAATAATTGTTTCCAGTTAAAACAAAACCGTAGACTGAAAGAAAAATGAATGGATGTAAATCAAATTTTGGTTTCCTGGCATCAATATCAAATTTTCTGCACTATTGTAAGAACTGCAACCTTGAAACTTCTGAATATCGTTTCTTATGCCTTTGTCTATTAGTATATCAAATTTTATTAAAATCAGACCACTCCTTCTATAACCCGATTTTTTTCGATTATCGATTTTCAATATTTATCAGATGTACCTTGACACAAAACCTAGATAAGAACACTCGCAGATGCTTATAGTACAACTGTGTAAATTTTCAAGAAAATTGGTTCAGCCATTTCGGAGTCTATAGGTAATGGATACACACACAGACACACATAGACAAAGTTCCATTTATAAATAAGTTTAGATTTAGATAGATATTTAATAGGAAAATAAATAAAATTTATGATAATCATGTTACATACCAAATTTGATAAAGTTATCATCTAACTTTCTATTTGATTTTCTAATACTCAGTAAACCCTTGTGTTTTAGTAACTTTATAGTCTTGCTTGAGGTGAAATTATAAAAAGATATGATTATAAATCTTCTAAATGTGAATATTGTAAATTCTAATAATTTGGCATTAGACATTGTAAAAATAAAATAGGATAAAATGCACAAATCAAAATTAGGTATTTTTTCTTTTATAAAATTTATAGAATGAGTTTAATAAAAATTTTTTTTAATAAAACTGATTATGTTTTTAGGATTTAATTTATTGGTATATACTAAGTATACATTTTAAAATATTTTCTTCCCTCTCTGTTAGCTGAACATATGTTTACCTTTCCACTTATTTATCAAACTGAATGATTTAAATGTATTCTACTTCTAAATTCTTGGATTTTTGTATTTTTATGTTTGGTTTTATATTTCATAAAAAGTGAGCATAGAATTCATGTTTTTTAATCTGGTGGGCTGATAGTAATTAAACATTACTGTATTTTGTATTTGTAGCTGTAGTGTCAGAAAATAAAGAAACCTTTTAAATTAGTATAATAAAATATGATTAGTACTGTTCTATTGTTGATAAGTATTCTCAATAGCAAATAATTCATTTTTAGGTCACTGCTTTAGTCTTTTTTGCATGCATATTGTTTATATTATAATCTTGGGATAGCAAGAAGAGTGAAGAAAATATATAAGAAAAAAAAATCAACGTACAAGTCTACAGCCTGCTGACAGCTGAATTTTGATAAAAGGAAATTTCCAGTGAATAATACTTGATCTGTATGATTACTACCACTGAATTAGGTGCATTGATCATGTTGAAAAATGAATTCTTGTGCAGAATAAATGGTATTTATCATCATTAGGCAGTGGACGTATTGATGTATAAACATATTTATCAATGTATTAAGTGCATTGACAAGTAAGGAAAACATTTTGAAAAAATAAATTCTTGTGCAGAATAAATACTTTTTATCGTCAATAGGCAGTGGACATATTGATGTATAAACATATTCATTAATGAATTAACTGCATTGACAAGGAAGGAGATCATGTGAAAAAATAAATTCCTGTCCAAAATAAATGCTTTTTATCATCATTAGGCAGTGGATGTATTGATGTATCAGTCAGTCAAGTGCCATACGTGATACACGCTTGGGCAATCATGTCTCGAAAGAGACATGACTGACTGGGCAGAATATTATCCCGCAGTAGGTTGACATTGCTTTCTGCGGTAGACTGGTTGCCGACCAAGGCTATAGAACCCAATCTGTCCTGTTATTTAACCCATAACTGGAAGGAAGAGACAGATTAATACCTTTCCCAAGGGTATTTGCGTGTAAGTGAATACAATGGATTCAACTGGAATTCGAACTCGGCTCCCCGATTTCTCGTTCTGAGCCGATATCCACTGTACCACAACGTCAAGTGTAATCACAACTTCTACTCTATCAGCTTCTTTTCTTGCACTTTCCACATGTGGAACTCCCCTCCATATTCTTGTCTCCCTGATAGCTACAATCTCCAAGATTTTAATCCCCTCGATTCCCATCCTTCTCACTTTACACTTTCTTCTTATACAGCTCTCTTTACACCAATGTACCCAGATTTAACACCTACTATGACCTTCTCTCTCTTTACTCTCCTAGCATGTAGCCCCCTGTGCACCAGTGGCAGTACTGCCTTGCTTGGGGTGAGACAGTTATAAAAAAAATTCATCAATGAATTAAGTGCATGAGCAAGGAAGGAGATTGTGTTGAAAAATAAATTCTTGTGCAGAATAAATGCTTTTTATCCTCATTAGGCAGTAGACATTGATGTGTCTACCTATCAATGAATTAAGTACATTAGCTCAGAAGTAGATTATATCAAAAAATAAAATTATTCTTAGGCAAAATATGTTTTTCTGCTCATTAAGCAGTGAACACTGATCTATCTACCTACTTATCAATGAAATGAATTGACAAGGAAGGAAATTATGTTGAAAAACAACTTAATCCTTATGCAAAATAAATTATCTTTCTCCTCATCAGGCAGTGGACATACTTGAACACTACCGGCCATAATTATTAGGCCACCCCAGTGTTTAAAAGAAAATGATGTATTTCATATTATTTTTTAGTATTTATGGCCAAGTGAATAATTGTAAATGAAAATAGAATGGTTCTTTTGTTAATACTGCACAATAACTTTTGCATCAAATGAATTTATACATATTCAATAATTACCTATATAGCAGTTTCATCAATGAAAGAATGAAGAAAATTTAGGATGATTCGGATGAGTTCATCTTTGCTTCCTTGCCTTGTAAAATGTTGCACAGTAATAATAACAAAAGAAACCATTCTATTTTCATTTAGAATTATCCACTTGGCAATAAATACTAAAAATAGTATGAAATATATAATTTCTTTTAAAAAACTGGGGTGGCCTAATAATTATGGTTGTTAGTGTAGATGTATAAACAGAAATGTATTAAGTGCATTGGTAAAGTAGAGGTTTATGTTGAAAATAGATATTTGTTATGTAATGTTTGTTTTTTAATTAATAGGCTGTGAACTTACTGATTTATTTTTATATTAAATCTTTAAAATTTTTGTCTGCATTTCTGGGATGAGAATTTTTCTGTTATTCATAACAGTTACAATAGAACTAATGTCATGTTTGTTATTATCACAATGTTTCAGCTGTTTTGTCATGTAGCCTTCATCAGGTATCTATCAATAGATGTCTTTTTCCCATATATATGTGTGTGTGTATGTGTGTTTGAAATGGTAGATAATTAATTCTTTAACCCACACCATATGGTAAAATATTTGTATAAATCTGCATATCAAATAAATTACATATGTTTGTTTGTATGTATGTAGGCTAAACTTGAGCCTCCTTGATGGAATTTTTAACTGAATTCTTTATTTAATCCATGGTTGTAGAGTGTTCTATTCTTGCTTTCCATGTTTAGTTCTTGTTTATTACTGCTTGGTTATTGCTTACTGTTTCTATCATTGAGAGTGAACTGTCCAGCATAGGGATTGAACTCATAAATGTTATATTATCAAATTCACAAAACAAATTTTGAATCCATTAAGCTTAGTGAATTTAAGTGTTGATTTTTTAATTTGGTCACAGTTCAGCAGAAACAGGAATAATATTAAGAACAAAAAACATTCCTTAGAAATAGGCAATGCAATAAATACAATCTATTATAGATATTTTATTTTATTGAAAAATCTCTGATCTGGTATTACTTTGAAAAATTACACAGAAAATCTTTAGTTTTCAGAGTAAAGTTGTGGTGAGTACAAAATGAAAATAACTTTCTTTTCTTCACTGTTTGCAAATTTGCAAGCAAGTGTGAAAATATTTATTAACCAATGAAAAGAGAGTGATTTGCAGAAAACAACAAATTGAGGAATAAGACATTACTACTATATTGAAAACATAGTAGTAATATCTACTAATGTATTACTACTCAGCAAAAACATGAACTTAACCTTTTCCTGTACAAATCAAATTTCGCATTTCGCTAAAATGGATGAACTCTTAATTTTGAAAATTTTCACTACACTTTCTCTTAGAAAATTTTTACAGATAATTATTACATATTTACAATTTGATGTTATGCTGTTGGATAAATAAATTTTCATTTATTTATACAACAAAACAGTTTAACATTCTGATCTGGAGTTAATTGTTGGGAATTTTGTTATGTTTGGCACAAGGCCAATTTAATAAACATGATTGAGCTCCCTACTTCAGAATAATTATTACTGTAATTTTCATTACTATAGAAAAAATTAAAAAAAAACAATGGGATTAATGAAATCCTAAAAGTAAATGATAAACAACTAAAACTAAATTTTATTAAATTTTAAAATATTTAATTTAATCATAATGAGAAAAATTTATATAGTCAAATGTTCAAATGAAATTAAAATATCATTTTGTAATTTTTTGAAATTTCCATCCAGTTTGTCATGAAAATTTGATAAAAATTACTAAATGTTTCAAATGTTGATAAATTATATGTAATTGATGAAATATACAATGGTTGCTAAATCATTCTTATATCTAATAAAAAACCTTTCCAAAGAAAAATTATCACCTTAGTCATTTAGTAAATGAGTCAGGATAAAAATATTTCACCCCAACCTCATATTTCTTTAAAAAAAATAGTACTTAAATGATACTTTCATTATCACCATATGGTAAAATATTTTTTTAGATGCATGCATTAAGTAAATTGTTTATATATATATATATATATATATATATATATATATATATATACACATACACACACACACACACACACACACACACACACACATATATATATATATATATATATATATATATAAGGAGAATCTATGACAAATAAGAAACTTTCTTGTGTGACATAATTTTGTCCTTTAGTAATTCAATAGACTAAAGTAATGTTTACATTGATGTGATTATATAAATAGTTATTTTTTTCAACTTTTCCTAAATTTTCATAAAATTTTTCTAATATATAAAATTTTTATAGCTTTTTCATATATTTATGTGTGTGTATTTGTGAAATGGTAAACTACTAATTCTTTGACCTGAACCATATGGTAAAATATTTGTATAAATCTACATATATTTGTTTGTATGGGTAAATTAAATATACGTGAAAAAAAACACATATGACTATTTCTTTAACTGATACTGTATAGTAAAATATTTCTACAATTGTAGATTTTCAATAAAATATGTATGTATGTGTGTGTGTGTGTGTGTGTGTGTGTGTGTGTGTGTGTGTGTGTGCGTAAAATCTTTGTAAAAATGGTCTACAAAAGATTAAGTAGCATCATACAGTAAATAATATGTCTGCATGTATGTATGTATACACACACACTCACTTGTGTGCATGTGTAAGTGAAATTCTTATAAAAATAGTCAACAACTAATTTTTTAACTAGCAGCATGTAAGATGTTTTTATAAATGCATAAATTGAACAAATTGCATACTTGTCTGTGTGAATGAATTTCTACAAAAGTATATGTATACATAATTCTTTAACAAACACCTTATACCAAATTACTTGTATAAATATATACTCAATAAATTATATATATATAATGTGTGTGTGTATGAAAAATCTTTGTAAAACTATTAGTTAACCGATTCTGTAACTAGTAGCATATAAAATATTTGTATAAGTATGTCTCTATATTTTATTAACTGTGTGTGTATGTATGCATATATATCTATATATATGTGTATGTGTATATATGTGTGTGTATGTATGTGCATGCTTATATATGTGTGTGTATATGTATGTGTATGTGTGTGTATATATATGTTTGTGTGTGTTCTTGCAACTAAAATCTTTTGAAAATGGTATCCAACAAATAACTTGCACCATATGGTAAAAAATTTTCCACTGAAAATTTGAAGGATCATTTAAGTCAAATATATTATAAATAATTCTTTGTCTAAATTATTTTAAATAAAAAGCTGTCACAATTTAAATAAAAACAATTATTTGATTTTAAAAAATACCACATAATGCCGAGCAGTCTTACAATACCACTTCGTTTAAATTGTCATTTATTTTTATTTTGATTAAAAAATTTACTTCTCTTTTTGGATTTGAATTAGCAATCAATTTTTCTCTTTCTTCTCACATATTTTTTTCTTTGCTTATCAAATTAATATAAATGCAGATTTAGAAATTTACCAAAGATATTAAATTTTATATAGATTTTATTTATAAAAAATACTGGACTTAAATAAAACGTATACAATTTTAGAAAAAATCAATTTACTTTAATTTTTTATATAAAAGATTTCAGAATTTAATACTATAAAATTAAAAAAAATAAATGTAAAGCATAAAAATAATAGATAATCTGTTTTTTTCCTTTTTCCTACTCACAATCCATCTTCCTATATTTTCTAATAAATTAAGCTTTTTTGTTTCAATTCTTTAAATAAATTTTATGTTTTTTTTCTTATGTATTTCTATTCTTCCTTTTCTCAATATATTTTCGTTTTAAAACCTTTACATTGTTTATTTTTGCATCTTATGTTTGATTCACTTCAGACACCATACAATTCTTACATACTTTCTAAAGACATGTCTACTGCACTTTAACAGACTTTTATTTTTTTATTCCACTTTTGTGCAATTTTCCACTTTTTCCACCTTGTATCATCTCAATTTTCCTTATTCTTACTCTTATAAAATGAATTTATAAATAATTTTTCCTTTATGTATTTGTATTTTCTTTATAATATTTCATTTTTTTTAATAGATATGGCATTGCAAAACATCAGTGTGTGTTTCTTGTTGCTATAATGATATTTTTTCATATTTTCATAAAATCTTTTTTTATTTCATTACTTAAAAAAAGCATAGATTTTTAAAAAAATTATTTAATTTTTCTGAGAAAAACTTGTATATCTTTAAGGAAGTATTTCAGCATTTCCAAATATTTTGATTAAATCTTTCTTCAGTTTTTTTTCTTAAAATAACATGGATCTAAAAAAAATTGATTTAATTTTTTGGACAAAACATTGTATGGCTTTCAAGAACTAATCAGTTTGGTAAAAAAGCATTTGTAAATATTTGTATCATATTTCCAATAGATCTTTCTTCAGTTCTTTCCTTAAAATAGCTTGGATTTAAAAAAAATTAATTACTTTTTCTGAGAAAATCTTTTATGGCTTTAAGGAAGTAATCAGTTTAATAAAAATATTTTCAAATGTCTAGATTTTTTTGCTAGTCTATTATTTTATTTAAATTCAAAAAGTTTAAGTAGCAGAATGAACAGCTCATCCGAACAATTAACATGAAAGTATTTATAAAATACTTTCATTATCAAATACTTTCAAGTATTTATAAAATAGACTCAGTGGGTGATTGAAGCAGAACCACTAAATCAAAACCAGTAATATTACTTATTCTTTCTTTAGATCTTAAAGGAGCTCAAGATAAATAGCAAGATAAATAGCAAGTGCACTGGACCATATGTGGCAGGAATATTCTAAACATGGATAAATGGTAGACTTATACATATGCAAGAATTGCTGATCTAGTAATGGATTCAATATCATCTCTCCACTTCTTGTCAGCTGGGAATGTTAGCTAAGAAGGTGCAATGAGTCACTTTTCTTGAGATTAGCATATATATATATATATATATATATATATATATATATATATATATAAGAAAAAATTTAGGCAGACACGTTATTTCATGGTAAATTGGAAGTATAGGCCTATTTCAGGCAAACCATCATCAGCTTCCATCTTAATTGTACAGAAGATTTTACATGAATGAAATTCACAAAGCCCCTCACCCCCACCCCCCAAAAAAAACAAACAAAAAAAAAAACAAATAAAAATAAAAAATAAAAACTAAAGAATTAAAATAAAGATTTATTTGTTTTTTTTTTAGGTCTTTGTGAATTTCATTCATGTAAAATCTTCTGTACAATAAAGATGGAAGCTGATGATGGTGTGCCTGAAATAGGCCTAAACTTCTGATTTACCATGAAATAACATATTTGCCTAAATATTTTCTTATATTTGCTCTATATGTATTTATATACATATATATTTAGAGCTCTCTTAGAGAGTTATCTTACCACTGTATGTACAGGATACTCTTTTGGATTCTTCTATATCTACACTGCTTGCTTATATATATATATATATATATATATATATATATATATATATAAACTAAATAAAAATTTAATCAAATTTTCCTTGTCTGTCATATTCAATGAAACATGGTTGAAAAGAAAAGATGATAGAAGGTGAAAAGTGTGTAACAGTGTGCAAGCATAACAAAAGTGTAAGAAAAATACTTTATGATAAAATATAGTTTTAAGGTATGTTATATTTATGTGAATCAAAGTACTCAATGCAAGAATAATATTTAAAGTGATAAAAATCTATTATTGAGGAATAAATTTATCAAGGTGTAAAGATTACTAAGCCAGGCATAACAGAATAAAAGGTTTATTCAGCATGAGAGTTATTACAGATAAGAATAGTACTACCAAGTTCTGATCTGTAAGCAAGACAGTATTTACCACTTTCCCACCAAGGTGGATGTGACACAAGGTCAATTAATGTGCAGATTTTGAGTTCTTAAGCTCAGCCAAAATTATCCTGTAGACCCAGCTTAAGGCTGGGTTGGGCTCTTTTTTAAAATTTTTTTTTTTACCCCAAACAAGACTGTACCCTTTGGTGGAGCTTCATTTGGGTTCCTCTCTGTTCGGAAACAGATGTAATATAACAATCTGGCCCCACCCGAGGAAGGCTGATGCAAGCGAGGGTGTTTCCAGTCGTTGAAAGGAACGGATGTCGTTTGACCTTATTTCCGGCAGCAGCAGAAATAACTACAGAGGCAAACAGAACAGGTGTCTCTGAGAATTACGTGGGCGTGCATGGGCGAGGCAAAACCGGAAGAAAAAGTCCCGGTTCTGGAAGATTATAAAAAGACCTTGGCACACGGATTCGCCAGTAGAGGAGCAACAGAGATCGGCCGGTGAAGAGAGAGACACAACAGATAAGACCACACTCCCGTCAACCCATTAGAAGTGCGCTCTCTCAATTCTCTGTTCCCTATGCTACACGGTTCATCGTCATTAATAAAAATATAACTTTATATTTTTATATATATGCGTGTTTGTTGTTTGTCGATATACAACACAGAGAGTTCAATAAGAGGTAGCTTAACAAAAGAGATCCTGATCAAGAATGAATGTGACTCAATCTGTAAGCAAGACTCACTAGTGAAAATGCTCTTGCTTATTTATTCATGATACACTTAGTCCACCATAGTGTTCATAGAGGGTGCTGGGATATTCCATTATAACAATATATATATATATATATATATATATATATATATATATATATATATATATATATATAGTCTCCTTTCATTTATCTCCAGTGTTTACACTTAAATACATATTTGCATTTACACTCTTCTTCATCTCAGTTATTGTTTAGTTATTTTCTCATTCTCTTTTATTACTTTTTTCTTCTTACTTTCTCCTTCTCTCTCTGTTGCTATTTTTATTTCTCTCTCTTTTACTTATCATCACTCAGTTCCCTCTCTCTTTCGAGTATCCATTCTCTAACACATCAACCCTTCTAATTTTCTCTCTCATCTGCTTATTATTATCTCCATAAATATCTTTGTTGATTAAAAAAAAGATCAGTTACTATTCATTTGACCTACTGACAATTTTTTCTTCAGGGCTGATCATTCCTTCTTTTGGGATTTTACCACAGACTGCTTCTGAGTGCTGTGTCCCTTCAGGTTATAGTCCTGGGTATGACAGTAAACTGCATCCGGCAACAAGGCCTCTGATTTTGAGGTTGCGAGGAGCATGAAACCACTTCTTAATTGCTGTTCTTCCCAAGTCAACCCTGACTTGGGGTGGTATCACCTGTTAGGATCTCAGCTATGGGCAAATAGTTAACCCTCAAAACAGACGTCAAAACACTATAAAAGACTTTTATGAAATATATGAATAAAAAGTTTTGAAGGAAAAATATTACCAAGAAAATGTTTTTGAAGGAAAAATGTTACCAACAAGAATATGTTTTTGAAGGAAAAATGTTAGGAAAAAAAAATGTTACTAACAAGAATATGTTTTTGAAAGAAAAATGTTACCAACAAAAATATGTTTTTGAAAAAAGAATGTTACCAACAAAAATATGTTTTTGAAGGAATTAATGCTTTGGAATTAAATCACCTCAAAGGGTTGATATGCCAAAAACCAAACCAAATCCCTTCAGGATATAGTTGATCATGTCTCTCTAAAACAACTTCTCTCTTGTGGCCCTTAGCAATTCTACTTTAGCTAAATCTCCTGCCTACTCAGTTCTGGCATCCACTCACACAAGTTCATCATTTGCTTCAGTTACCATTTTATTTACATGTAAATCTCAAAATAGTATTACGTGAATTTGTTTGTCATATTACCTAAATCTTTCTTGTATAGATTTTGTGGAAATAAACATTTCACACTTTTTCCAGTGAAAGTATTATTCAACATGACTTTTAAAACTGAACTTAGGTCAACTTCCTTGTCCCTTAGCCTGGTATAGAGAAATATGCACAAGTGTCACCTAACCATTATCCAGTAACTGTTCACAAAATTACCTGATTCCTCTGAGTTAAATAAAACTAAAAATGGAGTATTGCTGTCATATACAAACTGGAGCAGCCCAATTCTCTTTCTAACCTTGACAGAGATTGAAAGTTTGTGGGTAATAAATTATTTTCTCCTCTATAACTGCTATTTCACAATTTAAATTTTGCTATTACTATTTTCATAGTGAGTATTCAGATTACATATTTGCTATGGGTTACATATTTACATGGGGTTACAACGAGAGAAAAAACAGAGTATGGGGAATGTCAAAGAAAAGATAAAAGATGGATGAAATTCAAGCAGGTAGAAGATGGCAGTTGACATTCCATTTCAATTTGTGGGGATTGTAGCTATCAGGGAAGCAAGTAAATGGGAGTTCCACAAGTGGGAAGTATGAGAAAAGAAACTGTTAGAATAGAAGAGGTGGTTACATTTAACTATTTCAATGGTAAAATAATTATATAAATGTATATATTAAGTAAATAATAATATGTATGTATAGCCAATATAGAAGAATGCTTAAATTCATGTGGATGGGGCTCTAAGGTAAAGAAAAAAAAAAAAAAAACCTAGTCAGAGCAGTTGCCCTTAAAATAGTTGTAGAAAAGATGGAAAGAAGCCCCATGATGTTGGTGGGAAAATGACTGAAATCAAAATGCCAAATCAGGATTGATTACATTGCAGATCCTTCTTTGGATGGTGTTGAGAACTTCTAAATGAATATCATCCCCATTCATTATTCTTATGTCGCCAAGTATAAATGAATAACTCAACAACAGAATCAGAATATAAGTTGTATTCCACGGAAAGATGGTTAGTATGTACAGAAGTGATTAGTAATATTTACAATAGAAAAGATACAAGAGTCCAATCTGTCGTAAGACATGTGTATACGTGATTACTTCCGTTACGCCACCGGAAGTGTGACTAACTCTTCACTGACTCGCACTGACTCTTCAGTAACTCATTAGAGACTCTCAAGTGACTCTCTACGACTCTTTACGACTCCCTAACACCCCCCTCCTAAGACTTACTGTTATGTCGCCAAGTATAAATGAATATCTCAACAACAGAATCAGAATATAAGTTGTATTCCGCCGAAAGACGGTTAGTATGTACAAAAGTGATTAGTCTAGGAAGTGTTCTAACAGGAGATGGAAAGTGCGACATGGAAATCCGAAGGCGAATTGGCATGGCAAAAGACACGTTCCAGAAGATGAGCAAAATACTAACACACAGGAAAATCTCAATAGAAACGAAGAAAAGAGTTCTAGACTGCTACGTGATGTCAGTTCTTCAATACGGCTGTCAATGCTGGACAATATCATCGAAAATGAGGACAAAACTGGAAGTGGCCGAAATGTGATTCTACAGAAGGATGCTACGGATATCGTGGACTGAGCATACAAGCAATGACGAGGTGTTAGAAAGAATGGCAACAAAAAGGAAATTGGTGATGAGCATCAGGAAGAGACAACTGAAGTTCCTGGGACATGCAATGAGGAAGGAGAGCCTGGAGAGCCTGATACTGACTGGACAGATAGAAGGAAGGAGAGACAGAGAAAGGCAGCGGATAACATATTTGCAGGGACTGATCAGGTGGATGACGGAATGGGGGTTGCCAGGAGCAACAGGAGCAAACATACTAAGAGCCACAAGGAATAGGGAGACGTGGAGAGCCATGATCGCCTACGTCCTGAAGGGACAGGGCACATAGAAGAAGAAAAATATTTACAATAGAAAGATACAAGAGTCCAATCCGTCGTAAGACGTGTGTATACGTGATTACTTCCGGTTGGTTCGCCACCGGAAGTATGACTAACTCTTCACTGACTCGCACTGACTCTTCAGTAACATTAGAGACTCTCAAGTGACTCTCTACGACTCTCCTGTAGAGAATCCACCATTGCTCTATATAGCAATGGGAACTGTCCATTTGTAGTCAAATAGAAGCAGCGCCCTAACAATTATGATCTTAACCACTTCAAATTTGGGTCAAACTTTATCTCTCTTATGTATTCTCATATTATGTGGTAACTAACTATCTTAGCTCTTGCGCTTTGTATTAGATTAAAAATACTATTAAGAAAATTGTAATAACAGTGTGAAGGTGCCAAGTTTTCTGAAACTGACCCATCATCTAGTAAGTAGAGACATGCACAAGAGTTATCTGAGTGTTATCCAGCAACTATTCACAGTAGGCAAAAAACTTATTAGGACTTGTAAAAATATTGCATTAATGTAATCAGGTAGAAAATATCAAGCAGAAAATAAACAGATTAAGATGTGAAACTTGGTGAGCAAATGGGGACTTTATAAGTGACAAACACTGGATAATATTTGCAGAAAGAAAATAAATGAAACAGGAGTAGGATTAATACTAGATCAATGCATATAGAGATAGTAAAAAGACAAATATTGCTAAAAAAGGAGAGGAATGTGTAGAGAGCATGCTTTTTCTTATCTTAAAGGAAAATGGCATATACAAGAATACACAGTGAAGTTTATTAATTAATTTGTTTCAGTGAAGAAATACATGGGCAAAAAGTATCAGTAGATGATTTCATGTGTATTTGGGTAACATTTGTTATTGGTATGATTGTATATGAAAGTCCTTTTTAAATTAAAAAAAAAAGATCCACAAGTGGGTTATTTTATGTCTTTCTTTATTCTTATTTGCTCCTATGTAAATATTTGCTACTGGTATGATTGTAGGCAAAATCCCTCAGTCTTAATTATAGAAATCTACGGAGAAGTGAGTGATTTTATCTTTTTTTAATTCTTATTTGGTTCTGTGCCAACATTTGCTACAGATATGATTGTAGATGAAAATCCTTAATCTAAATGATTCATTGAGAACTGCATATCAGTTGATGTCTTTATATTTTTCTTGATTCTTATTTGATCCTGTGATCTCATTTGCTACAGGTATATAAAAAAATCCTTTAGTCTTAATCTAGGTGAAACCTCAATTCACTCCCTTGTTCCTGCCAGTATACTTGGCCACTATAGTACACAGGAATGACTATTTTCATCTATACCAGCATGACACCTCTTGTCAAAACAGGTGCATATTTGTTGCTGTTCATTGTAAATCCTCAAAGGAGCAAAGTCCCTTTTTTGCTGAGAGAATGAGACACCACAGAGCCTTTAACAACTTTAACTCTCATGATTACTGATGGCTGTAATTATGCATTAAATAAGTGTAAGGATTCTATTCCTCCGTTTTTTAATCAGTTTGAGGTGTTATCATCTGCTGATAAAGCTGAATGCTTTGCCCATAAATTCTCCTCAAACTCTACTCTTGAATATCACTTCCCACCTAGAATTGAGTCTCTGTTGAGTGATATGCTTCCATGGTTTCTGCCATTATCTGTATGATATATCCTCACAAAGCATGGGAACCTGATGATATCTCTGTAATAGTCATTAAGAAGTGTGCTCTTAAACTGGCTCCTGTTCTCTCTAAACTGTATAATAAATGTCTTGCTACCTCCTGATTTCCTGCTTGCTGGAAGTCATCATTCATTGTTTCAGTTTTTAAAAACTCTGGGGATCCATCCAACCCTTCTAACTTTCAACCTATTAGCCTTCTACTTTCATTTAGAGAACTCCTAGAGGTTATAATCAAAGTTGAATTTGTTCATAATTTCTCATTGCAGGGCTTTTTCTCAAACAATCAATATGGCTTTTGTTTCTCCAATTCAATTGCTGATGTAATGATAATAACTGTGGAAAGAGTTCATTATGCTCTAGATAAAAACAATGAAGCCTACGCTGTAGCATTGGAAATCTCAAAAGCCTTTTAAAGAGTCTGGCATACTGGTCTTCTCTACAAGCTGAAAAATTATGGCATCTTGAGCCACTTTTTGAACTGATTCAGGTTTTCCTATCAAATTGTGAAATGAATGTTATCTTGAATGGCCACTCATCTAGATCCTTTCATACTAATGTGGGTGACCCCTGGGGCTCCATCCTATGACCTAATCTGTTTCTAATTTTCATTAATGTCCTTCCTGAGGACATCAGCTCTCAACTTAGTATCTACACTGATGACACAGCCATTTACTCCTACCTTGGTAATAAGTCTGATCATTTCAACAAGGTTAAAATGGCAGCCAATGTACAAAACAATCTCAAATCCATTGTTAACTGGAACAAAAGATGGCCTGTTAATTTTAACTCATCCAAAACTAAACTTCTCTTCATTAATTGAGACAACCTACACTGCCGTTCATCAGCATGGTTTATGCTAACCTCCAGGAAAGTGACTTTTTACACCTTCTGGGCTCACATTCTCAGATAAAATGGAAAAACTATATTGAATCCATTGCTACATCAACTGCTAAGAAAGTTGGTTCACTATATTGTGTGAGACAATTTTTCTTTCCAGAATCTATCTCGCATATCTATAAGTCTACAATTAATCCATGCTTAGAATATTGCTGCCATATATGGTCTGCTGCTAATACTATTTATCTTGGGCTTGTTGATAAGATCCAAAGGAGAATCAGCAATATTATTGGGCTTGATCTTGCAGCTTGGTTTCAATCATTTTCCCACTGCCATGAGGTTTCCTTTCTATGTCTTTTCTATAAAAAGTTTCATGGTAATTGTTTGGATGAGGCCTCCACTATGGTATCTAGTGTTTTTGAATTAAAGTGCCTTACTAAACTAGTGTTGAGATCTTATCAATTTACAGTTGAACTGGCTATATGTAGCTGTAAATTTTATGCATAGTTTCTTTTCTCACTTGTGGAACTCCATTCTCACGACATTCTTTCCAACCAACTTTAAGCTGCAAAAAATTTAATTGCAATATCAACTGCTATATGCTGCCCTCCTGATTACTCTTTTCCCTTTCTGTTCATCATTACTGTTTGTGTTCCTAATTCTTACATACACTTACATACATTCTTACATACTGTACCCCTTGTATTTTAGTGGCTTTACTGTCTTTTTTTGGGTGATACTGATTAAAAATAATATAAAAAAACCCACTGAGATGTATTCATCAGTAAGTGATTTTATATCTTTCTAGATTCTTATTTGATCCTGTGCTAAGTAAAATAATGATAGAAATGATACAAGACTCTACAGCGACAACACTCCCATAATCTTAAGAAACTATAACATATGAAACATATACAAACTAGAAAAACAATCATAAAGATTTTTGAAAATATGGGATTTAACATAGACGTAAAATGAAGTAGATTTTCTAGATGTCACCTTCAACATAAAAAAATGGTACATATAAACTATATAGAAAACTGAATAAAAAACTACTGCATATATGCACATCTTCCAACTACCTGCTATCAATTATCAAGCAGATACCATAATCAATTAACCACAGGCTTTCCAATAATTCTTCCAGTGAAACCATATTCAATGAAACTAAGAAAGACCATGAAACAGCCATAAAAGGTATTGGATTTCAGACAACACTCACATACCCAGCACAGAGCACAAAAAAGCCAACAGGAAGAGAAACATCATATGATTCAATCCACTGTACAACAAAAATGTAAAAAATAGCATAGAAAAAATACTCATTAAATTCATACACAGTCACTTCCCCACATGAAGCTCTCTTCACAAGTTATTCCACAAAAACACAGTAAAAATATGCTACAACTTTTTTATAATCATTTTACCCCAAGCAAGGCAGTACTGCCACTGGTGCACAGGGGGTTTCAGCAATGAGAAAGAGGAAAAAGTTACAGAGGGTGTCAGAGAATGGATAAGACAAGGATGAGAACACTGATGTGAAGAAAGCTGCATGAGGGTAGAGTGGAAAAGGAGAAGAACATGATACAAGGGTTGTCACAGAAGGGATGTAAGCCAAAGAGATAATAGATGGTAATTGACATTGCATTTAAATTCTTGGAGATTGTAGCTGTGAGGGAAGCAAGTAAATGGAAGGAAATTCCAAAGGTGGGAAGTGCAAGAAAAGAAGCTGATAGAGTAGAAGTTGCTGTCATATTTGATCAGTTTCATTGTAAAAGGGTGGAACCTAGTTGCTAGTCTAGTAGCTCAAGTAAATTCATGCAGAGGAGGTACCAGAGTGCTAAGCTCACCAGAGCAGAAGCTGTGAAAGTATTTGTAGAAGAAACAGAGAAAGCCACATTATGTTGGTAAGAAAGTGACCAGGTCAAGATAAATTACATTGCAGATACTCCATTGGATTTTGTCAAGAACCCTGAGATAAATAGCAGAAGCACCCACCCAAATGTAACAGTAGTATTCAATGCATGAGTGGATGGTTGATTTATATATGTGCAAGATAGAATCAGATAAAAAAAAAAATTCCTGGCCTTACACAGCAGCAGATTTATCTATGGATTCAATGTAGTCATTTTACTTTGGTTGATAGTTAGGTTGAGGAGGTTCAGTGTTTTACTTTCAGGGAGAATAGCCTGATCCATGCTGATGGGGGGTAGGAGCGATTGTCTACGGTGGTTAAGGAATAGCAGCTTCATTTTAGAAGCATTAAAAATTATGAGCCATTTCTTACCCAGTCCACCACAGATTGGGGGTCCTTTTCAAGATCAGCTTCGAGGTTTGCTTTGTCAACTTTGGCAGATTTCTTATCAAGGCAGGAGTAAATGGTGGTATCATAATGCCTACTTGCAATCTGATTGCATCAGGGAAATGTTGAAGACCAGGAAAAATGTAGGACCTAGAATAGAGCCTTGAGGGGCACTTGTATTCATTTGATAGTATCTGGAAGTTTGCCCATACAATACTACCTTCATTATGTGATTTGAAAGGAACAACTGGATTTGATCAAACAAGCATCCAGTTATATCATAGCCATGTAGCTTGTGTAGAAGGCCAGACTCTGTCAAATGTTTTGGAAATATCTAGGGCAATTGCTCAGGCTTTGTCGTTCTTACTGAGAGCCTGGTTTATATACTCTGTGATGGTTGTTAGCAAATCTGCAGTCAACCTGGTGAAGCAGAAACCATACTGTTTATCGGAGAAGAGGCTGTGGGCTGTGAGATGTTGTACCATTTCAGTATTGATAATAGCTTCAAACATTTTGCCAGAAATTGGTAGGAGGCTGATAGGATGATAATTAGAGGGGTTTGAAAGTTCTCCAGGAACCACAGAGGAGGACTTGGCAGGAAAGTAAGAAGTGGACAGGCCATGGTTTTAGAGTTTGGAAAGGACAGATGAGAATTCAGAGGTATGTTTCTTCAGGACAATGATTGGTATTCTGTCATCACCGCTTGCCTTATGGGGGTCAAGCTTTGAAATTATGTTAGAGACCAGCGAGGGGGTAATGTGAATGTCACTCAGTTGAGCCTCAGCTCTAGGTGGCAAATCAGGCACGGATACTCCAGACAAATCAATTGTTGAGTTGGTGGAGAATCTGCAGGAAAAAGAATTCGCCCTTGTCCACTAAAGATGTGAGAACCTCAAGTTTATTGATTAAAGGGGGGAATGAGGGTTTGCTGTTGTTTAACATATTTTTACAAAGCTGCCAATAGTCTTTGGAACGGAACTTGTGGGATGCGATATGCTGCTTCATTCTTTCAGCAAACAACAGCTTAGCATCATTTAGGATCCTCTTGCACTCATTATGAGCAGAGGTAAAAAGGCGCCTATTATGGTCAGATGTGTGGCTTTGATAAAACTGGAAGAAGTGATTCCTGTGGGCAATAGCAGCTGAGCAAGCAGGAGAGAACCAGGTGGATGAATGGGATTTAAGTCATAACTTCCTGGCTGGGATGAAAGCATTGATGCCAGAAACACAATAAAAAAGCACAACAGGAAAACAATCAACAAACCACTGAAACAAATTAAACCCACATATAGCTGCAAAATAAATAATGAATGTCTTTTAAAAAGCAATTGTTTGCAAAACAATGTAATATAGCCAGCCACTGTAAAACAAGCAGATAACAAAGAAAAAATGTACATAAGGGTAACTGAATGTCTCTGGAAACAAAAAATAAAAACACACACGCAAAATACCCTTTATATATAGTAAATACACATACAGCACAATGGCTCCATCTCTGTAAAATCAACATGGGTTTGACCATGTCCAACACAGACTTTTTTCAAATTTGCTACACTTATAGATCTCCATGAAAGTAATTGAATGGCACCTGTTACAAATCTCAAGGTCAAGGGGTTCCTGAGATATGACCTCTGACTTCTTTATGAAAATGTTGAAAAATGTGAATAGTGACCAACTTTAAAAGATGATATCTCAGTTGTTTATAGACCTACAAAGTTCATTTAAACATCATTCTAAAGTACTTGGATAGATTTACAATTTTATCTGGGAATTTTTTTTTAGAGGTCAAATAAAGAAGTTGATTTTGACCTTTGACCTGACTTATCTCAAAAAACGGTATTTTAATTTTTTTAAATTTTGACAAAAGATTTGTCTATCTTATAACAGTATATATTCCAAATTTCATGATGGGCATTCCACTAGAATTGTTACTACAAGTGTTTTATAGAGCTGGGAAAATTCAAAATGGCAGAATGTAGAATCTGCTACTTCATATAAAAAACATTTTGATATTTCACAATATGGTCAAGTTGTATATCTTTGTAAAGCTATTTTAATGCTGATTAATATTCACAGAAGGACCATGGTCATGAAATCAATAAATTTTTTTTTTTTGTGATGAAACTGAATTTTATTAATTTTTTTTCTAATGCAACACAGATTTTTTTATGGAAAAAGTGATATAATAAAGAAAGAATTCTGAAAAGTTAAGGTTTAATTAAATTATAGCATAAAAAATATGTGACCTCTATGGTGACTTAAGCTTGGTTGATGTTTGATATTGTATTCTAAATCTACAAAAAAAGCAATTTCCATAATTTAAGTAAGTTCTGGTCTTTTTACTTTTATACTATCCAGAATATTCATTCTTTCTACTACTACTACTACTACTACTACTACTACTACTACTACTACTACTACTACCATTCAACTTCAAAATCCTTTTCTCAAACTAATGTATACTGTCCATGCTAAAGGGTAATAAAACTCAGTTTAGGGCAAAGTGATAAAATGTGACCTCCTCATCAGTCTAAATTTGCAATGTATAGAAAGTCAGAAAATGTTTAAGGAAAATAATTTACTGATAATTATAGATGATTCAAATTGATTCCTGGTAAGATTTGCACACAATATAAAAAAAAATTACATCAGCTGAGTCTTTTGACACTGCTTCAACAACAGATGAAGATCAGCCACAATCAACTGAAGACCAATCTTCAAACATTTTTGTGGATACTGAAACTGATTTACAGCTACTGAATGAGTCACTGTCAATTATTGGTGAATCACCAGTAAAGATACCATTTATAAAAAGAAAAAATAGAAAATTTACAGGAGCAATATCTGATAGAATCAGTATCATTTCATCAAACATTTCTCATGAGGAATCAACTAGTTCAGAATACCAAAAATTTGAAAGGGAAATCATCACCCAGTTGAAAGAGAAGTTTGCTGCAAGTGAAAAGAGATCACAAAAAATTCAAATTCTGACTGTACTTCCAAAGAGCTGGAGTCTAAGCAAAATACAAACAGAATTTTGCACTACACTGTACATGGCAAGACAAACAAAAAGATTTGTGAATGAGGAAGGAATTTTAGCTTTGCCAAATACACGAAAAACTGGATTCCCACAAGAGACGATTGATAAAGTGAGGCAGTTTTATAAAAGTGAAGAAGTCAGTAGAGTGATTCCTGGAAAAGATAATTACAAGATGGTTTTAAAGGATGGGAAACGGGTTCAGGAACAAAAATATCTTGTTCTCTGTAACATGAAAGAGGCATTTGAATTATTAAAATCAAAGAACCAGGAGAAAATAAGCTTCTCTAAATTCCCTGAGGTTAGATCAAAAGAATATGTGCTAGCATGTGGTGCTGGGACTCATACTGTCTGCATTTGCACAATCCATCAGAATATGACGTTGATCATTGCAGGATCTCATCTTGGTAAACTGACTAAAGGAGAAAATTATCATTTGATAGATTACCACCAATGCATACTTGCTGTTACATGCAATGAAGTATCAGCAAGTTGCTACTTGGGTGACTGCTCAACTTGCAGCAAACTGATGGATGATTTTGTTTTGCATATGGAAGAAATCTTTTACAAAAATTCAGATGATGATTTTGAATACAAACAGTGGTTATCAACTAACAGAACCACTCTACAAACTATCTCAATCCACAGATTAAGTCATTGAAACTTTCCATGCAGGCCTTCAAACATTGAAGAAGCATAATTTCATTGCCAAAGCACAATCAAAATTTTGTTCTAATAGAAAAGGTTCTTTGAAGGTTGGAGAAGTCTTAGCAATAGCAGATTGTGCTGAGAATTATTCATTTATTTTGCAAGATGGTGCAAGATGGCTTCCACTGGAATAATGATCAAGCTACATTGCATTCATTCATCTGCTACTATAGAAATAGAATTGACCTTGAGCATATTAATTTTGTAATAATATCTGATTGTCTCAAGCATGACACAATAGCTGTCCATTTGTTTCAGAGAAAGCTTATAGAAAAATTAAAAGAAATTCTTGATTTTGATGTCCAAATAAAATGGTATATTTCTCTGATGATGCTGTTTCACACTATAAAAATTTTAAAAACTTTATAAATTTGTGCAACCATAAATCTGATTTTGGTATCGATGCAGAGTGGCACTTTTTTGCTACTTCTCATGGGAAAGGACCATGTGATGGGTTAGGTGGCATTGTTAAAAGGTTAGCAGCAAAAGCTAGCCTGCAGTGACCCTATAATTAACAAATCATGATGCAAAGACAGCTCTATTTTTATGTGAGAAAAAATATTTCCGGAATACATTTCTTATATTCCTTAACTGCAAAATGGATGAATGAAGCAAACATCTTAGAAAATAGATTTAGCAATTCCTCCACTATTATAGGAACACAGAAATTACATACTTTCATTTCTGTCTCTCAGAGAGAAGTGGAAATAAAAAGAGTGTCAACACAAAATAAAGGAAGGATTGTTCGAATCACAAAACTAAACAATATGGAGTTCAAAGACATTAACAGATTTGTGACAGCACTTTATGATAGGAATTGATGGTTAGGATGTGTACTTGAAAAATATTCAGATAATGGAGAGCTGAAATTGACATTTTTACAACCAAATGGACCCTCTCCATTTTTCTATTATCTATCACATCCAAATATATCAATTTTGAAATATTCTGATATTCTTAGCTTAGATGATTCAATAACTGAAACAAGAAGAACTTATAAACTTTCAAAAAATGAGATGAAAAATGCATCAAATATTTTAGAAAGAAAGATTTTGAAAGAAAAATCTAAATAAATATATTAAAGTTCATTATTATAAAAAAAGTTTCAGTGAAACAGATTTTTCATTCTCCATTTTGAAATATATGCCAATGAACACAGATTGATTTCTTGTGGATATAGTGTATCATGTCAAAAGTCAAAAAAACTGTTTACCATCAACATCAAATGTCATTTATTCTTTTAATACTATAACCTAATTAAATCTCGACACACTTTTTAGAATTCTTTCTTTATTACATCACTTTTTCCTATCAAAATCTGTGTTGTATAAGAAAAAGTATGAAAGGAATAATAAAAACAGTTTGATCTCAAAAAGAAAATTATTTTGATTTCACAACCAGAACTTGCATAACACTCAACATGTTAAGAATGTTTTTAGGACATTCATTTTTAAAGTTTTTTCATAAAAGAAATAGCAATAAACAACGGAAATTGCTTTTTTTGTAGATTTAGAATACAATATCAAACATCAACCAAAATTAATTCACCATAGAGGTCACATATTTTTTATGCTATAATTTAATTATACCTTAACACTTTTCAGAAAATCTGTGTTGCATTAAAAAAAAAATGAAAAAAATTCAGTTTCATCACCAAAAAATTTTTTTTATTGATTTCATGACCATGGTCCTTCTGTGAATATTAATCAGCATTAAAATAGCTTTACAAAGATATACAACTTGACCATATTGTGAAATATCAAAATGTTTTTTATATGAAGTAGCAGATTCTACATTCTGCCATTTTGAATTTTCCCAGCTCTATAAAACACTTGTAGTAACAATTCTAGTGGAATGCCCATCATGAAATTTGGAATATATGCTGTCATAAGATAGACAAATGTTTTGCCAAAATTTAAAAAAAATTAAAATACCGTTTTTTGAGATAAGTCAGGTCAAAGGTCAAACTTTTTTATTTGCTCTCTAAAAAAAAATCCCCAGATAAAATTGTAAATCTATCCAAGTACTTTAGAATGATATATAAATGAACTTTGTAGGTCCATAAACAACTGCGATATCATCTTTTAAAGTTGGTCACTATTCACATTTTTCAACATTTTCATAAAGAAGTCAGAGGTCATATCTCAAGAACTCCTTGACCTTGAGATTTGTAACAGGTGCCATTCAATTCCTTTCATGGAGATCTATAAGTGTAGCAAATTTGAAAAAAGTCTGTGTTGGACATCGTCAAACCCATGTTCATTTGACACTGAATGAGCCCAATGCTTTTTAAATATATCTCGGAGATTTAAAAAAATCACAACAAAATTTCATCCAAAATAAGGAAAAGAACATCATCTAACAACAATCAATCAAAAAACTGTAAACTCTGCTTAGAGAAAAATTAGCTATAATTACCTTCCTAGAGCAAGACAAACTACTGACTACTATCAAAATAACTATTAGAATAATGCAATTGACTATCCAGAATACATCAGTGAACTCTATATGTAGAACTTGAATAAAAACGCAATGAACATGGCTTAACAATTGCATTTAGCAAAAACAAACTGTTGCCTCTGGGTGTTGACTTCAATGTCTTTTATAATCTTTTGGTAATTGTCTATTTTATAGTGTGTTGGTCATCTTCTATAACCTTTTGTTAATCTAATATTTTGGTGACATTGATATACACTACCAGCCATAATTATTAGGCCACCCCAGTTTTAAAAAAAATGATGTATTTCATACCATTTTTAGTATTTATTGCCAAGTGGATAATTCTAAATGAAAATAGAATGGTTCTTTTGTTATTATTAGTTTGCAAAATTTTACAAGGTAGCCAGGAAGTCTTTGCTTTGGCCAGCCAATAAGAAGAGATTAGCATGGTGAAGAATGCACAAAAACTGGACACCAAAGCAGTTCATTTGATGCACATGTTATTGTGCAGTATTAACAAAAGAACCATTCTATTTTCATTTACAATTATCCACTTGGCAATAAATACTAAAGATAGTATGAAATACACATTATTTAAAAAAAAACAAACTGGGGTTGCCTAATAATTATGGCTGGTAGTGTATATATTTCTAAATTTTTAATCATAGTTTATTCAATATTTGATTTGAATGCAAATGATTGTAATGTTATGAATTATTAATACTTTCATATTTGTTTAAAATTTATGTTTTTTTCTTTTATAATCTTTTGATAATCATCTCTTTTAAAATGTCTTAGTAATCTTCTATAATCTTTGGTAATCTAATATTTTAGTAACATTGTTCCCTGGTTTAGCAGTGGTAATAAAAATTAATTTTTTGGAACATGACATTACATTTAATTACTAGTCATCTAGAACAATATCTTTGAAAGAGAGAAAATAACTATTTTGATTCCACTGAAGATGTGTGCATAGTGTTTAGTGGTTATCAGCATGGAAAGTTTATCTGGTATGCCAAGATTAAATTCCGACTAAGTCTCTTGCATTCATTTTCACACAAATACCCTAATTAACACTATGAATCCATATGTTATCTCCTTCTATCTATGAGTTAAATAGTAGGGTAGACTGTGCTCTCTAGTCTTGCTAATGTGGTGAGGCTGTGTCCTTTTACACAACAAAGAAGTTTAATTTCACTCAGGACAAAGAGGAGGAGTGGGAGGAAACCAAATGAAAATCAAAATCAAGTTTCGTAGAAAATTTATGATAATTCTAAATTAAACTTTATGAAGATTTAATTCTAAATTAACTCATTTATGTTTTTTTGTAGTTTTAAATTTTTCTTGTTTGCATTTTGCCATTTTAATTTCTGTTCTCACTCAAAAAAGAAAAAATAATCAAATTTACTTTTAAAATAATAAAATTTCCTTGTATTTAAAGAAAAACTACTAAAAAGTTTAAAAATGTATTTTGTTTCTGATGAAAGGCCAAGGATGGTCTGAAATATCAAATATAATAATAGAAATAAATAAATACTGTCAAAAAAAACAAAAACATTTTTAAACTTACAACTTTTTAGTAGTTTTTCCTATACATATTAAGACAGTATACATTTATAAATGTTACTTGTATTTAAAGAGATATACTAAACAAGTTTTTATTTTCTAATTTAAACACAGCTACGTTTAGATAATATAAGAATATGCTGAAAAGTTGTTAATAAAACACATTTTTTGAAATCATTATTACTATCATGTACCTTAAATACGTAGATAACACCTTTATACATTGGCCTCCACTAGAAAGATGTACAAACACTGCTGTACTACTTGAACTCATCAAGACATTGTCTAGTATTCACAATAGAAAAGAAAATAGGTAAGCTGGCCTTCTGGGTGTATTAATAACTTGCACAGAACATGAGTTCAGAAATATTCATATAAGTCAACATTCACTAGACAATAGCTGAACTTCAATTTCTATGATCCAAGCATCATCAAGAAAGATGTAGTCTGCTACTGATAATGTCAGTGATGAACTCAGACACTTACCGACCAGTGATGATCAGCGTTGGATGTGCATTGTGGTGCAGTGGATATTGACTCAGAATGACAAATCAGGGAGCTGGGTTCAAATTCCAGTTGAATTCATTGCATTCACTTACACGCAAATACCTTTGGAAAAGGTATTAATCCGTCACTTCCCTCCAGTTATGGGTTAAATAACAGGACAGATTGGGTTCTATAGGCTAGTCTGGCAACCAGTCTACTGCAGAAAGCAATGGCAACCTACTGCAGGATAATCTTCTGCCCAGTCAGTCATTTCTCTTTTGAGACATGATCGCCCAAGCATGTATCATGTATGGCACTTAACTGACTGATGATCAGCATTAGAAATAGCCCTTTGGGTAAGAAATATTCTGCATACATTCACTTCTACAAGCAAAGACAAAAGTAACAAAAATAAAAAAGAACAAAAGTAACAAGAACAAAAGTAAAAAGTAAAAAGTAAAAAATCTGCTATGATCTGTCTATGAGAAATTCAAAGGATCTGCAATTCATATAAGATCAAGGCATACAGACATATCATTTGAAACACCAGTTCTTGTCCAATCACCAAAGTTAAGCAATATTGAACCAGTTTAGTGCCTAGATGGGTTACCGTTTATGAATACCAGGTACTGTAAATTTGGATGTGTGGTTAGTGTAATGCTGGGGTTCCCAATCTGTACCCTTTGGCATTTTATAGATTCCTGTGTATCCCTAAAAATTGAGGATGAAAAAGAAAACCAATGAATTTGATATTTGGATATTTTATTATGAAGTTTTTTGGGGTAGAGTCAATTACTCATAACATCAATTAATTAAACATAGGTAATTTATAAAATAGTTTGATCTTTCTTGCATATTTAAAAAAAAATTATCTATAATGATCCTTATTAAGTAAATATACACAAGACGATTCAAATCTATGTACCGATAACCAAAACTAAGCAATACCAATTGAGATGGATAGACTTATTGTTTTGCAACAAGTTCATATTCTTTTAGGGGAAACTTTAGCAATGGCACAATAAATATTGTGCTCATGAGTTTTAAGTTTTGATCTGTATTTTGATTGGATTCCTAACAACAGTGAAAGTGCTAAATGGATAGAAATTACATCAGGTATCGTACTGTAGTGTTTATTCTCTCGGAGTCAACATACCCCTTGAAGAGTACAAATGTACCACTGGAGGTAGATGTACTACAGTTTGGGAACCTCTGGTGTAATGGATAAAGACTCAGATTGAGAAATGAAAAGATGAGTTTGAATTACTGTCAAGTTTGTTATATTCACCTTGGGAAATGTATGAATCCATCTCTTCTCCTTGCAGTTATGGGTTAAATAGTAAAACTTGTATCAAAAAATCATTATTATCTCTAAAAAAATTCTTACAATCCAAAAATATGTTTTGGCTTTATATAACTGGAAAAAGTTTGTTAAAACTCAAATCAATCAATAAGTCAAAAACACATCAAGATCAATGTGGTGTTTAAAAATATTTTGACTATAGAGATATCTCCCAAATTTTGGAAGAGGACATGACCAAAATTAATCCATTACATGCAGTTATGCAAAGCAATATGCAGACAGTTATATACTAGCCTTTGGCAAAATAAAAAAATCAAAATTGAAGCAGATATGACTGAAATAGCTTTTGTCTCTAACATTATGTACATATATAGGGACCTATATATTTTGATTTCTTGGGTTTGTCAGAAACGTCTGCTTTTTGTTTTGAAATATTTTATGAGGCTTTTGTTTCATCTTGAATATGAAATAATTAGAGCATTGGAGAAGCTTAGAAGTATTTTCAACATTTCTCCTCTTGTACATATTGAGAGCTGCAAATTCTTGGTGTTCATAAATAAAATCTGATGATTATTCTGGATTTTATATACTTTTCACTCAGTCAGTTAAGTGCCATATTTGAGACATGCTTGGTCAATCATGTCTCTTTTGAAACATGACAAGGCAAAAGATTTTCTCACAGTAGGTTGTCATTACTTTTTGTGATAGACTGGTTGCCAACCAAGGCTATAGAATCCAATCAGTTCTGCTATCACTCCATAGTTGGAGGCAGAAGAGATGGATTAATACTTTTCCCAAGGTCATTTGTGTATAAGTGGATGAAATAAATTTTGCTGAAATTCAAACATAGCGCCCCAATTTCTCATTTCTAGTTGATATTCGTTGCACCACAACAATCATTCTCTCACTACCAATACCTAAAAAAAATAAAAATCTGCCATATCATCACTTATCAATGCTATTTTACCTTTTAGCAATTTTTCTATAAAGAAAAATTTGGTTTACCAATGGAGAACTTCAGAAAAATAAGAATATGTATCCTCTCCTGTGTCACTCTAACATAGTTACTTAGAACATAAAATTAGGTATATGGAAAAGTTGAGAGCTTGAAGCAACTTTCTTATTTATTTGTAAATTTCCTGAACAACTTTAGCTTGTAGCCAGAAGCAAATACTGAAACTTTTCCATGAAGTGGCTGACATGTATTTCAAAGACTTCTATATGCTTTCAGTGAAAGTAGAATTTTATAAAAAGGGCAAATATCAGTCAACAAAAACATTCAAATCCTTATTCACATGATAAAGATTGAATAGTGTGATGACTATAATGAAAATTAAGTTAATAGTATTAGTTTTAATATTGAACAATATTACTGTAATGATGATAGTAATATCTTGTAATTAATTTTGTTTTTTTTATGAACATGCAATCAGATATCTCAGTTTCAACATCTATCTAAACTTATTTATAAATGGAACTTTGTCTGTGTGTGTGTGTGTCCATTACCTATAGACTCCAAAACAGCTGAACCGATTTTCTTGAAAATTTACACAGTTGTACTATAAATGTCTGCGAGTGTTCTTAGCTAGGTTTTGTGTCGATGTACCCCCGATAAATATCAAAAATCGATAATTGAAAAAATCAGGTTATAGAAGGAGTGGTCTGATTTTAATAAAATTTGATACACTCATAGACAAAAACATAAGAAACAATGCTCAGAAGTTTCAATGTTGCAGTTCTTACAATAGTGCAGAAAATTTGATATCGATACCAGGAAATCAAAATTTGACTTACATCCATTCATTTGTCTTTCAGTCTACGGTTTCGCTTTAACTGGAAACAACTACTGCGTTTTAGTCTTTTGTGCCAACATCCAAAGAGCCTCCAGGATCATGGATTAGTTTTAAAGTTTTCATTACACCCGAGCAACATCGGGCTATACTGCTAGTTTGTTTATATTTCTGATATGAGATATTGTAATTATTTACATTGTTTGGACTGCTGTCCTCATCTTTATTGTCATATTCTTCCAAAGTAGATAAAAGTGTTAAAAGAGCATTGGTTGGATCCAGTTACATGACCCAAAAAGTTCTCAGTTCAGTACCTGGTGAACAAAAAAGAGGTGAGTTAAATGGAGATAGCTAAGACATCTGGAAGTGACATGACTCATGGAACAAGGACAATTGTGATTGAAATAAAGGCTTCAGTTCAAACTTCTAGTCACCTGAAGTTTGGAGTGTACAACAGTCTAAAAAATGAATATGGTTATAAAGATGAGGACAACAGGCTGAACAATGCAAATAATGTAAATGATCGGCATCTGCCAGACACTGTATTTCAATTTCAGTTTGAGTTAATATGAACAAATTTGTGAAAGAAAACTGGAGGTAATATATCACATGGGGAGAATAGTCTTAGATATGACTATCCCAAAATACCATCTTATGGTTCTTTATTCATGGATCTGTTCATTTGACACCGTCTAGGATTAGGTGAATAACATGCGAGATAAATTTGCTGTTATTTCTGTCTTGTTTTACAACCAATTAATAGACATATTCCTATCCCTTCTTACTCTTTAGCTATCTCTTACACGGCAGCTGCTCTTAAATAGAATCCAGGTTAAGTATAGAAGATCATGACTAGAATTCCCTACATTCTGGCCAATTGTCACTTTATCCTGAAAGTTTTTATTTTCTTATTTTGTTTTCTTTTCTGTACTTCTGTATATTGGGTGTTTGCTATGGAACTTTCAAATCATGATTTTACTTTTGAGATAAAACTGCTAGTTATTTCAGGCCTGGATAAAATCATTTACAGTTCATTTGATTATGAAGATGTCTAATTGCGTGGGAACCTATCACATCATATTTTTAGTTAAAGAATAAATTTTAGAATAATTTGTATCATAATATTCATTAGCCTCATGCATTGTTTCTGATCTTCAACAATCACTCTAATCCTAATTCCAAATTATCTTAAAGTATTTTTTTAGATTAGACATTCCATTATCAGATTAAGTACAATTATGGACTCAACAGGATTTGGGATTAAAACTATCACCAGTACAAGTGTAGAAATATGAAATTACATTATTTGACTTAAAAAATTATATATTATAAATGGCTTTTTTATCTGTGTTAATTTTTTTTCTTTATTTTTATATAATGGGGTATGGTCACATTGAAAAAACAGTTTGCATATAATCACTGAGTTAAGCAATGTTGGGTATGTCAGTATCATCAATTGAGAATATAAAGTGCTGTAAGCTTGGATGTGTGGGTGGTATAATGGATAATGGCTTGGAATTGGAAATTGGAGTTAAGTAATGTTAAGCATGGTCAGTAGCTAGATGGGTGACTGCTTGAGAATACCAGATGCTGTAAGCATGGATGTGTGGGTGGGGTAATGGATAATGGCTTGGAATTGGAAATTGGAGTTAAGTAATGTTAAGCATGGTCAGTAGCTAGATGGGTGACTGCTTGAGAATACCAGATGCTGTAAGCATGGATGTGTGGGTGGGGTAATGGATAATGGCTTGGAATTGGAAATTTGAGTTAAGCATGGTCAGTACCTAGATGGGTGACTACTGAGAATACCAGGTGCTGTAAGCTTGGATGTGTGGGTGGTGCAATGGATAATGATTCAGAATAATTAATTGGAGATCTAAGTTTAAATGCCTGTATAGTAACTGATGTTTCAATGTGATGTGGCCATAAGCAAAAAATTATGGAAGAAATATCTGCATCTTAATAAAATGGGTCATAAATTAAATTCATTACTTTGCTTTATTTAAATGTAGGTAGTTTAATGGTTATCAGCACAAAAATGGGATCATTGGACCAAAAACAAATCCCAGGCTAATCTGTTGTATTCATTTTCACATCCATTGGGAAAGGCATGAATCCATCTCTTTTCTTCCCAGCTATAGGTTAATAGCAGGATAGTCTGGGATCTCTCACCTTGGTTAGCAACCAATCTAGGAAAATCTAGACCATAGAGAAGGCAACTTTAAACAACAACTCTATCTTTCATACAATTCATAGATATTAAAGGAATCAGTGTAGAGCTATGACTGTGTACATGACATTAAAAAAGATTTTTGAATAAAACATAGTTTTAATACAAAAATGTAAATTGTGTTGTTAGTTTATTTTTTTTTGTGATGTGTCCTTTCAGGATGTGGATGATCATGGCTCTTCACAAGTTCTTACTCTTTGTAGCTAAATGATATTTGTCTTTTCACCCACAAACTTCTTGTTCTGCTAACCATTTTTAAAAGCTTGTTAGGTATGTTATTTACTACTTTCCTTTGACCCTCTAGTTTTCAATATGTCCTGTGTATGTCAAATTTTCTATAACATTTTACTTCATTATAGGTTCTAAAAAAATTCAACTCTTTCTTCCTGATGTTAGTATAAGTGTCTTTTTTGTTTTCTTTTTCCTTGAGACTTCCTTATTACTCACATATTCAATTCATTGTATCCCCAGAATCCTTCTGTAGAACCACATTTCTGTTACCTCAAGGCTTTTCTTCATCTGGGTATTTACCAGAAATTTCTCCACTGAGGCCGGATGTGTCACAAGGTCAGTTTTTAACATGAGAATTCTGAGCCCTTAAATTTAAGCAAAAATTTTCCATAGACATTGCATAAGGCAGAATCATGCTCTTACCCCAAACAAGACTCTGCCCTTCAGCATAATCTCATCTGGGCTTCTCCCTGCCAGAAGACAGAATCTGACAAGATGTAGTTCGAGTGGAGCTATCTCTTCTTCATCTGTGAGAAAATAGTCCTGTATACACTGCTATATAGGAGGACTGATATTACTGAAAGGTGATAGGGATGTGCATTGTAGTGCAGTGTATATCAGCTCGGAATGAGAAATCGGAGAGCTGAGTTCAAATTCCAGTTGAATTCCTGGCATTCACTTACGTGCAAATACCCTTTGGAAAGGTATTAATTTGTCTCTTCCCACCAGATATGGGTTAAATAATAGGATAGATTGGGTTCTATAGCCTTGGTTGGTAACCAGTCTACTGCAGAAAGCAATGGCAACCTACTGCGGGATAATCTTCTGCCAAGTCAGTCATGTCTCTTTTGAAACATGATCACTCAAAGCATGTATCACGTATGGTACTTAACTGACTGACTAAATATAATAGTTGGAATCATGATTAAGGCTTCTACTGGGCATAAAGTGGGGTATCAGTTTTATATTGTTATGCAGTAATAAACTGATCCCCCACTAATTACTTCTTAATAATATAATACATCTCTTCTCCCTCTAGCTATAACTCAAATAATATGACAAATTGGGTTCTATAGCCTTGGTCGGCAACCAGTGTACCGCAGAAAGCAATGGCAGCCTACTGCGGGATAATCTTCTGCCCAGTCAGTCATGTCTCTTTCAAGATATGATTGCCCAAGCATGTATCATGTATAGCACTTAACTGATAGAACTGAAAAAGTAGGTATTAAATAAGTTTAGTTGTCTTTTCTTTTTTCTAATGAAATTTTCTTGTTTACTTAGCATTTTTCACTATCTCAATGTACTTTGGGAATTTGGTGTCATATTTATCACTTTTCAATTTTGATAATTCTATTTTGTTTGATTTTGCCTCTCAAATATGTGCTTAACATTTTGGCTATTTCTCTTGCTAACAACCATACATTGTCTTCAAGTCATATATTCTATTAAAAATTCACATATTGTTTACTAAAAGGTCATATATCATCTATTAAAAAGTCATATATTGTCTTTTAAAAGGTCATATATTGTCTAATAAAAAGTATTTTAAAACAATTATTATAAATTAGATATCATGTTATTACTAATATTTAATTTCTAAAAATGCTGTTCGCTAGAAATATGACTTTTGGTTTAATAAAGTATCTTAAATAAATTTAAAAATTACCTGGTTATAGTAAAGAAGGGAAGTAGACAGAATCAAATTAAGCTAATAAAAACAGATACTACTTTTTGATTTTAGCCATCAAGAAGTAATGACGACAGTGATAAAATTGCTATATTTTAGATAGACATTATCAGACATGAGAAACCA
Organism: Ascarosepion bandense; assembly: GCA_037127315.1. Classification (NCBI taxonomy): domain Eukaryota; kingdom Metazoa; phylum Mollusca; class Cephalopoda; order Sepiida; family Sepiidae; genus Ascarosepion; species Ascarosepion bandense. The sequence goes on from JBBBDQ010001166.1 coordinate 1,653,819, forward strand.
AGTAAGGCAATTTCCAAAAATTCAGTTTTTTATAAATAAAATCACATTGTCTTGTCTGTTGAATTATTTAAAAAATTATTATTAATAGAAATGTTTATAAGATGGGGAATTGGCTAGAAAGAAAAAAGTGAAGATAGAATAGAGAGAGAGAGAGAGAATTTGATTTAGCTGATAAGAACAGATACTCCACTTTGATCTAAGCCAAAAGACAGAAGTGATTGCATTTTTTATTAAAAGGTCACATATTGTCTAATAAAAAGTATTTTAAAACAATTATTATAAATTAGATAACATGTTATTACTAATATTTAATTTCTAAAAATGCTGCTCACTAGAAATATGACTTTTGGTTTAATAAAGTACCTTAAATAAATTAAATTAAATTAAAAAATTACCTGTTTACAGCAAAATTTTTATTTTATCCACAAACTAAAACTATGATATTCTTTCTGATGTTTTCCAAGTGAATGTTACATTTAATTTTCCTTAAAGATATTTGTGAACTGTTTTAATCAAAATGATGGTGAAAACAAGAATGAGTCAACAGGTGCTGTTCATATCTGCTTGAATATAAAAAAAAATGTATAAGCATACACCTGAGTGACCCAAAATTTGTAGTATTTGAATGAAGGTTGCTAAAGATACTAATTTAAATAATTCACTGAATATTGTCTACCTTTACATCTTTTTGTTTTTCTCTTTTTTTTATGATGTTTTTATGTTTATTCTGTGTTAATTATATCTTAATTAGACATAATTAATTATGATATAATTATAATTAATGATACAAAAAATAAGATGTAAATTAGTGTAATTTATTAGGTTGTGTCAAAAATAATTTCTGTTTGTCAACTTTATTTTTAAAAAATAAAGTACAAATAAATTTTATGGTATATATATATATATTGACCATTATTTTTTATGACTTATTGCTTGATGTTCTGTGGCATGTCTCTTAAATAACTTCTGACAACTAAGTCCTGCTTCAAATTGGGGAATGTGTGATAGACAACTGGTGGCTTATAACTAGCTGCTATGGGTAGGAGAACTTTGACAGTGGAGGAAGTTTGTCCATTTAAAGGAAAGAAAACCTTGATTTTAAACCTCCACTACCTTTTAGTCATATCCAAAACAGGGAAAAAACTATGGAAGTAAATCCAGGCAAAAAACCTAGAATAGGACTCTAAAGACAGTTGACAGCTTTCTTGCAATGCCAAGAGTCAACCAGCACCAAATATAATGCTCTGTATTCCTCTGAATCAGTATTGCTGAGAGATGGGGCTATTTAGTCTTGGTACGTGCGTTGTGGTGCAGTGGATATCGGCTCGGAACGAGAAATCAGGGAGCCAAGTTCGAATTCCACTTGAATTCACTGCATTCACTTATGCGCAAATACCCTTGGGAAAGGTATTAATATGTTTCTTCCCTCCAGTTATGGGTTAAATAACAGGACAGATTGGGTTCTATATAGCCTTGGTCGGCAACCAGTATACCGCAGAAAGCAATGGCAACCTACTGCGGGATAATCTTCTGCCCAGTCAGTCATGTCTCTTTCGAGACATGATCTCCCAAGCATGTTTCATGTATGGCACTTAACTGACTGACTGACTGCATGGCTTCCATATACTATGGCTCAGGCCTGCATTCTGGAGAGGTTTGACTAAATTTTGACTGAACTGGGTGACATCTCTATTTAAACAGATGCCTATATATTTTTATATCATATATACATAATATTTACATAATGTAATATATTTAATAAATTAAGAGAGGTTCAAATGACTTATCCTATTATAATTGTGCTTGTCTTTCTCTTTGCTCAACCTTTACACCTTATCAATAACTCATAATGGACTATTCTATTCTGACCAAGTGGAAGAAGAAAATACACTACTTGGTTTAAGTAAAAAAATGAAAGAAAGGAAGTAGACAGAATCAAATTAAGCTAATAAAAACAGATACTACTTTTTGATTTTAGCCATCAAGAAGTAATGACGACAGTGATAAAATTGCTATATTTTAGATAGACATTATCAGACATGAGAAACCAAGTAAGGCAATTGCCAAAAATTCAGTTTTTTATAAATAAAATCACATTGTCTGCTTAATTATTTTAAAAATTATTATTAATAGAAATGTTCATAAGTTGGGGAATTGGCTAGAAAGAAAGAAGGGAAGATAGAATTAAAGAGAGAGAGAGAGAGAGAGAGAGAGAGAGAGAGAGAGAGAGAGAGAATCTAATTAGGCTGATAAGAATAGATACTCCACTTTGATCTAAGCCAAAAGACAGAAGTGATTGCATTTTTTATTAAAAGGTCATATATTGTCTAATAAAAAGTATTTTAAAACAATTATTATAAATTAGATAACATGTTATTACTAATATTTAATTTCTAAAAATGCTGTTCGCTAGAAATATGACTTTTGGTTTAATAAAGTATCTTAAATAAATTTAAAAATTACCTGGTTATAGTAAAGAAGGGAAGTAGACAGAATCAAATTAAGCTAATAAAAACAGATACTACTTTTTGATTTTAGCCATCAAGAAGTAATGACGACAGTGATAAAATTGCTATATTTTAGATAGACATTATCAGACATGAGAAACCAAGTAAGGCAATTTCCAAAAATTCAGTTTTTTATAAATAAAATCACATTGTCTTGTCTGTTGAATTATTTAAAAAATTATTATTAATAGAAATGTTTATAAGATGGGGAATTGGCTAGAAAGAAAAAAGTGAAGATAGAATAGAGAGAGAGAGAGAGAGAGAGAGAGAATTTGATTTAGCTGATAAGAACAGATGCTCCACTTTGATCTAAGTCAAAAGACTGAGAATTGATTGTATTTTCTTGCTGTACTATGTTAGCAGGATATTACACAAGGTCAGCCTTATATGGGGATCACCTGCACCCAAGCCAGGTCAGGTCCAAAAATAGCCCATCCTCTGAAGTTATGAGTTGCACCGATATTGATAGTATTATCACTGAGCACCTCTCTTTAGAACAATGAGGGAGTTATTGCCATGAAAATCTGCTTCCCAAAATTCGGCACCTCTCAATAATATATTCAGTTGCACTCTGCAGATAGAGGTACAATAGAATTGTGCTCTTTCTGAAGACAGAGAAACAATAGAGGGATGAAATATAGTTAATATGTGCATTGTGGTGCATTGGATATCGGCTCGGAACGAAAAATCGGGGAGCCGAGTTCGAATTCCAGCTGAATTCCTTGCATTCACTTTTGCACAAATACCCTTGGGAAAGGTATTAATATGTTTCTTCCCTCCAGTTATGGGTTAAATAACAGGACAGATTGGGTTCTATATAGCCTTGGTCGGCAACCAGTATACCGCAGAAAGCAATGGCAACCTACTGTGGGATAATCTTCTGCCCAGTCAGTCATGTCTCTTTCGAGACATGATCGCCTAAGCGTGTATCACATATGGCACTTAACTGACTGACTGACCTGAGAATAGATACTATAATAAAAAAAATGTGTATTTACCCTGCCTCACCACTGAAGTGAGTTGTGACACAAAGTTGGTTTTAAATGTAAGAACCTGAGGATCTATACTCAGGCAGCTGGTCAAAATTTACCCAGTTCCTGCATACACCCAATGACTGGATAATAAGCTTGTTTTTGTTGGTCATAGTTGGTTATGATGCTTTCTGGCCCAAATCCTGGGAACAAGCGAGATATGATGAAAATGCTATTTTTCAGATTTTTTTTTTTTTTTTTTTAATCATATCACCCCGAGCAAGGCGGTAACATCACTGATGTGCAGGGGGCTACGTACTAGTGAAAAGATTGGAAAAGAGAAAGCCGGAAACCACATCCTAAACAGGAAACAAGGGATGAGCCTCTTCACCTGTACAATAGACGGGGGTGGAGTGTGAACCGGGCGATAGTTTAGTCTATCTACTCCAATTGAAAAAAAAAAAAAGAGGAAAAGAATGGAAATGAGTAAAAGATTGGAAAAGAGAAAGCCAGAAACCACATCCTAAACAGGGAACAAGGGATGAGCCTCTTCACCTGTTCAATAGACGTGGGTGGAGTGTGAACCGGGCGATAGTTTAGTCTATCTACTCCAATTGAAAAAAAAAAGAAAAAAAGAAGAAAAGAATGGAAAAGAGTAAAAGATTAGAAAAGAGAAAGCCAGAAACCACATCCTAAACAGGAAACAAGGGATGAGCCTCTTCACCTGTTCAATAGACGTGGGTGGAGTGTGAACCGGGATGTCAACTGACTGAAACTAAGTCAATTGCTAACAATGTAGTTACCATAAGTGAAATTATATTAAATTATTTTAAAACTAGGAGTATTGCCCGGCATTGCTTGGATGTAATGAAAGCTTTAAAACTAATCCATGGTCCTGGAGCTCAAACTCAGCCTAAAAGATATTTGTGTGAAGTTTGGTGAGAATCGGATAAAAATTGTGGATTTGTATAAAGGACATACAGACAGATAAACAGACAAAAAACACAAACATCTTGCCTTTTATATATATATATATATATATATATATATATAATCAATTTTCTGCACTATTTTAAGAACTGCTAACTTGAAACTTCTGAATATTGTTTCTTATGTCTTTGTCTATGAGTGTCTCAAATTTGATTTAAATCGGACCACTCCTTCTATAACCCGATTTTTTCGATTATCGATATTTATCGGGGGTACATCGACACAAAACCTAGCTAAGAACACTCACAGACGCTTATAGTACAACTGTATAAATTTTCAAGAAAATCGGTTCAGCCGCTTCAGAGTCTATAGGTAACGGATACACACAGACACACACACAGACACACAGACAAAGTTTCATTTATAAATAAGTTTAGATTAGTACTAAAATAAAACAAGTGCAGAAATTGAAATACCTGGGAAGCATACTGACAGAGGATGGAAAGTGCGATGTTGAGATCCAAAGATGCATTGGCATGGCCAAGGATGCATTTCAAAAGCTAACCAGAGTACTGAAAGATAGGAAAATCTCATTGGAAACAAAGAAGAGAGTGCTCGATTGCTATGTAATATGTTCTTCTGTATGACAGTGAATGTTGGACGATCTCCTCAAGGATGAAAGAGTCTTGAGGCAGTAGAAGTGTGGTTTTACAGAAGTATGCTGAGGATACCATGGACTGAGCATGTGTGCAAAGATGAGGTATTGGAGAGGATTCAAATGAGAAGAAAACTCATACTTAACATCAGGAAGATACAGAAGGGGTTACTGGGACACATAATGAGGAAAGAGGGCCTGGAGAATTTAATACTTACAGGATGAATAGAAGGAAAGAGAGATAGTGCAAAGCAGCATGAGACCTACTTGATAGGTCTGAGCAAATGGATGGTGAAGCAGGGTTTGGGAGAGATACCAAGAGAAAAAATATTGTGAGCAACAAGAGACAGAGCCAAGTGGAAGTCCATGATCGCCTACGTCCTGAAGAGACACAGCATATGAAGAAGATTAAGAGAAATATTTGTAAAATGGGGATTTGGTTAGTAGTCGATTAATTTACTGACTATTTTAGTTATACTTTATTAGAAATAAGTGATATCAACCATTGTTACTTTAACTCTCTGCTAAGCATTTTTTTGAAAAAAATTCTGTTTGTCTTGAAATATGTTTATTTCTCGTAATGTTTACATATTTTGATAAATGTCATTCATATGCTATACATGATATCAATATGTAAGTCTCAGTCTGCTGAGGCTGTATAATAAAGATAAGGAACATCCTGAAGAGACATTGAATAAAAAATAAGGGATATTATTAACAACTTATGATATAGATTTGATATATGATATCAAAATATGATATTATTATGAAAAATAAGAGGTATCGAGTGAAAATTAAAGGAACCTGAAAAGCTATGAGCGTCTACATCCTGATGTGATATTGAATGAAAAGTAAGGGACATTATAAAAAACTTATGATATAGATGTGATATGATATGATATCAAAATATGATATTATTATGAAAAATAAGGGATATCGAGTGAAAATTAAATGAATCTGAAAAACCATGAGCACCTACATCCTGATGGGACATTGCATTAAAATATGTATTATCTATTTCTGACTCTCCAAATTTGATTTTCAGTGTTCAAATGACCCTATAGAACAGCAGTTCTTTTCTGAGTCACAGACTTTTTTAATCATGGACACCCCATAAGAACTATCCTTTCATAGACAGACAAGCAGATACTCACAGTTTTATTGTTCTTTCACTAGATTTGTACATACATTTCTCTATACTGTACCTTAATGCACACAGCACATAGGTCATTTTTCAGCCAGCCATGCTTAAAAGAAATTGGGGTCAATTGATCATCATATGAGAAGATAATCAAGCCATGATAAACTGTGGAAAATGACAATTATCACTTGCTACTATGGAGTGGCAAAAGATGGCAGTTATCCAGAGAATGATGACACACATTTAAATATTAAATATGGGCCCAACAAGTAGTCAAGAGATACCTAGGGGTTTGCCAGTCAAGAGATACCTAGGGGTTTGCCAGTCAAGAGATACCTAGGGGTTTGCCAGTCAAGAGATACCTAGGGGTTTGCCTAGTCAAGAGATACCTAGGGGTTTGCCAGTCAAGAGATACCTAGGGGTTTGCCAGTCAAGAGATACCTAGGGGTTTGCTAGTCAAGAGATACCTAGGGGTTTGCCAGTCAAGAGATACCTAGGGGTTTGCCAGTCAAGAGATACCTAGGGGTTTGCTAGTCAAGAGATACCTAGGGGTTTGCTAGTCAAGAGATACCTAGGGGTTTGCCAGTCAAGAGATACCTAGGGGTTTGCCAGTCAAGAGATACCTAGGGGTTTGCCTAGTCAAGAGATACCTAGGGGTTTGCCAGTCAAGAGATACCTAGGGGTTTGCCAGTCAAGAGATACCTAGGGGTTTGCTAGTCAAGAGATACCTAGGGGTTTGCCAGTCAAGAGATACCTAGGGGTTTGCCAGTCAAGAGATACCTAGGGGTTTGCTAGTCAAGAGATACCTAGGGGTTTGCCAGTCAAGAGATACCTAGGGGTTTGCCAGTCAAGAGATGAGCCTAGGGGTTTGCCAGTCAAGAGATACCTAGGGGTTTGCTAGTCAAGAGATACCTAGGGGTTTGCCAGTCAAGAGATACCTAGGGGTTTGCTAGTCAAGAGATACCTAGGGGTTTGCTAGTCAAGAGATACCTAGGGGTTTGCCAGTCCAAGAGATACCTAGGGGTTTGCCAGTCAAGAGATACCTAGGGGTTTGCCTAGTCAAGAGAGGGGTTTACTACCTAGGGGTTTGCCAGTCAAGAGATACCTAGGGGTTTGCCAGTCAAGAGATACCTAGGGGTTTGCTAGTCAAGAGATACCTAGGGGTTTGCTAGTCAAGAGATACCTAGGGGTTTGCTAGTCAAGAGATACCTAGGGGTTTGCCTAGTCAAGAGATACCTAGGGGTTTGCCAGTCAAGAGATACCTAGGGGTTTGCCAGTCAAGAGATACCTAGGGGTTTGCTAGTCAAGAGATACCTAGGGGTTTGCTCTGTGAGTAGTAGTTAGGTACATTTTCTTTCAAGCAGTGGCAGGATGTATTTTCTTTTATTTATTTCAATGGGAAACTATTGATTGAGATAAGGGCTGTATAAACTATCGCCCGGTTCACACTCCACCCACATCTATTGAACAGGTGAAGAGGCTCATCCCTTGTTTCCTGTTTAGGATGCGGTTTCCGGTTTTCCCTTTTCAAGTCTTTTCACTTTTATTTTTTTTAATTTTTTCCAATTGGAGTAGATAGACTAAACTATTGCCCGGTTCACACTCCACCCACATCTATTGAACAGGTGAAGAGGCTCATCCCTTGTTTCCTGTTTAGGATGCGGTTTCCGGCTTTCTCTTTTCCATTCTTTTTACCCTTACGTAGCCCCCTGCGCATCAGTGGTGTTATCGCCTTCCTTGGGGTGATATGATTAAAAAAAAAAAAAAAATAGCAAATATAAATATTAATTTTTATCTGAACCTCATGGATCTATTGGTATGATAGACTCCAAGGTAAGAATCCCTACTGTAGAAGTTTATTTTGAACAATAATAACACTGATGCCATGATTATAGTAGTGAAGTCTTGTATAAAATCATAAACACTTTTCAGAAGAAATAATAACAAAAAATAGCACAGTATTCCATAAAGTTTCAAAACAGCCATTCTCAGATTTGAATTCAAAGATTTTCTTCTAGATTGGTTACTAACCAAGGTAAAAGAGCCCTGAACAAAACATAATCAACCAGAATTTGAACTCAGCTCTGAAATTTTACTTACCAAAACCAGTAATCTTTAAATTATTGACACATTTAATATGTAAATATATATAGTTTCATTAAATAACCCACTCAGCTAGATACAGCTGTTTAAATACATTATAAATATGGGTATTTTATTGAATTGTTTCCCTGTATCTTTCTATATATCTTCCATTTACTTGCTTCCTTGATAGCTTCAATCTCCAAGAATTTAAATGTAAAGTCAATAGTCATCTGCTATCTCACTATCCTCTCTCTCATGCTTCTTTCTCCATCCACTCCACTCTCATCAGTATTCTCATCCTTCTCTTACCCACTTTCTGTCACCCCCTATAACCTGTTACTCTTTCTCATAACTTTCCTTCTATGTAACCCCCTGCAAAAGAGCAGCAGTAAAATGCCTTGCTTGGGGCACTATGATTATAAAAAAAAAATGAATTCTACTCCATTAGCTTCTTTTCTTGCACTTTTCGCCTGTGGAATTCCCTGAATCTCCAAGAATAAATGTAAAGTCAATCGTCATCTCCTATCTTGCTAACTTACATTTTCTCTCTCATGCTCTTTTCTCTGTCCACTACACTCTCATCAGTATTCTCATCCTTCTCTTACTCACTTCCTGACACTCCCTATAACCTGTCACTCTTTCTTATAACTTTCCTCCTATGTAACTCCCTGGAAAACAGTAGCAGTAAAATGCCTTGCTTGGGGCAATATGATTATATAAAAAAAAACAACTGCTAATATATAATTTGAGCACCTTTGTTCCTGAGCATACTTGTCTGCCGAAGGGGCAAGTCAATTCCTATTACAGATGCCTGGTCAACTCACAATGCTGTCCTTTAGTTTCTACTGCACCTATAATGGCTGATCTGAGTTACAGTTACTGGGAGAGTGCACATGATCTGGTGTGATCAATTTTTTTGAAAGGCCAGTACAGTGCATAACTTGAACATAATTATTTTTTGATAATGCCAGCATAAATATCAACAGTTTCCAAACAGTTCTGTCTAATCAATTTCATTAACAAGGCATAGCATGATTTCTCAGCATTTTGAAAAGGTGTCATGCAATGGGATCACCTACCAAGGCCAATAACTTGTGGAGTAAATAATACACCCAGTAACACAAATGAACTAGACTAGATGACTTAAATAAAGAACTCCAAGCAAGTCAAATAAAGACTGTTGGAGTCAGTCAAGAGTATTTCTAACAGACATCATAGTGAGTAGCCTAAGCAAAACAATATAACTGCTAGAAACAAGCTATAAGATAACATGAAGAAATGGAACTATTGGGGTTCTTATGTATTGAAAACAATGGTAGATTCCACAATATTTTATGGATGTTGTCCATGCTTTGAATATTGCTGCCATATATGGTCTGGTGATCCTGCTATATATTTATAGATTTGGAAAAAAAATCTGCACTGTTATTAGTTCTGAGTTAGCATTTCATTTTCAGCCACCATAATTTAGCTTCTCTGTGCCTCTTATATAAATACTTTCATGGTAATTGTTCTGCTGAACTTTACTCTGTGGTAGATAAACTTTATAGATTTAAGTGCAGTACTAGATTCGCAGACAGGTCTTATTATTTTGCAGTTGAAATACCTAGCTGTAGCCATAAATTCTATGGTAACAGTTTGTTTTCTTGCACTTTTTGCTTGTGGATCTCTCTTTCGGCTTCTTGCTTTCCAGGAAATTTTGAAAATTTAAATGCAGTGTCAGTTGTTATCTTCTGTCTTCTTAATCATATTTAAATTAAATGAAATATTTTCGTGGCTTCTGCTCCACCAAACTTAAGTCACTAGTGCTCTTCCACAAAAATTTACTTGTGCAACCAGCCTGACACCAAGGTCTCACCTATTTACAATTAGATCAACCAGATGCAGCTGACAATTCTACTCCAGTAGCTTCTTTTCTCACACTTTCCGCCTGTAGAACTCCCTTCCATATACTTGCTTTTCTGATAGCTACAATCTCCAGGAATTTAAATGCAATGTCAATACCCATCTCTTATCCACTTGACTTCAGTTCTTTCTACATCACCCTGTATATCTTCTTTTCCTTTCTCTCTACCTTTGCGACTGTCTTCACACCTGTGTTCTCATCCTTCTCTTGCCCTTTCTCTGACACTCCCTCTAACTGGTTCATCTTTCTCTTCACTCTCCTCCTGACTAAACTTTTACTCTTATGTAACCTCCTGCACATCAGTGTCAGTCTGCCTTGCTTGTGGCGAAATGATTTAAAAAAAAAAATTCTTGTTTTTTTTTTAATGTTTTCGCTCCTTAATATTTTTTTATCATATATTCTTTCACACTTAATAATCACCTGTGACTTAGGGGCTTTGTTGCCTTACTTGGAGTGAAATGATAAAAAAAATGTATGTATAGATATATTAGTATTGTTGTAAGCAAGAGATTTTGATGTGAAAATCTATTTCACTAACATTCAGTTATTTAGAATGTACGTGCAGAGTAAAACATTAACACAAAAATAAAAAAAAATTCCCATCCTAGTAATTTTAACAAACTTTATATTAGATACTCTTAGATATTTGATATCTATCATTTATTATTGAAATTTCCATAAAATATTTCAATGATTTTAATATATTTTGTTACTTTTTTTCATAAGTAAATTTTAAGGAAAATAAAACTAAATGTAGACTTTGTGTTCTGTAAGTTTTATGCTAACAGTTTCTTCTTTTGCTTTTTTTCTCTTTTCAAACTTTTTTCTGGCTTCTTGCTTTCCAGTCAACTTTGAACTTCAGAAATTTAAATGCAATCAGTTATTATCTTCTATCTTCTTAATTTTTATTTTTTCGTTATTCTCTACCCTTAAAGAATATTTTATTTTTACTCATATTCTTTTACATTCAGTATCCATACATCTTCAAGGCTTTATTACTTAGGGTGAAATGATTAGAAAAACAGCATTTGATTTTTTGTACTTTTTTATAACTTCCCATATTTTAGTGCTAGACTATAGTTTATTAAATATTGTGAGATGTAATTTAGAATAACTGTGGCCTATATATTGAAAGTTTATTATATGAAGAGCATATAATAAGCTTTCTAGACAGATTTAACCTTGTTAAATCTGTCTAGAAATCAAAGACTCTCATTAATCAACCATTTTAAAAAACACCCTTTCCAAAAATTCCAACGATCAGAGACTTATTCCCCTATCACTAACCCCCACCAACACCTTTAACAAAACTAAACAAATATAAGGAAAGGGGCTTTCCATTACTTTTCACACCACCTGATGAGTCATTGAAGTTTCAATGTCGAAACAAACGTACCTTTGTCGTGGATATATATAGAAAAATTATGTACATGTTCTAAAATATAATTTATAAGAAATATTCACAGCTCTATATATTATATATCGAGCACTGTTTTAAATTAATGTTTTGGATGTTGTAAGAATTCTTTCTTCATTCTGTATTCACTCGGATATATATATATATATATATATATATATATATATATTCTGAAGCTATCAATTTGACCTGAAGCATACTGACTTCCCTCTTTAATATTTACTGAAGATCTTCATCACAATTTTGAAATTGGTGATACTTTTTCTATGGCATCTTATTAACTTAACACTGATATGCCATTTGCTTGACATTTGGGTAATTACCAAGACTTTACAGTTAGAGTCATTATTAAAATGTCAGACTATAACATTTCATACAATTGGCAAATAGAGGACTGGCAGTTCACACTTTCTAAAATTTTTAGGTAATTTTGATTATCTATTTAAAGGTAGACTTTAGATTCTTGAATTTGAAATTTGGATTATCAGAAGTTTTAAATATATAATTTTCAAATCAATAGATCTTTTAAAGATTTATATACTGATGAACCAAAACATGGCACCCAACCTTATTGGGTATTGGTTTTATATCTGCTCACAAAACAGCCAGTATCAAACCAGGCATGGACTCTACAAGATCTTTCAAAGTTTTTTATTGGATCTGGTATAAGCATCTTAACAGCTATGACAGGTTACATGGTAGTGGTTTTACAGAGAAAATTTATTATTATAATACATTCCAAAAGTATTTGTCTATATTTCTGAGATGAGATAGTATTTACAGTATTTACATTATTTGGACAATTGTCCTCATCTTTGTTGCTATTTGTACAACGTTTTGGCTGTTGTACACTCCAGACTTCTTCAGGTGCTAGGAATATTGGATCAAATCCTTTATTACAATCACTGGGGTATATGTACTCCATTCCTCGATTGGAAGTCATGAGTTATCTCTCTCTAACCCTGCAAGTTACTTGATCACCATTGCTGCAGAATAGTATTGAATAACTGGGGTATATGACTTCTAATTGAGGCTTTAGACAGGGAATAGAGTTCATATATCACAGTGACTGTAATAAAGGGTTCGGTTTAAAGTTCCTAGCACCTGAAGAAGGCTGTAGCATACAATGGCTGAAATGTGGTACAAATAGCAACACAGATGAGGACAATAGTTCGAAAAATGTAAAAACTGTATTCCAAAAGTAATTATAATCATTGCAATTTTGTTAATTTTGTTGGCCAAAATAATTCTATAATATTTCCTTCATGTATCATAAACAATTTCTGTACAATTTGTGTAGCATAGCAAATAACTTGTTCTGTTAAAAGATGCTGATGCTGATGCTGTTGCAGAAAACTGTTACCATGAAGGATTGACCTCATCTTCATGATTTTGATGTTGGTGGTATCTGACTATGTACCATTCATATGAATAACATAACTGATAAGAGTTCAGTGGGATTTTGATCTAGGGAGTTAAGTGACTAAACTGTAGGGTTTGATACATTCACACCCACACACACACACACACACATGGTCATTCAGCGTTCACGTGATAACCCGAGTTTCCGCATAAACGCATGCCAATAAAAGCGGGGAACGTCACGTGGGACGCTAGTTAGGATTTTGTCCCGGGCAAGAGCAGACATGTTTCCCTAACTCACACAAACACACGCGCACTAATTGCGGGTACCAATTAGTGCGCATGTGTTTGTAGCAAACACTTGTGTGGGTAGCAATTAGTGGCGCAAATTTTTATTTCTCACCAGCATACACACACAACACTAAAAAACTCCAATTGGAAACAGACATTAACACTATGCACATTAACTTTCATTCAAACTGAACTTTACATAAAATAACTTTCTACCGAACATTTTACGTTTCTGTCCAGACAAAGGGAAAGAACTTTTCTTTCCTTACTTCTATGCATGCTTTCAACCCTATGTAACCTTTGTTAATATATTGTTTTTCTGGTTACTTTCGCCTTTTCGTCTTTCTTATTTTCTGCTTTATTTCATGACCCCAGTTACAACGAGTCAACTCGTAAAAACTAAATTAGTAAGGGATGTCATCGTACTCTACAAATGGTGACCACCAATGTGGGTTGATTCGACATAATTCAGTCCAGCATCGTTGGAAATGGGACTCAGCATTTCTTCTTCGTCTATCAACAAGAACTACTATTCAACGTCGTTAGCTCTCAACCTTTTCCACAGGAGTCTGCGTAAGATGGCGACCCCACACAGAATTTTTACAATCGCACACTAGACAGCACAACTGTCATCTCTCTCTCCCAGGTTTTCAAGAAAAAGAGTAACACAACGTCTATTCAAAGACGCCTTTCAGCATTCAACGCAATGTCACTCAACCAGAACTCTAAAAAGATCGACAAGCTGAATTACTTATACTGGAGAACTGAGACCTCCAAAGAAAATTCGACATTAAACCCAGATATCTTTTTAGTTCTCTCAAACACATGTCGACACTCGGTATCAACACAAGTTTCAATCAACCACTTTGCAAATCAAAGTTTATTTCCAACTGTTAATTCTTCTAATACCAACATAAATCCACGCACACAGCCAAACATGGGAATTCTTACAAACGCAAGCAACTCAACGTAGAGCATTGGAATAAATTAGAAGATTTTTAACAGCCATATCAGCCACCGAGAATTTTTCAGTGCATGCCACATTCTGGCACTCTGACAGGGTTACACTGCCGCAAAATCCCTAGTCACGTACACTGCAACTCAGACTCTTTTTCCCTTCAACCTACGAGAGACAACCAAAAAAATTCACCTTTCACAAATTCACTCACAATTAACAACGCTATACAAACTTCAACTCAAGTGAGAACGACTTTTCTCTACATGTACACTGCTCAACATAAAATTTTTCTCACTCTTCCATTTCACCATGTGCTTTTCGAGGATCCAATATGGCGAACCATCAGTCTAAACAGTCATACGTTCCAGCAACCTTCCCCCACACCTATAAGCCACGTCCGTGCCACCCACCTTTTTTTTCAGCAACCAACCTTTTCTGTCATTTTTGGCATGACTACTACTACTACTACCAGCATCATCAACGTAATCAAACCAACATATTCACGGACATATTGAAAAAAGTATTTTTAATTTTTGTTTCAATCTAAGGGGGGTATTTGTAGGGTTTGATACATTCACACCCACACACATACACACATACATGGTCATTCAGCGTTCACGTGATAACCCGAGTTCCCACGTAAATGCATGCCAATAAAAGCTGGGAATGTCACGTGGTACGCTAGTTAGGATTTTGTCCCGGGCAAGAGCAGACATGTTTCCCTAACTCACACAAACACACACGCACTAATTGTGGGTAGCAATTAGTGGCGCAAATTTTTATTCCTCACCAGCATGCACACACCACACTAAAAAACTCCAATTGGAAACAGACATTAACACTATGAAGTAATCAAAACTGAATGATTTGATGTACTACTCTTGAGCTTGACATGAGCAGTTGTCATGAGACAGTAGCTCTTATTCTTGCCACATCAGTGTATATGTAAGATGATTAGCAAGAAAAATTTAATGTAGTAATATATTTTTCCTTAAATTAAATGTTAAAGTTTTAGTTATATTTTGTTAGAAAATAATTTCTATCAAACATGGATTTTAGAAATCACTTATAATCATCTTATCCTCATTTAGGTATTCTACTACCTCAGCAGTGAATTATATATATATACTGTTAATTATAAGAGACAATGAATGTCTATTATTTTTAATCATGAGCTGGTCTAAGCGTCGTATTTTGGCTTTAATTTCAGTTGAAAATAAAAAAAATTCTCCAACATTTGGATTGTTATTTTAAATGCAATCCTTAATTTTCAGTGGAGAAGTAACATATGATATATAAATAACCAGGAAAAAGATAGCAAATTAGAAATCTGGTAATTGTAATGCATATTATAGTAATATTAATTTTAGCTGTTTCTGGATGGTAAAACATTCACCCTTCATTGAACAAACAGCCAGTGCTCCACTTTTCTTCATTCATTGGATTGGAATCAAAGTAGAGTATATGTTCTAATCTTTAATGATTGTTTTGTTGCACTAAAGATCACAAATGTCATAAATTGTGAACCATGAAGATGAATTTGACCTTATCCACCTTACAATATGTAAGATTGAAAACATTTTCCTATTTAATTTCACTTTACTTTTAAATTGATTCATTTGGTTAAAAACAGAAAACTGTGCTCTTTACTGAATTCTAGTGATGTCTAATATCAACTGATGTTATTACTTTAAATCTTGCTGTTTAAACATTCTATTTGCTTGTGATATTAGCAAATACACACACAAACTTTGTTATAGTAATCAAGTTATCTCAGAAGTAATGTCTGAAATCTAATAGTTATTAATAGAATTATATTTTTGCTATTTTAAAACGAATAATTGATAACAGAATATGTGAGTAGTGTTATCACTACCTAATTATCAATGCAGAAAACAGAATTGATGAACCAGCTTCTAATTACTCTACAGTCTGGTCTGTTGCATTTACACTAATGTTCTGAATCCATTTTTTCTCCAAATTGCAAAGCTCCTCAGAGCAGCCATTTTTGGAAAGACTACTCTGAATTCGTATGTGTGTTGTGTTTACAGTGGTTATTGACTTGGAACTAGAAATCGGGGATCTGAGTTCAAATTCCAGTTGAATTCTATGCATTCACTTATGCACAAATATCTTTGGGAAAAGTATTAATCCATCTCTTCTGTCCAGTTATGGGTTAAATAACAAGACAGATTGGGTTCTATAGCCTTGGCTGACAACCAGTCTACCATAGAAGGCAATGGCAACCTACTGCAGGATAATCTTCTGCCCAGTCAGTCATGTCTCTTTTGAGACATGGTCATCCAAGTGTGTATCACATATGGTACTTAACTGACTGACTGAATATAATAGTTGAAAACATGATTAAGGCTTCTACTGGGCATAAAGTGGGGGACCAGTTTTATATTGTTATGAAGTAATAAACTGGTCCCCCATGAATTACTACTTAATAATATAATACGTCTCTTCCCCCTCTAGCTATGAGTCAAATAATAGGACGGATTGGGTTCTATAGCCTTGGTTGCCAACCAGTCTACTACTGAAAGTAATGGCAACCTACTGCGGTATAATCTTCTGCTCAGTCAGTCATGTCTCTTTTGAGACATGGTCGCCCAAGCGTGTATCATGTATGTCCCTTAACTGACTGACTGTTGCATTTACACTAATGTTCTAAATCCATTTTTTCTCCATTCAGCTTGGGTTATAATTGCAAAGCTCTTCAGAGCAGCCAGTTTTGGAAAACTAATCTGAATTCAAAGAGAGAAAAAGGCAATGAAAAATCACTTAAGTATGTTTCCCAAGATATCAAGGCAATTTCCAGATGATAAAGAAAAGGAAATCTGAGGAGAAGGCAGCAGGGAAACAACTCCACTAATTTTCCTTAGAAGTCATGGTGATTCCTAGATAATAAAAAAGGTATCTGTGGAAAGCCAGGATCTTGAAGAGATATAGCATTTGTTTCAAAATTTCTCAGCTATGTGTTAAATAGAAAGTCAGACAGCACTCTCTAGCCTTGGGTGGCATCCAGTCTAGCAGAAGGACTACTATAGAGAAGGCAATGGGAACCATTATAGTATATTTCCCAAGAAGTCATGGTAATTCTTACATAATAAAGAAAAGGAATCTGTAGAGAAGGCAGCAGAGAAATCACTCCACTATCTTTCCTAAAACATCATGGCAATTACTAGATAATAAAAAATATGAATCTGTGGAGAGTCATGATTGCAGAATTCTTAAGAGATTTTTTTTTCTAAAGTCTCTAACTATTCATTAAATAGAAAATGGACTGAACTCTCTAACCTTGGATGGCAACCAGTTTAAGAGAAGTACTATTCTGAATTTATATTCAAGGAGAAGACAATTGGAAATCACTTCAGTATCTTTTCCAATAAGTCATGACAATTCTAAGATAGTAAAGAAAACTAACACTGTTGAAAGCCAAGATCTTAAAGAGATATGACTAAGAAGATTATGATACATGGGATTAAATCTTTGTTCAGTTTGA
Organism: Ascarosepion bandense; assembly: GCA_037127315.1. Taxonomy (NCBI): domain Eukaryota; kingdom Metazoa; phylum Mollusca; class Cephalopoda; order Sepiida; family Sepiidae; genus Ascarosepion; species Ascarosepion bandense. The sequence continues at coordinate 1,671,547 of JBBBDQ010001166.1, forward strand.
ATAAGTAACTTACATCTTAGAATTTCAACTAATTTACTTACAGATCTGACCTTCATCAATACAGTTATGTCTGCAGGGCATATAAGACATAATGCTCTATAAATTTAGAAATGGTTATAATACAATGAGTAAACCAAAATATTTGTTCTTTTCTTAGAAATAGTTTCTTTATATAAAATAAATTTCCAAAGACAGCTTAAAAGGTTTAGAAGTTGATTATTGCATTTTTAACAATAAGTAGTTAAGGATAATAATGGGGGACTTAAATGCAAAGGTAGGTAAAGATAGAGAAGGAGACATGAATGGCAACTTTGGACTAGGAGAGTGCAACAAAAGAGGAGAAAAATGGATCCAATGGTGCTCAGCCAATGACCAGGTTATTACTAACACCTGCTTTCAAGAACACCCACGACGTTTATGGACATGGAGAAGTCCAGGAGGCGACACGAAGAACCAAATAGATTATATAACTATAAACAAGAGATTCAGGAAGGCAGTAGTCCAATGCAAAACATACCTAGGTGCCGACTGCGGAAGTGACCACGTCCCAGTCATATGCAAACTAAAAGTGAAACTCTGAAGACTGAAGAAGCCCAGCACATCACCAAGGCTGCAATATGACACGCTAGAGGACGATCTCACCCTGCAGAAAGAATACAATAACAGCATGAGAAAGAAATATGAAGAACAAATTGGAAAAGGGTACTCAAAATGGGATTCACTAAAAGAAGCGATGGTGACCTCAGCGAACAACATAGCCCCAAAGGAAATCAGACGCAGAAGAAAAAACGAGTAGATGACTGAAGAGATCCTCCACATGATGCAAAGGAGACAAAAAATAATGCCAAGGCACGGAGCAAAAAACTTCACAGGGAGATAAGGAACAAATGCAGACAAGCCAAAGAGGAATGGCTCAACAACAAATGTGCAGAAGTAGAGAGACTGAGCAGTAACAACAAAGCAGAGATGCATAAAGAGATAAGAGAACTGACAGGACAAAAAACCTGCTCCTCAACAGGATGCATAAAATCCAAGGAAGGAACAATCATATTAGAGAAAGAGGAAATACTCCAGTGATAGGAAGAATATATAAAGGATCTCTTTTGCGACAAGAGAGAACAACCGAGAATACACAAGGAGATGGATGGACTGGAAATACTGAAATCCGAAGTGGAAGCTGCAATGGCCAAAATGAACAGAAACAAAGCACCTGGTCCAGATGGCATAGTGATAGAGCTGCTGACAGCCTTAGAAGAATATGGCATAGAAAAGATTACCGACATAATAAACAAAATTTATAGCAGCGGAATAATACCAGATGACCTATGCAAGTCGATATTTATAGCGCTGCCGAAGAAACCTGGTGCAAACGAGTGTGAACTACACAGTACTATCAGCTTAATGAGTCACATTACAAAACTGATTGTCAGAATCCTGATGAATAGAGCAAGAAGCAGAATCAGGCCAGAGATAGGGCAGGAACAGTGCGGGTTCATCAAAGACACTGGAACAAGAAACACCATATTCATGATTAGGATGCTTTCTGAAAGGGCATTACAAATGAAGAAAGACTTGTACCTATGCTTCATTGACTATGCGAAAGCATTCGACAAAATACGATACAAAGAATTGATGGAGATGCTAGGCAGCCTCGACATTTTCAGCAAAGACATAAGAATAATCAAGAATCTCTACTGGCAGCAAACGGCCTGCATACGGACAGGTAACGACCTCAGTAGATACACAAAGATAGAAAAAGGCGTAAGACAAGGATGTGTCTTTTCACCGGATTTGTTCAACCTATACAGCGAGAATATTTTGAGGACCCTAGATGACACATCAGGATTTGTTATCGGAGGCCACAACCTGAACAACATAAGGTATGCGGACGATACAGTGCTGATTGCGGACACGGAAAGGAAACTACAAGACCTCATACAGAAAGTAGCAGTGGAGAGTGACAAGAAGGGACTACAAATAACTTTAAGAAAACTGAGTGCATGGTCATCAGCAAAAGATACAACCCAAAATCCCAAATACAGGTGGGGGATAACAGAATCAAGCAAGTACAAAAATTTAAGTACCTAGGAAGTGTTCTAACAGAAGATGGAAAGTGCGACACAGAGATCCGAAGGCGAATTGGCATGGCAAAGGACGCATTCCAGAAGATGAGCAAAATACTAACACACAGGAAAATCTCAATAGAAACGAAGAAAAGAGTGCTAGACTGCTATGTGATGTCAGTTCTTCAATATGGCAGTGAAAGCTGGACAATATCATCGAAAATGAGGACAAAACTGGAGGCGGCCGAAATGTGGTTCTACAGAAGGATGCTGCGGATATCGTGGACTGAGCATGCAAGCAACGAGGAGGTGTTGGAAAGAATGGCAACAAAAAGGAAATTGATGCTGAGCATCAGGAAGAGACAACTGAAGTTCTTGGGACATGCAATGAGGAAAGAGAGCCTGGAGAACCTGATACTGACTGGTCAGAGAGAAGGAAGGAGAGACAGAGGAAGGCAGCGGATAACATATTTGCAGGGTCTGATCTGGTGGATGGCGGAACGGGGGTTGCCAGGAGCAACAGGCTCAAACATACTAAGAGCCACAAGGGATAGGGAGACATGGAGAACCATGATCGCCTACGACAGGGCACATAGAAGAAGAAGTTAACCCAAGAACACTAACCATAGGTATATAGAACCCAGCACAAATGGCACCACTTTAATTACAATTTAATTAAATTTCAGTACCTGATTTTCTTACCTAAATAATGTTTTTCAGTTCCTATTAATGTTAACTCAAAGTACAAATTTTGAAGTGCTTGCATGTAAAATATTTTAAATAAAGATTTATTTTTAATATTTTTTTGATATTTTCAAAATCAGTTATGATACACTAATGGTTAGTAGGGGTGTAACTTTAATTGATGGTTAGTGTTCCAGGGTTAAGTAAGTCATCTCTCACAACCTACTTTTGACAAACAATATGATTTCCACTTTGTCAGATGTACTGCTGATGTGCTAATGGCAATCACTGAATATGTATACCAGGCTCTTGATAAGAGTGGCAAAGCACTGGCTATTGTTCTAGACATCTCAAAAGCATTTGACAGAGTCTGGCATTCTGGTTTTTTGTATAAACTTCAGGGCTATAGTCTTTCAGGACAACCGTTTGATTAAAGCAAGTCATTTCTATCAAATCATGAATGAAGGCCTTTTTGAATGAACAAGCTTTCAAATCCTTTCATACAAATGTGGGCATTCTTCAAGGCTCTATTATAGATCCAACACCTTTTCTGATCTTCATTAATGATCTTCCTGATGTAATCAGTTCTAAGTTAGTATTTATGCACATAACACAATCATTTAATCCTGTCTTGATAATAAATCGGCTAAGGCTAATTTGAAAAGGACCTCCAATATTGGTAATAAAATATGTTAGAAGCTGTATAAAACAAAGAAAGACCTAACAATTTGATAATCTTTATTAACTCTGATTGTAGGAGAGAAATCATAACTTATTTTACAAACTAGGAAGACAATATTACAAATCCGACAAACATGAATTTCATATTCCAAAGGAATTTGTATAGAGAAAAAAATGGTACAATTAGTAGAAAAATAAAAAAATAAATGGATTTTTATTACAAAACATAACTTGATTACATAAAAAGTAACAGCAATTTATTTGTTTCTCCATAAGGTGTATATGTCAATGACTATCAACATTAAACTTCCACAACTGCTAAATGATAAAATATAACAACTGATGATAGAAAATTGACTCGAGTAGGAAATGGCTCATAAATTTTAATGCCTCTAAAATGAAACTGCTTTCTTTTAACCATTATAGAGAGTTTCTTTTCTGCTATTGGAATGGATGATGCTAGTCTCCTGCGCTTTCTTGTCTCATTCTATCAACTGAGCTAAAGTGAAATTATTACAATGAATCCATAGCTGAATCTACCATTAGGAAGGTTGGGGGCTAGATGTTTGCTGTAATCATAAGGTAGCAAATCAGTGGACAACATCTAGTCTTACAAAAATTTTCTTTGATAGATGTCCATTTTGGATTGTGTTTTAGCCTACAATCATCACTAAACCATTGTTTACATTACATTCTTGTAAAATATCACTTTTCTTTATTAGTCACGAATGGTAGATTTATAAATGTGCAAGATGGATTCTGACTTTATAAATCTACCATTTGTGACTAATAAAGAAAAGTGATATTTTACAAGAATGTAATGTAAACAATGGTTTAGTGATGATTGTAGGCTAAAACACAATCCAAAATGGACATCTATCTTCTCTCCTTATTAATATATTTTTCCCATATTCTATAACACAGTAACATCTTGTGTCTTAGTGGCTTTATTCTCTTGCTTGGATGGAAATAATTAGTAAAAACTATGGTGTGAACTGATGTTTGTGTATATGCATAAGTATAAGTGTCCTTTTTTGTTTTTATTTTGACAAAGAAACATCCCTGTTACTCATATATTTGGTCCATGGTGTCCTCAGCATCCATCTTTTCTTTGTTTGTGAGGAGATTGTCCAGTATTCACTGCCTTAAAAGAGGACTGATATTACATAACAGTTTAATACACTTACATTTGTCTCTAATGAAACTTTTCTGTTTCTTAATACTTTGCTTTACTTTATGAAGGCATCTTTTGCTATCCCAATTTGCATTTGAATTTTGCTGTCATATTTTTTGTCCTCTGTTAAAACACTTCTTAGATATTTTATTTTTTTTTACTTGCTTGATTTTGGAATATCCAATTTGTAGTTCACATCTTGGGCTGTTCATTTTTACTGACAACCATGCATTCTATCTTTTTACAATTAATTGTTATTCCTTTCTTTTTGCTTTCTTTTACTACCTTCTTTAGAAGTTGCTGTAGTTACCTTTCTATATCTGCTATCAACACTATATCATCTACATATCTTGTATTTTTAAGATTGTGTCCAATAATGAATCTTTCAAAATTGCCTCACTGTATAGGTTGAATAACTCCTGTGATAAAACACATGCTTGTTTTTTGCCTTTTACAATTTTTGTGCTTACTGAAGTGGATAAAATTTATGTCAAGCTAATATGCAAAGAAGAAAAGAAATATTGTATGACATATACAAAAATGTTAGCAAGTGTATATTACCATAAATATAAGTTGTTCCCAACTCTATTGAGTGGTTATTATTTTAAGTTTATCATAAAGTGTCTGCACATATATTTGTCACTTCAGTTAAAAGACATAATAGATAATGATTGATGTATATTAATGTCTTTTATTCAGATTATAAATAAGCAGGTAAGTGTAGTAGGTGTCCCTTGGTGCATTGGTGGGTGAAAGATATTGTGTTCAAATGGCTGTTTGAATAAATGTTGTCAAGTCTTTGATAAAAACATTTTTAGATGGATGTGACAGAAACACTTTAGTTGGTAGATCACAAAGAAAATAGGATATTTGCTGTTTTATATAAAAAACACTGCCAACTTTCATGATATATACTGTGTCATATTTTATTACACAAGTCAATATTTTCACAATAAAAATATTATTTTATTAACCAAACTATGTTTGAAAAAATATTCATGATAGACTTATCTATATTTTGTCTATTGTTAATTTTAAGTTTTTAATACCTGTTTTTATTAGAAATAAGGACATTTATATAGGTGAGATTTTGTTATGTAACAATGTATATTTATCATTGTTTTAGAAAAAATCTGTCAAAGGTAAAAAAAATTCAAGTGACATTTTTCATCCTTTGGGACTTTATCTAAAGTGATGTTTATATTGATGTGATTCCACATGCACAAGAAGATGAGCTACTGAAATTTATAATTTAAATTAACTTTAAAAAAATCTCTTTTTTGGGTATATAGCCTAGCTAATTTAATTTAATTTTTTTTCTTGTTTTCTTTTTATCAGTTTTGTTATCCTTCTGTAGAATCACGTTTCTGTTGTTTTAAGTCTCTTCTTCAACTGTGTGGAGATTGTCCAGCATTTACTGCCATATAGGAGGACTGATATTACATAACATTTCCGGACTCTTTTCTTTGTAGAACCACATTTCTGTTTCTCTTCTTCATCTGTGAGGAGATTGTCCAACATTCACTGCCATATAGGAGGACTGATATTACATAACAGTTCAAGACTTTTTTTGTAGAACCACATTTCTGTTGCTTTAAGTCTCTTCTACATCTGAGAGAAGATTGCTCAGCATTCACAGCGATATAGGTGTACTGATATCATATTTACTTTAAAGATAATGAAATATATATTTTTTTCTTCTTCATATAACAAGGATTTTAATTTTTATGATTTTAGAATGTGATTAATATATCTGTCATAGAATTTTGTACCAGAAACTATTTTATCACAGTTTTTGGATTTATCTTCATACCAAATAATGAAAGAAAATTTGTTGTTGTATTGTAAGCAAATGAGAGACCAGTACATATAGAGAATACTTGAAGAAGTAGGACAGAAAATAGCCTGTCATTACAGAAGACATGCAGAGCTGTGCTATGACTACTGCTACTCAGATTGATATGCTCAAATTGCAAAAAAATAAAAAGATCATTTCCAGAATGTGTGCAAATATGAAATGTAGATAAATGTAGATAAGAAAAGTAAAAACTGTTCAAACCCCCTTCAAAGAGAAAGTATTTACAATGAATATACAAAAAAGGTAGAGAAAAAATAGGGGTAAATAACCAAGTATTTAACATGCAAGTTAATACAAGCAGTGAAATTACACTGATACCAAAAAATTTCTGTATAAAATTAGGATGACCAAAAGTAAGAAAAAGCAGCATACAACTAAAGAAATTTGATGAAATAACCATAAAAACAATGGGCACAATTAAGGCAATTTTGAAAATGACAAGTTTTTTTTTTATAATCATATCACCCCAAGCAAGGTAGTTTACTGCCACTGGTGCACAGGGGGTTACATAGGAGGAAAGTTATGAGAAAGAGTGACAGGTTATAGGGGGTGTCAGGAAGTGGATAAGAGAAGGATGAGATTACTGATGAGAGTAGAGTGGGTGGAGAAAGGAGAGAGGATGCAGGTTAGTGAGATAAGAGATGACTATTGACTTTATATTTAAATTCTTGGAGATTTGTAGCTGTTGGGGAAGCAAGTAAATAGAAAGAAATTCCACAGGCGGGAAGTGCAAGGAAAGAAGCTGTCGGAGTAGAATTTGTGTTTACATTTTATTGGTTTTTACAGTAAAAGGGTGGGACCTAGTTGCTAATCTTGTGGCTTGAGTAAATTCATACATAGGAGCCATCAGGGAGCCAAGTTCATCAGAGCAGAAGCCATGAAAGTATTTGTAGAAGAGACACAGGGAAGGCACATTGCGCTGATGAGAAAGTGACAGTGTTATGAAATAATTATCATTACAGTTGTAGCATGTGAAACAAAAATCATAGATTATTAGGCATTGATGTATTAAAAGTAACAAGACTAATCACTTCCATGGAAGTGGAAGGAAATGCAGTAGGATAGTTGAAAGACTATAAAGCAGGTACCTTTGCTCATTTCCGATACCTGAATTTAAATTGAAATCTTAAAAATAAATAATTTTTTTTTAAGCTTTAAAATTAGCTTTAATTGAAAGCCAAGAAAATAAATTTTAGTCATTCCAGTAAACAAAATACACTGGTGTATTTTAAACCACAATTATATTGAGTCATTTTTGATTGATTGACATATTTTGTTAACAGTAACCAAATTTCAGTTTTAAAAATCACGCAAAAATAAAATATACCTCGCTGACATGTTATTTATATCAATTTTTTAAATTGAAACTTATCTTAATCTGATTTCAAACAAGTAGCTTTTGTTCCAAAAATTTAAAATAAAAAATTAGACTAATAACATTATAGTTTGCAGCCAATTAAAATTTATTAAAATTTCATGGATTTACGTAGAGGGAGTGGGTAACAGATGTAAAAAAATTATATTTTTACCAAGATTTTTAAAAAATAATAATTTCAAAAATGATTTCATTCATTTGTAAATGAGTACTGAAAGTTTAAGTAAAATTTGACAATTATTTGATTTTTGTGAGAATTTCCAAATTAATATGTTTGTCATTGGAAAAAGAGTGGGTGATGTAATCATTACATTTTCCATTGTAAACAGTTATAATGTTTTGATTACCTGCTAACTCAAATCAAAACAAAATTTTCTGCCAAAATTTTGAACATGTTAGAAGTTTTGAAAAAATTTTAAAAAATAAATAAAAATTACTTTGATCTTTCCTCTTAATAATATTACAAATATCTTCATGGAAAAAAAGTTTGTTTTTATTAAGTTTTGAACCTTTTTTATTCAAACTATGCTGTTTTGTAGCAATTTAAGGGAGGTACCTACTATAAAACATGCATTTGACTAAAGGAGAACTATTACCCAAAGTATATAGAGTCAAGAAAAGCTGCAGTTCATGTCCTATCTTTGGTAGTAGGAAAATAAAACAAAATAATACAACAAGGCATACTAGAAAGTGTAACTCAAAGTGGTAGTAATTAGCCATCAGCAATAGTAGCGATAAAGAAACCTGATGGAGATTTAAGAATATGTGGTGATTATAAAATAGGGGTTAATCACCAGATATGTTCAGATTTGTTTCTTTTGCCAAATATCAAAACTGCAAGCCATGAGTTAGCAAAAATGGTGTACTTTGCAAAAATTGATCTCAAGTCAGCATATAGTCAAATAGAAATTGACAAGAAATTAACGGAAATAATCACAATAAACACCCCTATAGGCTTATTAAGATGAACATGTCTACTGTTTTGAATAAAAACTTCCAACCATATTTTTTCAAAAAGCAATTGAAAGTGTATTATTGGGAAAAATAAAAAAATGTGACAATATACCAGGACAATATAGGTGTAGGTGGGAGAAATAAAGAAGTGTTAAAATATAAAACAGCAAATTTTGGTAAGATTAGAAATGGCAGGCTGGACCATAAACAAAGAGAAATGAAATTTTGACTGTAAGAAGATATTGTATTTGGGATATCAAATATCAAAAGAAGGCATATCACCTGATGATAGACTAACAAAGAAAATAACAGAAATAGTTCCTTCAACAAATAAAAAAGAATTAGAATCCTTTGTGGGGCTGATAAATTTTTATAGTAAATATATATCAAGATAGTGACATAATAGAACCTTTGCAAAATTATACAAAAAAACCCCCCAATAAATTTGAGTGAACACAGAAGTAAACCATTGCTTTTGAAACACTAAAGAATATTCTGAGTAGCAAACCAATAATAAAAGTTTTTGATCCCTAAAAAGATGAACACATGTGAGAAGGTGATTGCTGTTGTTCTATCACAAAAGGAACACCCAATCATGTACATATAAGGAAGGTTAACATTAGCAAAAATTAACTCCTCAAATATTGAAAAAGAAGCACTAGCAATAGTATGCAGCATGGAGAGGGCACAAAACTTTTTGATAAGAAAAGATTTTTATTAAAATCTTACCACAAACCATTAGAATTCTTATTTAACCCAAGAAAAGAATTGTCACATCATCAAGGATTTTAAGATCGACAATAAAAATAATGGCATTGCAGAAAGAATGGTACAAACCCTGAAAGTCGGATTAAAACTTTCTCACTACTTACGGAAAACATAAAAGCATATTTACAAAAAATGCTTCTCAGTTACAGATCTATTCCAAATGCAGGAAGGAAACTAAGTCTGATGGCATTAATGAGAAGACAAATCAGAGCCTCCATAACTATGTCTTTTGCAACAAGAGAAAAGGTATGGTATAGAAAGAATAAAGAGACAAATCCAGAAGAAGCAAATTTCTTGATGCACAAAGGTCACAAGATGGCTATATTGGAAAAGAAGAGACAAAATATACTGGCACATGCAGATCAGTTCAGAAGTAGAAGCAGGTTGGAGGATAGGAAGATGGAAGATCAGAACAAGGGCAACATATACTGGCACATGCAGATCAGTTCAGAAGTAGAAGCAGGTTGGAGGATAGGAAGATGGAAGATCAGAACAAGGGCAACATATACTGGCACATGCAGATCAGTTCAGAAGTAGAAGCAGGTTGGAGGATAGGGAAGATGGAAAATCAGAACAAGGGCAACATATACTGGCACATGCAGAATCAGTTCAGAAGGGTAGGAAGCAGGTTGGAGGAATAGGTTGGGAGGATAGGGAGATGGAAAATCAGAACAAGGGCAACATATACTGGCACATGCAGATCAGTTCAGAAGTAGAAGCAGGTTGGAGGATAGGGAGATGGAAAATCAGAACGAGGGCAACATATACTGGCACATGCAGATCAGTTCAGAAGTAGAAGCAGGTTGGAGGATAGGAAGATGGAAGATCAGAACAAGGGCAACATATACTGGCACATGCAGATCAGTTCAGAAGTAGAAGCAGGTTGGAGGATAGGAAGATGGAAGATCAGAACAAGGGCAACATATACTGGCACATGCAGATCAGTTCAGAAGTAGCGGCAGGTTGGAGGATAGGAAGATGGAAGACTGTGAACAAGGGCAACATATACTGGCACATGCAGATCAGTTCAGAAGAAGCAGGTTGGGAGATAGGAAGATGGAAGATCAGAACAAGGGACAAATATATACTGGCACATGCAGATCAATTCAGAAGTAGAAGCAGGTTGAAGTGATAGGAAGATGAAGATCAGAACAAGGGCAACATATACTGGCACATGCAGATCAGTTCAGAAGTAGAAGCAGGTTGAGGATAGGGAGATGAAAAATCAGAACAAGGGCAACATATACTGGCACATGCAGATCAGTTCAGAAGTAGAAGCAGGTTGGAGGATAGGAGAGTGGAAAATCAGAACAAGGGCAACATATACTGGCACATGCAGATCAGTTCAGAAGTAGAAGCAGGTTGGAGGATAGGAAGATGGAAAATCAGAACAAGGGCAACATATACTGGCACATGCAGATCAGTTCCAGAAGTAGAAGCAGGGTTGGAGGATAGGAAGATGGAAGATCAGAACAAGGGCAACATATACTGGCACATGCAGATCAATTCAGAAGTAGAAGCAGGTTGGAGGATAGGAAGATGGAAGACTGCATAAGGGCAACATATACTGGCACATGCAGATCAATTCAGAAGTAGAAGCAGGTTGGAGGATAGGAAGATGAAAGATCAGAACAAGGGCAACATATACTGGCACATGCAGATCGTCTAGAAGTAGAAGCAGGTTGGAGGATAGGGAGATGGAAAATCAGAACAAGGGCAACATATACTGGCACATGCAGATCAGTTCAGAAGTAGAAGCAGGTTGGAGGATAGGAAGATGGAAGATCAGAACAAGGGCAACATATACTGGCACATGCAGATCAGTTCAGAAGTAGAAGCAGGTTGGAGGATAGGAGATGGAAAATCAGAACAAGGGCAACATATACTGGCACATGCAGATCAGTTCAGAAGTAGAAGCAGGTTGGAGGAGGGAGATGGAAAATCAGAACAAGGGCAACATATACTGGCACATGCAGATCAATTCAGAAGTAGAAGCAGAGGTTGGAGGATAGGGAGATGGAAAATCAGAACAAGGGCAACATATACTGGCACAGCAAGATCAGTTCAGAAGTAGAAGCAGGTTGGAGGATAGAGGAGAAAATCAGAACAAGGGCAAATATATACTGGCACATGCAGATCAGTTTAGAAGTAGAAGCAGGTTGGAGGATAGGAAGATGGAAAATCAGAACAAGGGCAACACAGGTCAAAGAATACAGATCAGTTCAGAAGTAGAAGCAGTTGGAGGATAGGAAGATGGAAGATCAGAACAAGGGCAACATATACTGGCACATGCAGATCAGTTCAGAAGTAGAAGCAGGTTGGAGGATAGGAAGATGGAAGATCAGAACAAGGGCAACATATACTGGCACATGCAGATCAGTTCAGAAGTAGAAGCAGGTTGGAGGATAGGGAGATGGAAAATCAGAACAACGGCAACATATACTGGCACATGCAGATCAGTTCAGAAGTAGAAGCAGGTTGGAGGATAGGGAGATGGAAAATCAGAACAAGGGCAACATATACTGGCACATGCAGATCAGTTCAGAAGTAGAAGTAGGTTGGAGGATAGGGAGATGAATCAGAACAAGGGCAACATATACTGGCACATGCAGATCAGTTCAGAAGTAGAAGTAGTTGGAGGATAGGAGATGGAAGATCAGAACAAGGCAACATATACTGGCACATGCAGATCAGTTTAGAAGTAGAAGCAGGTTGGAGGATAGGGAGATGGAAGATCAGAACAAGGGCAACATATACTGGCACATGCAGATCAGTTCAGAAGTAGAAGCAGGTTGGAGGATAGGGAGATGGAAGATCAGAACAAGGGCAACATATACTGGCACATGCAGATCAGTTTAGAAGTAGAAGCAGGTTGGAGGATAGGGAGATGGAAAATCAGAACAAGGGCAACATATACTGGCACATGCAGATCAGTTCAGAAGTAGAAGCAGGTTGGAGGATAGGGAGATGGAAGATCAGAACAAGGGCAACATATACTGGCACATGCAGATCAATTCAGAACCAGAGATGATCTCCAAGATCTGGAAATGGAAGGTCAAAAACAAGAAGAGGCAGAAAGTTATAAAAAGTTGGACAGAGCAGGAAATGGAAAAAAGGTGAGAATGAGGAGATGAGGAGGAAAATAAAGAGAGATTGAGATCACCATTAAAGAGAAAACATGAGAGACAAGAGGAAGGACAGTACAAAACCAAAATAGTTAGGAGTAGTAAGAGAAAAAACAAAAGTGTATGGCTTCTCCAATTCAGGGAGATATAATATTGTATAAAAATGTAGAGAGTACTTGGAGAAGTAGTACAGAAAATAGCCTGTTGTCATAGAAGACATGCAGATCTGTGCTATGACTACTGCTACTCACATTGATATGTGAAACATAAAAATAGTATTTATAAAGAATGTTTTGAAACATACATTCAAGCTGCTAACTTTTTGTTGTATACGTACCTATATACAGGAATGGAATGTGCCTATCTTCTTAAATATGCAGACACTATTAAAGTAGAAAGAGAGAGAGAGAGAGAGAGAGAGAGAGAGAGAGAGAGAGAGAGAGTAATTATACTGACTAGCAGTTACTAGCAATGTATCTTCTTCACACACTGTGCAAGTTTTGTATTTATTGATATACTATTATTCCCAACCTCCGTTTTGGTGATTACACACGTAGTAACCTTTTAGGGTTACAACACTTTCTAAATGTGAGGAAATAAACTTCCATTATTCTTTTTGTTCTTCTTTCTGCAGTTCCCCTTCTGAACATGGCCAATAGGGAAGGTTGATTTTGGGATGATGGTATTGCATTCAATTTGTAAGTTGGGATTTTACATGATAAATAATGACACAAAATATTTTTTTCCAATCATTACTGTTTTTTGGGAAAGGAAGTTGTTGTGGAGTAGTTTTCACACTGAAGGTTATAATCATGCTATGTTGGTTGCTAATTGACTTAACATATCCAAAATGTTAAGAACTTGGTAATCTTCCACTGAAAGCTGACTCCTTAGTATTCGGCTAACTGCTGACTAATATCAACTGCCTAGTAGTTCTACTGAACTCCAATAGAAGTCTAAAGAACTCCTATGAACTTTCTGTTAACTCTTATTAATATAGGAGGGAGAGTCTATTATCTGAGGAATAGGTGTGTTTCCTCATAACAGAAGTTTAAAAATTAAGTTTAGGTTCAAAATTGTCATGTTAGAATTTTATTACAGTGAGCAGTGAAAGCCTTATAGCACATCCTTATTATATTTATAATTTACTGAAGCTTTACAAACGGTATATGGACAAGATGCAAGGCACACACTCACACATTATTTCTAAACCATTGTGCAAACAAATAAGACCTTCATTTACTTCAAAGGAAAATCATACTGAAAAATGTAGCTGTATTATGATGTAATTTTGCAGTAGTTTTAGTGTGGTTTTCAATGAATAATGGAGGTATAAAACATTTTGTCTTATAATTTGTGCCCGGCAGTATTGTGGTGTTGTATAAACTTTTATCTATTTTTTTGTTTTTATTATGATCTAACAAAGAATCTAACAAATCTTATTCATTGTGTAGCCATTTTTGTGATCTTTTACATATTTTTGCAGACTTTACTTATCAAATACAGTAAAAGATGAATATTTTGCTTGTAGTGATTCATAATTAAAATTATAGTTTGAATATATTTTCCATCTTTTGTATTTATTCTTGAAACAGTAAAAATTTTTAAAAAAATTATCTTAAAAATAAGGTATTTCTGTACATTTTTTCAAACCATCTTTAAAACTAAATACTAAAAAAATTAGTAAAGGCTATGAATCTAATTTTTGGTGTCATTATTTATTACATGAAAAATCAGCTTTCACATCAAGTGCAATGATGATTTGTTGAAAAAAGTGAATAATCAGCCGACCATAATGAGCAATCATGGTTCTCTACAATTTACAAACTTTTACAGTGTTTAGTAAACTTTGTCTTTTTTTAATATCTTTCCTAAACTCTGTTCTGCCAAACATTTATACAAGCTCATTGAGTAGGTTATGCACAATTTTCTTCTGTCCCTCTTATTTTCAATATGTCCTGTCAATCTCAAATTTTCTAAACCCTCTGTATGTGCCCGAGATATATTCCATTGTCTCTTTCTGATTCTGTTTGTGTAGTTTTTCAGTTTCCTTAAAACTTTATTGCTTACATGTTCAGTTTGTATTACGTATTAAGAGCTAATGATAACCACCAGGAAAGTGACTCAGTGTACTTCCTTGGGCTAATATTTTCCATTGATATAAAGTAGAAAAAGTATATTGAATCAATTGCAAATTCTGTTCCTAGGATAGTTGAATCAATATGTCCTGCTAGACAATTGAATCAATCTTACAAATTTATAACCTTATGCATTTGTCCATGCATTGAATATTGCTGCCACATCTGGTATGGTGCTCTTGCTATATATTTAGAGATTCTTGATAAAATCCAAAGCAGAATCTGCAATGTTACTAGTTCTCAGCTGGCATCTCACCATTAATAACTTTCCTACTGCCGTAATGTTTCACAATAATTATTCTGATGAACTTTCCTCTATGGTACCTAGACTTTATGAATTTAACTGCAGTACTAGATTGTTGGTAAGGTATCACCATTTTACAGTTGAAATGGCTAGATGTGATCTTAAGTTCTATACTAATAGTTTCTTTTACCACACTTCTCATTTGTGGAACTCTTTTCTGCCTTCTAGTTTCTAAGTCAACTTTGATTTTCAAAAATTTATATGTAATATCAATTATTATCTTATTTGACTTTTCCCTCTTCTTAATAGTATTTTTTTTTCATATTTTCTAATGGTAAGCCTTTGCATCTTAGTTGCTTTATTGCCTTGCTTGGGGGTGAAATGATTACAGAAATGATGTCCTATCGTACTCAAATTTTCTAAATCCTCTGTATGTGCCCTAGATATTTTCCATTTATTTCTGATTCTGTTTGTGTAGTTTTTGTTTCAGTGTCCTTAAAACTTTGTTGCTTACATGTTCAGTTTGTATTAAGTGTTAAGACCAAACATGTAAAAAAATGTTTTTAGAAAATGATTTTATAAATTTCAGCTAACTTTAGCGCAGTCTGGTTAGTGAATGAAAGTGAAAAAAAATACATAACTAGAATAGAACTGACTGTTTGGTCAATGTATATTGAAAGATTCCATATAAGTAAATAGATTACCATTACTATTTGTCAGATGCAATGAAGAATGTACTCTTTTCTGGTGCTTAAAGCATTTTTCTTTTAAGACACAATTTGTTTGATTGATCATAAGTATTAAAGTATTTGACAAGATACTGAACTTGAATAAAATCTATGAAGACAAAAACAGACAAGGCATGGAATTCTTTAGCGAATCATATTATTTGATATAATCTTGATCATTCAATATTCAAAGTTTTCACTGAAGATACTCCAGTCTGGAATCTTACTTCTTTATCATTATACATTGAATAAAATAAGCATTATCTGTGTATTATGTAATGTAGTTGTTTCTAAATGAGTAGCATTCTTCATAGAAGCAGCAGAAGAGGGTAGCAAGTGAGGCAGAATGATTAAAAGAAAATCAAAAATTTATAAATTGTTTAAAAAATTAATCTGCCAAAGATAAATATGATTTCAAAATTTAAAATATTATTATGGATTACTTGTATTTGCATGGATAAGTCCCGGTATAAATATTTATAAATGATTATTGACTGATTTTATCATTGTGATATTATTGCATTATATCAAGAAATAAAAATAAAGTAACTAGAGTTTGCAAATTAGAGGATTGTGTTATCAATAATAAAGTTCTGACTTCAAATCCATAGTTATCTCCCTTCAACACCCTCTCAGTGTTTTATTTTTAAATGTACTTTTTATCACATAAAACTTGGTGAGGCATTATAATGTCTACCCTGCAGCTGATCTGTATTCAAGCTCAGTCCCCTCGGCTGCTTGTAGAGTTGATTGCTTTGGCCCAAGTCCTTGTTTTTTTTTTCCCATGTTGTATTAATTGATTGCAAGACTGGCTTGGTTTGAATGGTTGACTGGAATGGATGACTTGGTTTGGTCCAGTTAGAGTGAAGTCACAAGAAAAAATAGCTTGGATAAAAGAAAAGCATTTATGTCCAATTTCTCTGTTCTCTGGTCTGCACCAGACTCTGCCTTGACTTTTCTCTCTCTCTCTCTCTGGTCTGCACACAGTCTTTGTCTGTACTTTTTCTCACCTGCCATCGAATCTTGTGTGACCACTAGGTCTTCCTGGTCTGTACACACTATCTTCTGGTCTGCTGTCGTTCTCTGTTTATACATCTATGCACATTCTCTGCATTTTGTTGTCTACTCCCTGGCTGGCCAAATCACCTCTCTCTTTTTGTGGCTGGTTGAACTGACTCTGCTTATCGTTTTATTTTTTTATGAACTTCTGTGAAAGGGTTGAAGTGAGACATGATGTGCTCTGGGAATGCCAATGTTCCCTACACAGCCAATCAGGGCTCTCTTTGCAAATGTTTAAATATGGGGGAGTATCTCTTCCCTCCTTGGAATTCTACTTGAGCCTTTTACTCCTTTTAGTCACCTGATCAAACTTGTCTCCTTCTTGCTTTGTGTCAGTGCCTCTCATGATCACCATCCAAGAGACATAGTCTAGTCCAATTGTCCAAATTTTATTTATTGCTTCAAAATTCACTTTTATCATGCCCTTGTGTGTGGTCATTTTTGCACCCAGGATTCATCATTTCATTCCTATTTGCCTACAAGTGACAAAAAAATGGAGCAATTTCTTGATTTGAGATGTTTTGTTGCATTTCGGCAGACAAAAAATTTAATTACCCTTTTTTTCTATTTTCTTTTAGAAGCCTGCCTGCTTTTAGAGGTTAGTTTTTATTAATTGACTGAATTTGTGGCCAGAGGTTGTGAATTTCTCTCTGTCAATTGCTTACTGAAGCATCTCACTCAAGACACAACACTGCTGTGAACCTTGTATTCTCAAGAAAGCCTTATTCAACTGAGAATACAAGGTTCGTTTATAGTGTCTTTTTTATAGTCTCAGTCAATAGAAATAGCTTTCTCAAAGAGGAAAGTGACAAAACAAGAAGAGACATAACCTGTTTCTGCCTTTCATCAGCATGGCTGATGATAACCACCAGGAAAGTGACTCAGTTTACTTCCTTGGGTTAATATTTTCCATTGATATAAAGTAGAAAAATTATATTTAATCAATTGCAAGTTCTGTTGCTAGGATAGTTTGTTCAATATATCCTGCTAGACAATTGAATCAATCTTACAAATTTATAACCCTATCCATTTGTCTATGCATTTAATATTGCTGCCACATCTAGTATGGTGCTCTTGCTATATATTTAAAGATTCTTGATAAAATCCAAAGTAGAATCTGCAATATTACTAGTTCTCAGCTGGCATCTCACCGTTAATAACTTTCCTACTGATTCTATTGATCTACAAGCATATTCTTTAACTGCTACCCCTTCAGTTTTTAAATAACCATGAATTCATCTTATATTTTCTAAATAAATCATTTTCACAATTTATTTTAAAATATCACCTAAAATATCACTTATTGTTCTGAAACATGAAAATTTTTTATGTAGTGATATAATACTTTTATAAACCATTCTAACTTGAAACAACTGAAATGTGGTTCTACAAAAGGATGCTGTGAATATCATGTATTGAGCATGTGAGCAATGATGAGGTTTTAGAAAGGATGGAAATGAAAAGGAAATTAATACTGAGCATCAAGAAAAGACAGCTGAAATTCTTGGGACACGTAATGAGGAAGGAAACCTTGGAAAATCTGATACATTACTGTGTGTATGAGTAAGGATGACCGTATTGTTGACCAAAATCTGTCTAATATTACCTACATGTTTATGTTTTTCAGAGAAATGTTGTTTAATAGTACTCTGATCAGAAAGATGACATGTAAGTCTACGGAAGAGCGTGGTTGTAGTAAAACCAATATATGTACTAGGTTTTTGATTAGTATCAGAGATGCAATCTCTGAATGGGCATGTAAATTGGTACATTACATTGGTTTTTTGTAGAGAATTTAGTTTAGTGCTTGTTGGGTTATTATAGACTATGAGGTCAATTGTTTTAAACTTTTTATAATATATGAGTTTAATTTGTTTATTAGTAAGAGGAACCTGCAGATATTGGAGGCCATGTACATCAAATCAAAGCAACCATCACTCAATAAAATCAACTTTAAAACAGGAAATAACATATTACATTGCATTTGACTACATGGTTTTGTTGTCATTTTGCGCTATCCCGCGGTGTGACGTCATAAAACCGCATTGCAAACTTAAGAACTGCGTTTATTATTTTTGGTAACTATTGCTAACACAAAATAAAATCGTCGGTGATGGTGGATTTTATAATATTTCAGTTTAAATGACCTCTCTGAAGATGGCTCATGTGAGCCGAAAGCTTAGAAGTAAACCAATAAATAATTATCCAAATGTTGGAGAATTTTTGTCTTTATTTTCAACTGAAATTAAAGCAAAAATACGACGTTTAGAATGGCTCATGATTAAACATAATAGACATTCATTGTCTCTTATATTTAACAGTATATATATATATATATATATATATATATATATATACTTATTGATATTTGTGTGTGTATATGTATACTTATTGATATGTGTGTATGCGCATACTTATTGCTACATACTTATTGATATGTGTGTGTGTGTGTGTAAATGCAAACTTATTCATATGCATGTATGTATGTGTATACTTATCTAAACTTATTTATAAATGGAACTTTATCTGTGTGTGTGTGTCTGTGTGTGCATGTATCTGTTACCTATAGACTCTGAAATGGCTGAACCGATTTTCTTGAAAATTTATACAGTTGTACTATAAGCGTCTGTGAGTGTTCTTAGCTAGGTTTTGTGTTGAGGTACCCCCGATAAATATCAAAAATCGATAATAATAAAAAATCTGGTTATAGGAGTGGTCCGATTTTGATCAAATTTGATACACTCATAAACAAAGACATAAGAAATGATATTCAGAAGTTTCAAGGTTGCAGTTCTTACAATAGTGCAGAAAATCGATAATATATACATGTATAAATCGATACCAGGAAATCAAAATTTGACTTACATCCATTCATTTTTCTTTCAGTTGACGGTTTCGCTTTAACTGGAAACATTTTAGTCTTTTGTGTCAACGTCCAAAGAGTCTGAGCTCCAGAACCATGGATTAGTTTTAAAGCTTTCATTACACCCGAGCAATGCTAGGCTTTACTGCTAGTTGATATATGTGTATGTCTGTATACTTATTGATATATGTGTATGTATGTATAGTTATTGATATATGTGTATGTATACTTACTAATATATATAGATACATGTGGGTATGTGTATATGTACTTATTGATATATATATATCAATATGTATATGTATGCTTATTAATATATATATATATATATATATATATATAGTTTATTTAGGCAGCAGATAATTTTCTAAACATATATTGTTAAATATAACTACCAATGGATGTCTATTATGCTTAAGACCTAAAGAAGATCCCATCACAATACCATGGGATCTCCTTTATGTCCCCTCTTTTCTAATTATTATATGGCACATTTAGAAAATAAAATAATTAATGACAATAATAAACCCCTATATATGTAAAATCCATAGATGATGTTTTCATTTTAGCTAAAAATATTGATCAAATTACACAACTTAAAAACAAATTTGAAAGTCATTCTGTCCTCAAATTTACATTAGAACTAAATATTAATAATAAAATTTCATTCCTTGATGTAATTATTGATTCTAGCACATATAGATTTACTATTCTTCTATATAGGAAACCAACTAGGATAAATTCATGTCTTCTTAATTATAATAGTGAATACCCTCAACGATATAAGTTAGTTGTTATAAAAAACTTAATTAAATGCACACAAATTATATCTTCTTCCAAATCCATATTCTATCAAGAATTACACAACATTAAACAAATACGTGTTAACAATGAATTTCCTAACCCCATCATTAAAATTAAAATGTATCTCAATAAACTTAATAATACCTCTAACAATATTGATAATAAGAATAATAATGTACGTCAAAATAAAAATAACACTATTAACTTATACTATTGCAACCAAATGCATAATAATTATAAACCTGATGAAACAGCACTCAAAGACATAATATGTAGAAATGTTAAACCAATGAATAATAATAATCAAATTAAGCTCATCATATAGTATAAGAAATTTAAAACAATTGACCTCTTAGTCTCTAATAACCCTACAACCACACAACTAAATCCTCTACAGAAAACAATGTAGTGTATCAATTTTCATACAATTGTCCAGAGATTATATCTCTGGTACTAATAATAAACCCACTACATATATTGGTTTTACTACAACCATGCTCTCTCTAGATTTACCTGCCACCTTTCTGATCAAAGTTCAATTAAACAAGATTTCTTAGAAAAACAGAGCTATGTAGGTAATATTAGATTTTATTCAATAATGCAATAATACTTACTTATACACACAGTAAAAAGAATCTACAGATATTGGAGGCCATCTACATTAAATCAAAACAATCCACACTTAATAAAATCACATTTCAATCTGGTCACAACACATTACATTGCATTTAAATATATGGTTCTGTTAACATTTTGGTCTCTCACACGGTGTGACGTTATAGAACTGCATTACAAATTTACAAACTGCAACTGCTGTTTGGTAATTGTTATCATTGCATCGCAATGTTTTATGTTAACACAAGATAAAATCATCTTTGATGGTGGATGTCTTTATGTTAACGTCCATGTAACCTTTCTGAAGATGGCTCATGTGAGCTGAAAGGTTAGAACCAGCATAATAAAATAGATATCTAAATATTGGACAATTTTTGTCTTTATTTGTACCTGAAATTACAGCCAAAATATGATGTTTAGAACGACTCATGATTAAACATAATAGACATTCATTGTCTTTTATGTTTACCAGTATATGTTTAAAAAATATATATATATATATATTACAGAATTTAATGGAAATCGACGTTGACATTAGCCGACATTTGAGTTTTTAATTTGTTTGACATTATTATTTTTTAATGGACACTTGTATTTGAGTGGAAAATCTGTATATAAGAGACCCGGATATAAGATAAACCCGGATATAAGAGAAATTCAGATATAAGAGGGATTTTCTCTGGTCCCAAATTAGAGTCTGTGGTAATGTATATGAAATAGACCAAACCCGGATATGAGAGAACTTTTATCCGGTCCCGACAACTCTCTTATATCAGGGTTACACTGATAGTTAAACAGTACATTATAATTTTCACTGGCCTTAATCATTTGAGAACTCATTTTGAAAATATCTATCTTCTGGCAGAAATTGTACCTCAAAACTCCCACACTGGAGATATGCCATCTTTCAATCAGACATGGCTTTACCAATTGATTCACAGAAAATTTCATGACAAAAAATGTTTTATGTATATATAACATGAAAAAAATTTAAAATTCAACATGATTGTATGGCTATTTAAGACCACCGATGAAGCAAAGTGTTCAATCACTGAAATGGATTATATGATTTTGTTAAATTTTGAAAAATTTTTTTATATGTAATATATATATATATATATATATATATATATATATATATATATATATAGTCATCTGCAGACAGATCTGTTTTGCTGTATCACAGCTCATAAGTATGGTTAGACTTCTGATTGCTTCTAGCCAAGATTGAAACCTGACCAAATTGACATCACTCGGCGATTCTACCTCTGAGCTATGGCTGCTCGGTAGAGGAAGATGGACTTTAGCATGTTATATACAATGTAAACACACGCCAGTAGCCAAGAGTGTTCAAATTCATTACCGAATGGACAGTGTATAAATGCGTGAGTAGCTACTGTTTTTAAAAATCTACCATTCCTCCATAGTGCTCAATATATATATATATATATATATATATATATATATAGGCTCTGTAAAGAAATAATTTTAATTACATTGTGCCATCAGACTGAATTTAGAATTTAATTTTGAATATTTCAATAATCAATATTAATAAGATCTTCTGTGGGATTTTACCATCAAGCTGCTTCCTTTTGCAAATATATATATATATATATATATATATATATATATGTATTTAACAAATTTTGTTAAATTAATTTGACAATGTCTGCTTAAATTTCTTAAATGTTTTTGTTTTCCTCATATTCTCTCACATTTAGTAACCTCTTGCATCTTAGTGGCTTTTTGTCTTGCTTGATGTGAAAGGACTAACATTTTTCTCATATTCTCTCACACTTAGTAACCTCTTGCATCTTAGTGGCCTTATTGCCTTGCTCAAGGTGAAATGACTAACATATATATATATATATATAGAGAGAGAGAGAGAGAGATCAATTCATATTATTATCAATTTGTTCATAAAACAGCAACATAAAAATCTAATCAAATTCTTATGTTTTTCTTTTTTTTTTCTTTTCTTGTTTTTAGCCTAATCTTATAAGCTGCTTGATTGTGGTTGATGTTGCTCCCATGGAAAGCCCATCAGCTGCTGTTTTTCCCTTTTATGCCCATGCAATGAAATCTGTACACATTGACCCAGATGCCACCCTGGCTGAAGCACGCAGGAGTATTGATCAGCAGCTGCAAGCAACACTACCGGTCAGTTTTTCAATATTCATTATATCTTTAATTTTACATTTTTATTTTCCAAACTCCATTTCTCTATAGGTTGTATAAAAATTTTCTTTTTACACTAAATTTCACTCAGTACAAGGTTTGAGAGCCATTCAAGGTAGATACATTTGTATTTTTATTTTTAATTGGTTTTACCCAAATCAAGGCAATAAACTTACTAGGACACAAAGGAAAACAGGTTGTAAATTAATTAAAAAACAAACTTTACAAAGGAGAAAGAACAAAGGAAGAGTAATCAGGAGAATATTATGAAGCAAGTGACTTTGCATTTAGATTTTTTTAAGATTAAAAAAGTATACAAGTGGAAGAGAGTTCCACAAGCAAGAACTATAAGAAAAGAAATTAACATAGATTAGTTACATCTAGCCAACTGAAGTGCACAATGAGGAAACCTTAACAACAGTTTAGTACTGCACTTATATTCATGAAGTCTAGATACAATGGTGAAGAGCTCATCTGAACAATTACCATAAAAGCATTTAGAGAGTCACTTCCTGCATCAATAGCTGCTATGCTACCTACACATTTTTAGGGAATTCATGCAAAATTAAGAATCAAGAAAAATTTAATTAGAAAGTGATCATCATTAGGATCATCATTATGAGTGATGAACTGTTATGTAATGTTAGTGTTTCTATGTGGCAGTAAAGAAGAAAATATTTGAGGCAACAGAGATCTGGTTCTACAGAGAAGTGCTGAGAATATGATAGAACATGCAAGCAACAAAGAAGTCATAAGAAAGATGGAAAAAATTAACATTTATGTTCAGAATTTTTAGGAGATATAATTAGAGATCCTAGTTGAAATTCCAGTTGAATTTGTTGCATTCACTTATGCACAAATACCCTTGGAAAAGGAATTAATCCATCACTTCTCCCTCAATCTATGGGTTAAATAGCAGGACATTGGGTTCTATAGCCTTGGTTGGCAACCAGTCTATTGCAGAAAGTAATGGCAACCTACTGCATGAAAATATTCTGCTCAGTCAGTCATGTCTCTTTTGAGACATAATCGCCCAAATGTGTATCTGATATGGCACTTAACTAACTGACTGAATTAGGAAAGAAGTTCTGGAGAATTTGACACTCCTAAGACATATTGAAAGTGAGAAGAGCATAGGGAAACTGTAAGTTAACTACCTTAAAAAGCTTGTGTGAATGGATGTCAGAATAATGAGTGGTAGGGACAGTAAAAAAGAAAAACAAAGTATAAGAAACTATAATAAACTATGATCACTCACATCTTGAACAGACAGACAGAAGTATAACAGTAATAACAATATCAAATCCTTCTGGTCTTTTGTGGCTCTAAGTACCTTTTGACATTTACCAGAACACTTTTTCCTTGTTCTACCATTTATTCATATGAATGCAGTATTTTTGAATCATTGTTTGATTTAATTCAATTATTCCTATGAAATCGTGAAATGATGCTTGTTTTGAATGGCAAGCTTCCAGATCCTTTTATATAAATGTGGGCATTCCTTAAGGCATCGCTTCTTGGCCTCACACTTTTCCTGATCTTCATTAATGATCTTTCTAATCTTTATGCAGATGATCCCACCATTTACTCCTGTCTCAATAGCAAAACTGCTAAGGCTGACAAGTAATCTTGGCTGCTGCTTTTGAAAAGGACCTCTGTGATGGACTGGGATAGGAAATGGCTGGTAAATTTTAATGCCTCTAAAATGAAATGGTTATCTTTAAACCATCATAAACAAACTTTCTTACTAGCCATCATCACTGTGTCTCCTTGGCCTCACTCTCTCAATTGACCCGAAGAGTAATGACTACATTGAATTTATAGCTGCATTTACTGCTATGAATTCAACAGGAATTCGATATTGGGAGCTGAGTTCGAATTCCAGTTGAATTCATGGCATTCACTTATACACAAATATCCTTGGGAAAGGTATTAATCCATCTCTTTCCTCCAGATGGGTTAAATAATAGAAGAGATTGGGTTCTATAGCCTTGGCTGGCAACCAGTCTATCATGCCCAGTCAGTCATGTCTTGAAAGAGACATGATCACCCAAAGTATGTATCACATATAGCATTTTACTGACTACTTCTAGGTTGGATCACTGTGGTAGGATAGAAAGTTAAAATCCATTTTGCAGATCCATAAATATACCACATGTCCATGTATTGAATACTGTTTTTTTCTACAAATATTTCCATGTTATCTGTTCTGACAAGCTTTTTTACCTGGTGCTCCGATCACATCAATTTACTCATGTTGCTAGATTGGCATTAAGGACACACACTTACTTACCATTGAAATAGTTAAATGCAACTGCTTCTTCTGCTTTAATAATTTCTTTTCTCTCATTTCCGTCCTGTAGAATTCCCTACCCTTTACTTGCTTCTCTGATAGTTAAACCCTACAAAAGTTTGAATGCAATGTCAATTACCATCTTCTATCTCACTGAATTCTATTCTTTTATCCTTTCTTCATCATCCTCTTTTTTTCACTTTGTGTTTCTCTGTAATCTCTTACACACTAGTGGTGGTCCCACCTTGCTTGGGGTGATATGATAAAAATATATATATATATATATATATATATATATATATATATATATATATATATATAGTGATGATCATCCACGTATACTGTCTTAATATGTATAGGAAAGAATATTAATAAAAAGTTTAGAATTTAAAAATGTACTTTTTTAAACAGTATTTGTTTATTTTTATTATATTTTATATTTCAGACCGTCCTCGGTCCTTCATCAGAAAGGACCGAGGACGGTCTGAAATATAAAATATAATAAAAATAAACAAATACTGTTTAAAAAAGTACATTTTTAAATTCTAAACTTTTTACTAATATTCTTTCCTATATATATATATATATATATATATATATATATATATATATATAAAATCAAATATTATACAGCAGCTTAGCACACTTTAAATTATTTTTTTATTTATTTATAATGATACATCCTATGTATTAATACTTTGCCCAATTTCTGAAAGACATTTTTTGCTATTCCTATTCACCTTAGGATTTATGTGGCACATTATCCATTGATTTTCAAAGTACTAATAAGTTAAATTTCTGCCTTAATTTCTGGGATGAAGAGTTATTATTATTTACATTATTTAAACTTGAACAATTATCCTCATCTTACTTGTTACTAACAATATTTTGATTGTTGTGCTCTATGGTTTTCTCACATATTTGTCAATCCAGTTTACTTTCAAGGAATTCTGAATTGAAGCTTTCATTTAAACTACTGGGGTAGAGTGTTCGTATTTCCCTTATGATATCTATCTATCTATCTATCTATCTATCTATCTATCTATCTATCTATCTATCTATAATCATATTTATATATCAATCTTGGTTGGTTCATATCTATCTATCTATCTATCTATCTATCTATCTATGACTACAGAAATCTATCTAATTATCTAAGCCTGTTGGCTTCTATCAATCTATGCTTAAACAAATTTATTTATGTATGTATTTATTGATCATCCTATCTAAACCTGTTGATATCTATCTATCTATCTATCTATCTATCTAAGTCTGTTCATATCTATCTATCTATCTATCTCAGTCTGTTCATCATATCTATCTATCTATCTATCTATCTATCTATCTATCTATCTATCTCAGTCTGTTCATATCTATCTATCTATCTATCTATCTATCTATCTATCTATCTATCTATCTCAGTCTGTTCAGATCTATCTATCTATCTATCTATCTATCTATCTATCTATCTATCTCAGTCTGTTCATATCTATCTATCTATCTATCTATCTATCTATCTATCTAGTCTGTTCAGTCTATCTATCTATCTATCTATCTATCTATCTATCTATCTATCTATCTCAGTCTGTTCATATCTATCTATCTATCTATCTATCTATCTATCTATCTATCTATCTCAGTCTGTTCTATCTATCTATCTATCTATCTATCTATCTATCTATCTATCTATCTCATCTGTCTGTTCTATCTATCTATCTATCTATCTATCTATCTATCTATCTATCTATCTATCTATCTCAGTCTGTTCATATCTATCTATCTATCTATCTATCTATCTATCTATCTATCTATCGCAGTCTGTTCATATCTATCTATCTATCTATCTATCTATCTATTTCTATCTATCTATCTCAGTCTGTTCATATCTATCTATCTATCTATCTATCTATCTATCTATCTATCACAGTCTGTTCAGATCTATCTATCTATCTATCTATCTATCTATCTCAGTCTGTTCATATCTATCTATCTATCTATCTATCTATCATCTGTTCTATCATATCTATCTATCTATCTATCTATCTATCTATCTATCTATCTATCACAGTCTGTTCAGATCTATCTATCTATCTATCTATCTATCTATCTATCTATCTATCTATCTATCTATCTATCTATCTCAGTCTGTCATATCTATCTATCTATCTATCTATCTATCTATCTATCTATCTATCTCTGAGTGTTTATTATCTATTTTTCTTTAATAATTGTTTAACCCCAAACAAGGCAGTATTGCCACTGGTGTGCAGAGAGTTACACTGAGAGGAAACAGAAAAGAGAAAAGAAAAATTAACAGTAGAGGGGATGTCAAAGGAAGGGTAAGAGAAAGATCGGAGTCAACGAGATGGAAGATTGATGTTGCATTTAAACCTTTGGAGATTGTAGCTATCATGGAAACAAATATGTGAAATGGAGTTTCACAGGTGGGAAGTGTGAGAGTAGAAGTGGGGGTTACATTTGCCTGTTTTGATAATAAAAGGGTTGGACATAGTTACCAATCTAGTTGCATGAGTAAGTTCATGTGGGCGGGGCACCAGCTGAATGAAGCTCCTCAGAGCAAAAGCTGTGAAAATATTTGTAGAAAAGACAGAGCGAACCACATCTGATTGGTGAGAATGTGTCTGGAGTTGAGCTGCCAAATTGGGATTAATTACATTGCAGATTCTATTTGGGATTTTGTCAATAACCTCGAGATAAATAGCAGGAGCACCTGACCAGATCTGATAAAAGTATTCAATACATGGATAAATAGTAAATCTATAAATATGCAAGATAGATTCAGATGAGAAAAAACTTCCTAGTTTGGCACAGTGACCCAACCTTCTTAGCAGTAGATGTAGCTATTGATTCAATGTAGTCATTCCACTTGAGATCAGCTGAGAGAGTGAGGCTGAAGTGGTGCAGGGTATTGCTTTTAGAGAGACTAACAAATCGAAAGAAAGGACTATTAATAAACTCCAAGAAAACTGAATATATGGTCATAAAGCAAACAGAAGAGCCCAAAATGGCAATTACAGGTTCAGAATACTAAAATCAAGCAAATACAAAAATTTAAGTACTTGGGAAATGTTCTAACAGAAGATGGAAAGTGTGACACAGAGATCCAAATGTGAATTGGCATGGTGAAGGATGCATTCCAGAAGCTGAGCAGAGTATTGAAAGACAGAAAAATTATGCTAGAAGCAAAGAAAAGAGTACTGGATTGCTGTTCTTCAATGTAGTAGTGAATGCGGGACAATATCATCAAAGATGAAGGAAAAACTTGAAGCAACTGAAATGTGGTTCTAAAGAAGGATGCTGCGGATATCATGAATCGAGTATGTGAGCAATGATGAAGCTTTGGAAAGGATTGAAACAAAAAGGAAATTAATACTGAGCATCAGAAAAAGTTCCTGGAATATGTGATGAGGAAAGAAGACTTGGAGAATCTGATACTCACAGTTCAGATAGAAGGAAAGAGAGACAGGGGAAAGCAGTGGGTAACATATTTGATGGGCCTGAGCAGGTGGCAGAGTGGTGTTTGGGTGGAGTAACAGGAGAAAGTGTGTTAAGAGTCACCAGGGATAGGGAGACGTGGAAGGCCATGATCACTTATGTCCTGAAGGAACATGGCACATAGAAGAAGAAGTGTGATCCATACTGATAGAAGGTAGGAAAGCTTCTCTATGGTTGTTAAAGGAGAGCAGCTTTGTTCTGGAAGCATTAAAATTTATGAGCCGTTTCTTACCCTGATCCATTACAGATTGAAATCCTATCCAGGAGCAGAAGAGAGGTTTACTTTGTCAGCCCTGGCAGATTTCATGTTGAGATTAGTAGATAGTGGTGTGTCTGCATAGATGCCTTCTTGGGAACTGATTACATCAGGAAGAGCACATGAAGATCAGGAAAAGCATAGGACCTAGGATAGTGCCTTGAGGGACACCCACATTCACATGAAATGATTTTGAATCATGCCCATTTGAAATGAACTTCATTTTATGATTTGACAGGAACAATTGGATTAAATCAAACAATCGTTTAGTTATATTGTAGCCCTGTAGCTTGCATAGAAGGCCAGCATGCCAAACTCTGTCAAACGCTTTTGAGATATCCAGGGTGACAGCGAAGATCAAGCTGTTCTTATAAAAAATATCTAACTATGACTGTTTGTTATCCATCTCCCTACCTATGAATATTCATTATCTATGAGTGTTCATTATCTGTCTGTCTGTCTATCTATCTATCTCTGAATGTTCATTATCTGTCTGTCTGTTTATCTATCTTTGAATATTCATTATCTATCTATCTATCTATCTCTGAATGTTATTATCTCTTTATGAGTGCTGGTTATCTCTCTCTTCTCTCTCTCTATCTATCTCTAAATGTTCATTATCTATCTATCTATCTATGAGTGTTCATTATCTATCTATCTATCTATCTATCTATCTATCTATCTGTCTTCATTATCTCTCTATCTATTTATTTCTCTTAAGTTTAAGTATGTTTATTTAAGTTTATGCATTAATTTCTGTGACTCCATCTTATTTTCTGATTATATAAACATTTATTTATTGTGTATTTGAAGAAATACATTTGCAACTGAATAGTTTTTCTATTAATGTTATTTCCCAAAATGGCTATGTCATTTTTTATTATGGAAAAATCATGTATTCGATGAACACTGTTTGAGAATATAAGGCCTGTTGCTGCAATTCTAGCGGAAGAGTTTTTATTGGCTTATCTAAACCTTTACAGTTGATGTAAAAATTCTAATCATTACAGTGACACAGTAAATTCTAGTGATGCTGTATAA
The DNA here is from genome assembly GCA_037127315.1 of Ascarosepion bandense. Classification (NCBI taxonomy): domain Eukaryota; kingdom Metazoa; phylum Mollusca; class Cephalopoda; order Sepiida; family Sepiidae; genus Ascarosepion; species Ascarosepion bandense. The sequence continues at coordinate 1,701,967 of JBBBDQ010001166.1, forward strand.
TATATGCATGGTGTTGAGATTTTAATGGATCATATGATACAGCTTTTGGAAACAAATGTGCGTAGTGATCGCTCTACTGTAGTTAATGTTGTAATTTGTTTTCTGTTATTTAGCTTAAAAAATACAGGATTCATGGCAACAGCTATGATGAGATTTTTTTCCCCTGGTACCCCAACCACATAAATTTAAGTGCATTACAACACATCACTAAATAAATGCTAGGCCTAACTAATAAAATAACAACTTTTAGGCAAAAGTTAACTTTATTCAATAACATAGTCTCCTTCTAGGGTGATACACTGATTCCAACGGTTTTCTAACAATTTGATGCCTTTTCTGTTGAATGAATTGTCTTTGGCTTGAAAATACACATCAGTTTCTGATATCACTTCTTCATTGGAGCATTCTTTTAAGGTTTGCAAACACCAAGTAGTCACTGGGGGTTAGATCTGGAGAATAGGGTAGATGTGGAAGCAATTCAATGCAATTGCAATTGACTTGTGACATGGTGCATTGTCTTGGTGAAAGATCACATTTTCTTCTTCATTTGTGGCCATTTTTTGGTAATTTCTTCCTCCAAATGCACTAATAATGCTATATAATATTTGCTATTGATGGTTCTTCCTTTCGCAATGTAATTGATGAAAAAAATACCCTGTGCATCCCAATATATGGGGATCGAAACCTTGCCTGCTGATGTTTGTATCTTTGGTTGCTTTGGACAGATTTTACCTGCTGCTGTTCACTCAGCTGACTATCAATTTGACTCCGGAGTAAAATGGTGGAGCCACATTTCACCCATTGTCACATATTTATCCAAAAACTCTGAATTGTCAATGCGTTGTTTTTTTTTTATGTAACTGTGAGCAAATGTGGTGCCCACTTTGAACACAACTTTCCCATTGACAAATGTCTATGCAAAATGGTAAGTACACTAGCTTTTGATATGTTCAACTCCTTTGCTATGTCATGCAACTTCAATTTATAATCAGCCAAAACATGTTTGTGGATATTTTGGTGTTTTCTGAGACAACTACCGATTTTGGGCGACCTGATCTTTCAGCATCATTTGTGTTCGTACGACCTCGTTTAAAGTCAGTATACCACCCCTTAACTGTTGTTTTTGATGGAACAGAGTCTGAATAACACTTATCAAGCTTTTTAATCAGAAAGCAATGTTTTATCAACACACAAAATTCACATTTTTCCATTGTTTTGAAAATTTGCAACAGTAGTTTCACTTAAATAACTAATTTGCAAACTAATAATACGATGAGTCCAAATTTTGTCATGTGCCATTTGAAAGTTAGTACTTCATAAAATTCATATGAATTTTTTATTATATGTCAGGCCCAGGATTTATTGATTGATGTGTTAGGTTGGCATTTAGGTCCCACCCTTTTACCATTAAAATAGTTAAATGTAACCACCACTTTTACTCAAACAATTTCTTTTCTTGTACTTCCCACCTGTAGAACTCCCTTCTATTTACTTGCTTCCCTGATAGTTAAAATCTCCAAAAATGTAAATGCAACATCAATTTCCATCTCCTATCTTCTTGAATCCCATTCATTTTTTATCCTTTCATTCATACCCACTGTGCTCAGTTTTTTCTTTTGCTGTAACCCCCAGCAAACTAGTGGCAGTCCAGCTTCACTTGTGATGAAATGATTAAAAAAATATACAAGAAAATAAAGTAAGAAAAAAAAAGACAGTAATCTCTTGTTTATTTTTTTTTTAGTATTGACAGTATTTAGCTTTAAAGTACTAATTTCTATCTGGAAAATATCCTAGTGGATTAAAATACTGGTTTGTAAGTTCAATCCCTGGGGTCAGTAGTATAGATGTAGACTTACTATAAAAAAGGCTAGTAATAACTGATAATAACTAATAAAGAACAAAACCAGAAATCCCTTGATATAAACACTCTGTCCTCTACAGATTCAATAAAGTGTTCAGTTTAAATTCCCTGAAGAATATTAGGATTAACTTGAAAACTGAAGAGAATAAGTCGAAACAATGTGATAACAAAGTTGAAGACTTTTGTCTGTCTGACAACTCATCATCCTATAAATAACAGACAGATATCATATATGGGCAAAGTTTTGTCTTTCTTTATGATTTAATAGCTACCCCTGCTTATATATTTAAAGATTTAACACCAAAAAACATATTTAGAAAAGAAGGCTTGGAGAATTTGTTACCCACAGGATATATTGAAAGCAAGAGGAACAGAAGGGAAAATCAATAAATGACAAAAAGAGTGCTCAACACACCAATCCTTTAATATGGCAGTATCTGGACAGTTTACTCACAGATGAAAAGAAAACTCTAAGTAACAGGAGTGTGCTTCTACAGAAGAACATTGATAATTTCATGGACAGAGCATGAATTTTAAAAGAAAATGGAAACAAAAATGACACGTAGAATCAAGAAGAGATAGCTGAAATTTCTTGGATATAATGAGGAAAGAGGGCTTGTAGAATTTGACACTGACAGGATATATTAAAGGCAAGAGGAGCAATAGAGAAAACAAGTTTATGTAAATAGATCACAGATCAAGTAGTGGGAGAGAAATTAAAAAGAAAAACATTGCTAAGATCTACAAAGGATAGGAATTTATGGAGATCCAGGATTACTCACATACTGAAAAGACATGGTACATTGAAGAAAATTATTGGCAAAATAGAGCTATAATATGTAGGATGTAGAACACTTCCAATACTTTGGCATATGGATTAGTTATAACAAATTAAGTATAGAAGATAAGGAAATTGCATATAGAATAGGATGTGTTTTCAAGGTAATTTCCCCCAACACCACAAGTTGCTACAAAATCAAAACATCCATCGGCCTGTGCATTGAATACTACTGCCATATCTGGTTGGATGGACCTGCTATTTATCTAAAGCTCCCTGACAAAATCCAACAGAGAATTTGTAATGAGATCGATCTTGACTTGGCAGATCAGATACAGTCATTTTCTCACCGGTGCAATGTGACTTCCCTGTGTCTCTTCTACAAATATTTTCACGGCTTCTGCTCAGATGAACTTAGCTCACTGGTGCCCCCTATATATGAATTTAATTGAGCCACAAGATTAGCAACTAGATTCCACCCTTTAACTGTGAAAACAATAAAATGTAAATGCAAATTCTACTACAGCAGCTTCTTTTCTTGCACTTCCCGCCTGTGAAATATCCTTCTGTTTAATTGCTTCCCTGACAGCTACAATATCCAAGAATTTAAATGTAAAGTCAATAGTCATCTCCTATCTCACTAACCTACATCCTCTCTTTCTCATGTTCCTTTCTCTGTCCACTCCACTCTCATCATAATTCTCATCCTTCTCTTACCCACTTTCTGACACCCCCTGTAACCTGTCACTGTTTCTTATAACTTTCCTCCTATGTAACCCCCTGCACACCAGTGGCAGTAAACCGCCTTGCTGGGGGTGATATGATTAAAAAAAAATCATCCTGAAAATGAGTTATGTTCTTAAATAGTCTTGTCAGATCAAAACTTTCATTTAGAATTCCATGCAAAACTCACTAAACTTACATAGAAATATTTAAATTATCAGCTATATACAGCCACTTTCTAAGATCAATAGTGAAAAAGTCTTTGAGTGAATGAAACCTGAGGATTTTGGCAAATGTCATCCTTTTTTGAACATTGTGGGCTGGTGATAGAGAATCACAAAAAAAGAATTGTACCAAATAACAGAAACCACATCACTTGAAGGCAGCAATTAGAATAAATAGCTCAAGAGAAAAAAATGATGATAACCAAAATGTTAGCATTCCACACTGCTTCAAATTAAAAGGTAGGAAGGAAACCTACATCAATACTGCAAAGAAAGATAACAGCTACTGAACTTGAGAAACCTGTTTTCCTAAAAAACTGTTTTAAGAGACATTTTATGTCAACTAAAAGCAGTATTGGCTTCTCAGTCAATGGATGCCAATGTTTCCTTATAAGGAAACAGCTAATATCATTATTATCATTATCATAAATGTATTGCTAATGATTTTTACTCCAGAAAAGCATTGCAAACAATGTTACTTGAGAAATGTATTGAACATCCAAGAAAGATATTGTCAGTGGTCAAGAATTGGAGCAAGCATTACTGACAAAAAGGAACTGTTAAAAAATTTAAACATTTTGGAATGTATTAGTTACTACAATAAAACTTTTTTCAATTCAAGCAAGGCAATAATGTCACTAGGATGCAGATGGTTACAGGGAGGGGAAGAGAATGAGAAGACTTTAGTGAGAAGAAAGAGCAAAAAAGAACAGAATTCAGGAAGACTTAAAATAGCAATTTGCATTGCATTGCAACCAGACTGGCAACTGGGTCCCACCCATTCACAGTCAGGTTAGCCTGCAATCAGACTGGCAACTGGGTCCCACCCATTCACAGTCAGGTTAGCCAAATGCAGACGACAATTCTACTCCTGCAGCTTTTTCTCTCGCACTTCCCACCTGTGGAACTCTCTCCCATATTCTTGCTTTCCTGGCGGCTACAACCTCCAGAAATTTAAATGCAATGTCAATACTCATCTATTAACCACTGGACTCTAGCTCTTCCCCGCCCCTATATCCTTCCCTTTCTCTCCACCTATGTATCTGTCATCGCACCTGCTTTCTCAGCTTTCTATTGCTCCTTTCTAACTAGTTTGTACTCCTCACTCTTTTCTAATTAATCTTTTTACAGTTATGTAGCCCCCAGCTCATCAGTAGTATTTCTGCCTTGCTTGGGGTGAAATGATTAAAAAAAAAAAATTAAAAAAAAAAATTAAATTTTTGAAGATTAGGGAATGGAATACAAAAAACTACACAAAGAAATAAGAAGCAAATTCAGATAGGTTAAAGAAGAATGACTCAATGACAAATGTTCAGATATAGATTAAGTACGACTAATAAAGGGAGCATGTATAAAGAAAATAAGAGAACTAACAGAACTAGAGACATGCTCATCAACAGGATGTACAAAATCAAAGGAAGAAAATACTTCAGTGATGGGAAGAATATATTTGAGATCTTTTCCATGACAAGAGAGAGATAATGACAATGCACAGAAAGACTCATGGACAATTATAAACATGGAGAATCCCAGGAAGTGACATGAAAAACTAAATCAACTATGTACAGTGTAACCCTGATATGAGAGAGTTGTAGGGACCGGATAAATGTTTTCTTATATCCAGGTTTCTCTTATATATGGGTTGGGTCATTTTGTATATATGACCACAGGCTCTAATTTGGGACCAGAAAAAATCTATCTTATATTTGAGTTTCTCTTATATCCGGGTCTCTTATATTCGGGTTATACTGTAACTGTAAACAGGAGTTTCTGGAATGCAGTTGTTTATTGTAAAACTTACTCAAGTGCTGATTGTCGAAGTAACCGGATCTCAATCATATGTAAACTAAAAATGAAATTTCGGAGACTGAAGAAACCTAGTGCAGCACTCAGACTACAATACAACAGACTCATGAATGACTTCAACCTGCAGAAAACATTACTCAGACATAGTGAAAACATATACGATTGACAAATTGGAAACGGAAACTAAAAATGAAATTTCGGAGACTGAAGAAACCTAGTGCAGCACTCAGACTATAATACAGACACTCAGACTCATGAATGACTTTAACATGCAGAAAAACTACTTGGACAGTGTGAAAAATATACAAGGGACAAATTGGAAACTGATGAGATTCTCAACTTGCTGCTAAAAGAGACCGAAAAAATACCAAGATATGAAAGAGAATACAAGAAACTACACAAAGAAATAAAGAGTAAATGCAAACAGGCTAAACAGGAATGCGTAAAAATAGAGAGATGGAGCAAACTAATGAAGGAGACATACATAGAAAGATTAGAAAACTAACAGCACAAAAGACATGCTCTTCAACAGGATGTATAAAATCCAAGGATGGAACGCTCATATTAGAGAAAGAGGAACTACTTCAGTGATGGAAAGAATATATTGGAAATCACTTCTATGACAAGAGAGAACAACTGAAAATACACAGAAATACTGATGGGCTAAACACACTAAAAATTGAAGTGGAAGCTGCACTAACCAAATTGAATAGAAACAAAGCAGTCAGATCAGGTGGTATTATAATAGAGATGCTGACAGCCTTACACAAATTCAGCATAGACAAAATTACAGAAATAATAAATGAAATCTACAACAGTGACTATATATTGAAAGACCTTAGCGGATCGATTTTCATAGCACTACCTATGAAGCAAGGCACAAAGGAATGTGAACTCCACTGAACAATCAGCTTAATGAGTCACATAAAAAAAAATCAGCCTCCTAATTTTGATGAATAGAGTGCACAGCAGAATCAAACCAGAGATAGAATAAGTGTGATTTTGTCATGGACACTGGAACAAGGAACACTTAGAGTGTTGTCTGAAAGAGGAATACAAATGCAGAAAGATATGTACCTGTATTTTTTTTTTTTAATCATATCACCCTGAGCAAGGCGGTAAGGCCACTGGTGTGCAGGGGGTTACGTAAGAGTGAATAGGTTGGAAAAGAGAAAGCCAGAAACCATGTCCTAAACAGGGAACAAGGGATGAGCCTCTACACCTGTTCAATAGACGTGGGTGGAGTGTGAACCGGGCGATAGTCAGTCTATCTACTCCAATTGAATTTTTTGGTAGAATATGCAAAGGTGTTTAACAAAGTACACCACAAAGACTTGATAGAGATGTGCAGCAATCTGAACATATTTGCAAAGGACATTATGTATCAGAAAAGTTTCTACTGTCTCTTTCTGATTTTATGTATGTGTCCTTTTTGTTTCCATATCCTGAAAAAATTCCTTCTTGTTCATATGTTCAATCCATCATATTCTCAGCATCCTTCTACTGAACAACCTCTGTTGCCTGAACTCTTTTCTTCATTTGTGAGAAATTTAATCAGCATTCATTGCCATATAGAATGTTTGACATTACATAACAATTGAGCAGTCTTTTATTTTTTTCTAAGAAAATGTTGCTGTTTCTTCTTACTTAGCTTTTGGAAGGCATCTTTCACTATTTCAATGCACCTTCAGATTTCAGTGTCATATTCTGTCATTGTTCCTCAGAAATTTAAAATGTCCCTTTTCTGATTCTAATTGTTGTTCTTATTTTCCATAAAGATTCCTTGTTGCTCATATATTTCGACAATTGTATCCTCAGTGTGCTTCTGTAGAAATTTATTTTTATTACCTGAAGTTTCCTTTTCATCTGTGATGCACTCTTGATATTGTATAGTAACTTTACCCATTTCTTAATACATTGCTTAGCTTTTAAAAGGCATCTTTTGCTATTTCAATGTGCCTTTCTCTGTTAAAACACTCCCTAGGTATTTAAACTTCTATTTGTTTGATTTTATAACCATCTTACAAACTATTTGCCATTTGTGATATTATCTAAGGATGACTTATTTCCCACTCTGCCCTTGCTTTCCTACTGATGCAACAATACAAACCTACTTTCACTCTTGCTATTTTCATAGTAAATGTTTAGATCATCTCTATTCTACGCAGTTCAGACCTTTGCTGATAGAACACACTTTGCTTCATCTACAGAGTTGAATCACCATTATTTCCTCTGTATTCCAATTGTAAGCAAGAAGTTATACTCAGCTTTTTCAAAAGAACTGTTACTTTGTGTAAATGCTACCATGAACACTACAATTATAACTTTTTACAAATCAAGGTTTAACTATTATCTATCCTCCTCATAATCTTTACTACCTACCATCACCTATTACACTCATATTGCAAATATTCTACTTTGAGTGGCTCTTGAGCCTTTGAATTGATGAACTTTAATAAAAAACAATGACTTTCTTTGTAATAAGAACTTTTGAAATGGAACTTCTTCTATCTGATCTTATAATTTTTGTCAAATTATATATTGTTTTTTATGGTATGTTAAAATCTAATTACTGATGATAAAATAAATTAAAACAAACTGTTAACTTGTATATTAGTAAATAAAATAACTTACTATGTTTCAAATAATGGACAGTCTTGTTTGCTGAAAATATTGGATACTACTGTATGTTAAATTTCTGGAAGATAACTATTCTGGTTATTATTGATTAGGAGACTGTCAGAATCTAAAGCCAGATTTTTATTGATTTTTTTTTCTATTCATGACTGATCTGCTCTTGTGTTAAAGAAGCTGAAAAGAGAAGAAAAGGAAAATGGTAATCTTTTTTTTATCTGGTTTCATATTGTAAATAAGATATTTTTAAATCCTTATATTATGATGAAATTATAAAGATATTTTTTTAAATAAATTTTTTTAACTAAAATACTTTTGTGAAAAAAATGAAGTAATCATTATGAACAGATGTGACTTTGCCTTTAATAAATATAAAGTAAAAGCACATATGGTAATTTTAAAAATACAATCAAGTATAAGAATTTTTTAAAAATTAAAATAAAAAAGTAGTATTGTCTGAAAATATACAAAAGACTGTTAACACTTTCTCTCTCTCTCTCTCTCTCTCTCTCTCTCTCTCTCTATATATATATATATATATATATATATATATATATCATCACACATATTTTTCAAATTTATATTTACTGCATTTTCCCTTATTATCAATACTATGTAAGTGTGTATCATCACCATCATGATCACCAGCAACAACAACACTGCATATATTTATTATCTTGCCTTACATCAGGTCTTAGGTAATCTTCTGGTAAGTAATTTAATGAACAAAAAGCAAAATAAAATAAAAATAATAATTATAAAAAGCAGAATAGCAATAATAATGATAATAAATAGATAAGAAGCAAAATGACTGACGTAAATCTTCCAATATTTTTTGAACAGGTATAAGAACTGAGCAATTCAATAAAAAGAAAAAATAGAAACACACAGTGTTTCAAGAAAATAATAATAAGAAAACAATAACATAAATATAATAATAAGAATAAAAATAGAAGAAATATAATAATATAAATAAGAATAAAATAAATATAATAATAAGAATAAAAATAGAAGAAATATAATAATATAAATAAGAATAAAATAAATATAATAATAAGAATAAAAATAGAAGAAATATAATAATATAAATAAGAATAAAATAAATATAATAATAAGAATAAAAATAGAAGAAATATAATAATATAAATAAGAATAAAATAAATATAATAATAAGAATAAAAATAGAAGAAATATAATAATATAAATAAGAATAAAATAAATATAATAATAAGAATAAAAATAGAAGAAATATAATAATATAAATAAGAATAAAATAAATGTAATAATAAGAAAAAATATAATAAATAGATGAATAAAAAGAAGTATAATAAGTAAAAAAAATCTATAATAGTAATAATAATAAAATAAATCTAAGGAGAATAAAATAAATATAATAAGAATAAAAATAAGAATAAAATAAATAAAGAAATAAATATAAGAATAAAAATAAAAATAAATATGATAAGAATAAAAATGAGAATAAAATAGGGTAAAAATAAATATGAGAATAATAATAAATATAATAAGAATAATAATAAAAAATAGATTAAAAAATAAATATAAGAATAAAAATAAAAATAATAAGATTAAAAATAAGAATAAAATAGATTAAAAAATAAATATAAAAATAAAAATAAAAATAATTATAAGAATAAAAATAAGAATAAAATAGATTAAAAAATAAATATAAGAATAAAAATAAAAATAATTATAAGAATAAAAATAAGAATAAAATAGATTAAAAAATAAATAGAATAAAAATAAAAATAATTATAAGAATAAAAATAAGAATAAAATAGATTAAAAAATAAATATAAGAATAAAAATAAATATAATTATAAGAATAAAAATAAGAATAAAATAGATTAAAAAATAAATATAAGAATAAAAATAAAAATAATTATAAGAATAAAAATAAGAATAAAATAGATTAAAAAATAAATATAAGAATAAAAATAAAAATAATTATAAGAATAAAAATAAGAATAAAATAGATTAAAAAATAAATATAAGAATAAAAATAAAAATAATTATAAGAATAAAAATAAGAATAAAATAGATTAAAAAATAAATATAAGAATAAAAATAAAAATAATTATAAGAATAAAAATAAGAATAAAATAGATTAAAAAATAAATATAAGAATAAAAATAAAAATAATTATAAGAATAAAAATAAGAATAAAATAGATTAAAAAATAAATATAAGAATAAAAATAAAAATAATTATAAGAATAAAAATAAGAATAAAATAGATTAAAAAATAAATATAAGAATAAAAATAAATATAATTATAAGAATAAAAATAAGAATAAAATAGATTAAAAAATAAATATAATGACGAAAATAAAAATAAATATAATAAGAATAAAAATAAGAAAAATAAATATAATAACAATAAGAATATAATTAATAATAATAATAATAATAATAATAATAATAATAATAATAATAATAAAAAGTAATAGTATTAGTAGTTCCAAAAATGTCATTGAAGATTATTTTTCTTCTAGGTGCTATATTTCTTCAGTATATATGTGATCATACCCTTCCATATCTCCCTTTCCCTTGTGGCTCTAAGCATGCTTTCTCTTGTAACCCCACCCTAACCCTTCTCTACCATCCACTTGATCGAGCCTGTCAAGTATGATACACATTGTTTTCCTCTGATTCTCTTTCCCTCTATCTGTCCTGTGAGTATCAGATTCTCCAAGCCCTCCTTCCTCATTACATGTCTTAGGAATTTTATCTGTCTTGACATTAAGTATTAGTTTGCTTTTCATTTCCATCCTCTCTAAAACCTCACATATTCGGTCCATGGTATCTAAAGCATCCTTCTGTAGAACCACATTTCAGTTACTTCAAGTTTCTTCTTCATCTTTGACAAGATTGTCCAGCATTCACTGCCACATTGAAGAATAGACATCATATAGCAGTCCAGTACTCTCTTTTTTGTTTTTAGTGAAATTTTCTCGTCTCTTAATACTCTGCTCAGCTTCTGGAATTCATCCTTGGCTATGACAATTTGACTTCTGATCCCAGTGTCACAGTTTCCATCTTATGTTAGAACACTTCCCAGGTATTTAAATTTATGTACCTACTTGATTATAGTATTCCCAACCTGTATTTGGCATTTCAGGCTTCTCTTTTTACTGATGACCACGTATTTGGTTTTCTTGTAGTTTATTTGTAGTCCTTTCTTTCCACTTTCTTCAGCTAGCTTCTGTAGGAGGTCTTGTAGTTTCCTTTCTGTATCTGCTATCAACACTGTATCATCTGGGCATTTTATAATGTTCAGATTGTGACTGCCAATGATGAATCTTGGTATGACTCTTAGGGCTCACTGCATAACTTGAATATATCTGGTGAAATGACACATTTTTGTCTTACACCCCTTTATATCTTTGTATATCTACTGAACTTGTTTTCTGTCCATATTCCAGTAGATGTTCATGATTACTCTAATGTCTTTCCCAAATATGTCTAGGTTGCTGAACATTTCTATCAAGTCTTTGTGGTGTAAATTGTCAAATGCCTTTGCATAGTCTGTAAAACATGGGTATGCATCCTTCTTCATTTGAATTGCCCTTTCTGATAACATTCTAAGCATAAATATCATGTTCCTTGATTCAGTGTCCTTGACAAAACTGCACTTTTCTTGTATCTCTAGCCTGATTCTGCTGCATTCTCTATTCATCAGGATTTGGATGATGAGTTTTGTTATGTGATTCATTAAACTGATTATTCAGTGGAATTCACATTTACCATGCATGACTTAAAGAAATACAAAATATTGTTCTCACAAGTACAGCTCACATCTTACGAACGGCTTTAAAAATGTAGAATGTGTATGATCATAAGTTGTTTATTTTACCTTTTTTTTTTTTTTTTACAAAAGTATTCATTGGAAAATGTCCTTGTGCTATCTGTGACTTTAGGTGTCTGGTTTTGACCTGAAAGGAAATGAGTATGGAACAGAAATCAATAAGTGAATGAAAATGATAATAATAATAATAATAACACCAGCAACAATAACAAATATAAGCTGTAGATATGAGAATTTCCAAGATGTTAAAAATGGTAATCTATTATTGTATACCTCATCTCTTTCTTCTCTCATTGCCTTTATTTTTTTCATTCCCTCCCTTTTCCAACTAGTGGTACTCATGGAAATTTCCTAGGTGTTAAAATAAGATTATCCATTATATCATACATCTGTTATTCTGTACTTATTATCATCCCCACCATCCATTAAACCTGGTTAGATGGTGACTGGGTGGTCCACTTGATAATAGCTCAGAACAGGAAATTGAAGAGCTGGGTTCCAATTCCAGTTGGGTTCATTATATTGACTTATGTGCAAATACTCTTAGGAAAAGTATAAATACAACACTTCAACCCCCAGCAATGGGTTAATTAGTAGGACTTGTATCAGTAAATAATTATTATTGTTAAAAAATTCTTACAATCTAAGAAAATTTTCTGCCTCTAAATAACTTGCAAAAAGTTGATAAGTTATAAAAACAAATCAGTTAATCAAAATCAAAACTGCACTGTCATGGTCATTGTAAATTATAAATCAGTGATTCCATTTAATAAATTAAGAAATAGTTTCCCTGATTTATAATTTATAAGGACCGCGAATATTGTGAGAACAAAAATTCAAATCTAGAAACAGTCAGTTAATAATATGCACTGTATTATTGCATAGTGCATGAAACTCATGTTATAGATATAGGATAATATATATATATCAAGTGGATGGTAGAGAAGGGTTAGGGTGGGGTTACAAGAGAAAGCATGCTAAGAGCCACAAGGGAAAGGGAGATATGGAAGGGTATGATCACCTATATACTGAAGAAATATAGCACCTAGAAGAAAAATAATCTTCAATGACATTAAAATTTGTTTATTTAGGCAGCAAATTTTCTTTTAAACATGTCAGGTTAAATAAACTGCAAACACTATGTTTGCTTATTTTTAATAAAATCTGTTCATACTCAGGGATAATCTTTCACATATTACAATCAAAAGATGTCAAAAAAGAGCTGTAACATTGACAGATGTTATTTTCATTCATTTCTTAAGGTATCCAAGTACTTTCAACCTCTTCCTGAGATCATCTTCAGGGTTGTGAGTTATGGTAATAAATGTAACCGGAAAACTGTGTTACGAAAAATTACTGTACATTTTTTTCCTGCTTCAGATATAACGGTTGACAAATTGTTAGCGTTCATTAGTTTTTTCATGCTTTAACATGTGCATGACCATGACATTACAACAAATAAAAAAATACTATTTTAGATAATTTTCATGTTCTAATGAACGCTAGCAATTTGTCAACCGTTATATTTGAAGCAGGAAAAAATGTACAGTAATTTTTACATTACATGGACATTAAAAATGCAGAGACACTTCAATAATGTCCCATGGGGGCCTATGAAACCATTCACCATCATATAGGAGTATTTGAAAGGGTCCCCAGACAATGCTATGACGAGTGCATGCATATATAGAAGCAAGCAAAGGACATTTTGAACATATGTTATGTGTTGAAGTAAAATGATAAGCTTTTGGACATATGTTTATATGAACATATTTACCTTGTTTAAGTGTTAGGAAGTCATCCATCATTGGGATAGATTCATTAATAACAAACTCCAAAACATTAAACCTACTATTGGAGAATGGACCTCAGAATACAAAAATAGAAGAGAACAAGTCATGATGACCTGCCTGTACATAGGCCACACCTACATTACCCACATTATCTACTAGAGGGCACAGAATCCCCAATATGCACTACATGCCAAGAGAAATTTACGGTGAAACATATACTGTTAGCGTGTGTAGATTTTGATCTAGTGCAAACAAAATATTACCAAGAAATTTTATTTAAGAAAACTTTTTATGAAAATAAAACCATCCAAGATTGTAAATTTCCTAAAAGAATTTGGATTGTACTCAAAAATATGAGTAATTGAAAAATGGTTCAAATATACATTTAAGCATGCACACTTTTTTTTACCAAACTATCGCTATGAATTGATTTCAAAATTTTGTTGGCATTAAATGACTCACTGAGGTTGATATGCCATAAGACAAAACAACCATCCAACCATCAGGAAGTTATCCCCAAAGTTTGTGAAAGTGTTTTTGATACACACTGTATATGTGTGTGTGTGTGTGTGTGCATATGTAAGTATATTTAGTGTATTGAGGCAGCAGATAATTTTCTAAACATATACTGTTAAATATAACAGACAATGAATGTCTATTATTTTTAATCATGAACCATTCTAAATATCGTATTTTGGCTTTAATTTCAGGTGAAAATAAAAACAGAAATTGTCTAACATTTTGATATTTTTTATTATGCTGATTCTAAGCTTTTGGCTCACATGAGCCATCTTCAGAGAAGTTACAGGAATGTCAACATAAAGACATCCGCCATCAAAGATGATTTTATCTTGCATTGACATAAACGTTGCTATACAATGATAATAGTCACCGAATAGCAGATGCAGTTTGTAAATTTGTAATGCAGTTCTATGACGTCACATCGTGTGAGAGACTGAAACATTAACAGAACCATATGTCTAAATGCAATGTAATATGTTGTGACCAGACTGAAATGTGATTTTATTAAGTGTGGGTTGTTTTTATTTAATGTAGATGGTCTCCAATATCTGAATTTTTTTTTTTTACTGTGTGTATGAGTGAGTATTATTGTGTTATCGACTAAAATCTGTCTAATATTAGCTACTTGGCTATGTTTTTCTAAGAAATGTTGTTTAATTGAATTCTGATTAGAAAGGTGACAGGTAAGTCTATGGAAGATCTTGATTGTAGTAAAATCAATATATGTAGTGAGTTTATTATTAGTACCAGAGATACAATCTCTGAAGGGTCATGTAAATTGATACACTACATTGGTTTTCTGTAGTGAATTTAGTTGTGTAGTTGTAGGGTTATTAGAAACTATAAGGTCAATTGTTTCAAATTTTTATAATATATGATGAGCTTAATTTGATTATTATTATTTATTGGTTTAACATTTCTAAATATTATGTTTTTGAGTGTTGTTTCATCATGTTTGTAATTATTATGCATTTGGTTGCAATAGTATAAGTTATTAGTGTTATGTTTATTTTGATGTAAGTATATATGTGTGTGTGTGTGTGTGTGTGCATGTGTGCTTATGTAGGTACATATATATATATATTAGGACCTTGAATAAGTTTTCACTGATTGTTCATGAAAATTAATGTTTTATTTACAAAAATTAGAAAGAAACATTTTACTGAAAGTATTGTTCATCACTATCCACTATTTTTGCCATCTTTTTGGCAGGATTTGAATTTGACATCAGAAAAACATCTTTTGAGTTTAATACTGAGTCAATCCATTTTTTGGCATCTTCATAAGAATGAAAGTGCTTCTCAGCCAGGCCATGTGCTATCGATTGGAATATGTGATAATCAGATAGAACAATGTCTGGTAAATATGGCATGTTGGGTAGGATATCTCATTTAAGAATTTTGAAGCAGGTTTTCAGCCATTTTGTAACATGTGGCCTCATGTTGTCATGTAAAATCACTTTGTCATGTTTCTGTTCATATAGAGGCCATTTTTTTTTCAATGCTTGGGTAAAATGCATCAGTTATAGTTGTTAACAATCTCTTGTGATGGTTTCAGTCAGTATGAACAGCTAATAATAAATTACACCCAGCTGACCCACCAAATACAGAGCAGAAGCTTTGAACCATCGATATTCGACTTTGCCACTGATGTTGATGCATGGCCTGGGTTGCTCCACAATCATCTGCTCTTAAGGTTATCATAGTGTATCCACTTTTCATCGCTGGTCATGATATGATGCAAAGATTTTTCTTTTTCTGCTATTGAAGCAGCTGTTCACATGTAATGAGACACCGTTTGATGTCTTTCAGCTTCAACTTATATGATACACAATGTCATTGCTTTTTTTTTTAATCATTTCACCCCAAGTAAGGCATTCCACTGCCACTATTGCGCAAGGGGTTACATAGGGGAAGGTGATGAGAAAGAGTGGTTAGATATAGGAAATGTCAGAAGGAAGGTGATAGACAGGCTACCAAGGATGAGGGTTGGGTGGATGGGAAGAGCGTTTGAGAGAATGGATGTGAGTTAGTGTGTTAGGAGGTGTTTATTGACCTTACATTTAAACTCCTGGAGATTGTAGCTGTCAAGGAAGCAAGCATGTGGAAGGGAATTCCACAGGCAGGAAGTGCAAGAAAAGAAGCTGTTAGAGTAGAAATTGTGGTTACATTTTATCGGTTTCACTGTAAAAGGGTGGGACCTAGTTGCTAATCTAGTATCTCATGTAAATTCATACCTAGGGGGCACCAATGATCTAAGTTCATCAGAGCATAAGCCGTGAAAGTATTTATAGAAGAGGCACAGGGAAGCCATGTCATGCTGGTGAGAGAGTGACTGCAGCTGGTCTGTCAAGTTGGTATCGATCACATTACCGACTCTCCGTTGTATTTTGTCAAGAATAATCATTCCTAATGCTTTCGAATGTTTTGAAACTGCTGTGTGCTCAACTCGTAATGATTCTGCAAGTTCATCTTGTGCCTGACATGAGTATTCATAAAGTAATGCCTCCAATTCTTTGTCTTCAAATTTTTTTGATGTGCCAGAGCATTCTTTATCTTCAACATCAAAATCATTATTTTTTAAGCATCTAAACCAATTTTTGCATGTTGTTTCCAGCAGGGCATGGCTGCCGTAAGTCTCAACTGCAGTTTTCTTTTGAATAGTGCAGTAGAATTCTCCCCAAATACTCTTTCTTTGGTACAAAATCCGACATGTTTAACGCCGTGAAAAACAAACTTGTTTACACTTTGGCAAAATGACAAACACTGAATTTCTAGGCTGCTTATAGTACTTACTTATAGATGCCTTAACATCTGAAACTGGAAATACAATTCTAGGAATGCTATCTGTTGGAAGACATCAAGAATTCATTAATGTTCCTATATGTGCATATATAGGTGTGTGTGTGTGTGTGTGTGTATATATATATATATATATATATACACACATATATATAATATATTGTAATTTTGTTATTACAATCATATATAAAAGTATTATATCACCACATACACAAAAATTTTCATGTTTCTGAACAATATTGTTATTTTTCAGGTGATATTTTCAAAACAAATAGTGAAAATAATTTATTTAAAAAAATATAAAATGAATTCATGTTTATTCAGAAAATTAATGGTTGGAGATGGTTGGAGGAAGTTAAACAATATGATTGTGGGTTTGTCAGCATTGCTCAATCAAAAGTGAGAATTAAGTTGAACTATAAAGTTGAAAATTTGGATTGCAAAAGAGATTGATGGAGCTTAATATCAAAACTTGACACTTTTTAATTTTGTCTGGGTTTGTTGTCTTTTTCAACCCAAATTTCTACTCCATAGTTCAATCTAATTTTCACTTTTGATTGAGAAATATTGACATACCTACAATCATATTGTTTAACTTCCTCTTGTAAAATAAATTATTTTCACCATATATTTTTAAAATAATACCTGAAGAATAACATTATTGTTATGAAACAAGAACATTTTTGTGTATGTAGTGATATAATGCTTTTATAATCCATTGTAATAACAAAATTACAATATTAAGCTCTACTATGTATTGAGCACTCTTAAGAAAAGTAAATGCATGAACAGTGAGTTTATATATATATATATATATATATATATATATATATATATATATATATATATATGTGTTTATTGCAAAGAATTTCTCACTTTAACTGAGCAGGTTCATGCTAACTTCGAAGTTTCGTGAGGACACCATTATGATGTCTTCACTCATTGTGAGTGGATTTTTTTACTGTGGCCTGCTTTTTTTTCTTATTTATATGAAGCTTGGAGTGATTTGATTTAAAATTTATGATCTTTTCTGTGCAAATTAAATTTGCTTCGTCAAGGGTCTTTAATATTATAGAAAATTTCAAAAATTAGTTTGAGTGTGTGGTAAAGAAACCAGAAGTTGGCTTGCAGACAGAAAAGGAAAAGCATAGTGAATAGAACGGGAGAAAAGAAGGAAGGAAGGGTGAAAGAAAGAAAAAGCGGAGAAGGGGGAAAGGAACAAAGAGGAGGGATAAAAGTATGTCAAATTAGCAGACAGGAGAAAATTCATGTCAGGAAGGTGGCAGAAGATTCACTATTGTTGGCAATCTTTAATATAATGAAATATACAAAAATTTTGATGGCATAGTTATGGGATCATCCCTCGGTGCTACCTTATCTAATTCTACATGAACATGTAGAAAACAAGATCTTTGTATTGTGTGTGTGTGTGTAAAAAGTTTAGAAATAACTAAACATTTACCAGAAAAAGACAGTATCATGTGCTTTGGACCTCCCAGCCAGAGAGTGCAATGATGGTTAAGCAAAGTTGAATAATGCCTTTAAACAGAGATTTTTCTCTGACTCTTGAAATAGATATATCTGCTCAGTTTCATATCCTAACATAAACAAAATCATTTCTAAAAGAAAGGACAGATTTTTTATTAATTAAAAGATTTTTATTATTAGAAATAATGTTTTAAGTAATAAAAATATTTTATTATAAAAATTTGTGTAGATTTTTTTATCACTTCATAAGAATTCTGTTATGTTTTAGAAAATTATAACTACAAAACAGTCTGCAAAAAGAAAAAAATAAATTATTCCTTCGATCTACTTTTTGGTTTTAATGTACATCTTTGATATTTTCATAATTTCTTTATGACAATATTAGGAAATGTCTTTTAAATGTATGATTTGTTTCCACTTGTCACTTTTATAATTTATTACCATTTCTGTTACTTAAACATATTCTTCGACGCCTTCAAAGCATTGCATTTTTTACGGCATATGTATGCATTTATTAAATTAATATAATTATTAATTAATAGCTAATTACAAAGTAACAATGAAAAGATTTTGAGATGTATGCTGTGATTTGTATTTTATAATTGCTGTCTTCCAAGTCCATACATGGTCATATGCTGATACACCCACAAGTTATTTCTGCATATTTTATAACTGCATGCATGCAAGTGAGAGAGAAATTGAGGGAAGAGATAAATAAATGGAAGGATGGAATGAGTGTGCATATTAGAGCAGGAAATTACACAGTGGGAGAGATCTAAGGAAAAAGAATATCAGAATGTAAAGTGAGAGATAGATAGATAGATAGAGAGAGAGAGAGAGATATGCTTAATATAAAAAGAAATGAGAGAAATGTGTATACACACACACACACACACACTCTCACATATATAAAGTAATAATTACTAATAGAAGTATATTCCACAGTTATATATTTACTTTAAAAAGTGCTCAATACAAAAGTAGAGCATGAATATATGGTAATTATTATTATTATGACATACTGCAACTTTATAGCTATCAAGTTACAGTATGTCATTATTATTATAATAATAATGATTACCATATATATATATATAATTACCATATATATATATATATATATATATATATATATATATATATATATATCTGATTCCATGTGCCTATGACTTAGGGAGTAGTGACTCTGACTGACACCAAATAGATTGAGTTTTGATCCCAGCAAGTGGATGTGTCTAGCCATACTGATGAGCTGTGATATAGCGAAACAGGCTTGTATGTGAATAACTATATATATATACTGTTACGAGGATGCATTTATATATAAAAAAATAATATTAATAATTTAGTTATAGTAAGGGATTCTATTGAGTCCTACTTGTTATTACAAAAAAGTTTTAATTCATGAAGTAGTTGTTGAATAGAGAAATTAGGAATAGAACATTTAGGAAGATTGTAGAATGTTCAAGTAAAATTGAGAGAATTCAAAATGTTCTAGAAATATGCAAATTAGTTAATCCCTATAAAATTACCAACTCCGGTTTTGATTCAAGGATTGATATCCAGCCGAAAGAATCTCTAAGAAAAGTTGCTGACCAACTAAAACCTGAATGTGATTCTCACTGAACTAAAAGGGTAAATACTTTTTTTTGACCTTTTCATTGACCATACTGGAAATTATTCTTTATATACACATTTTAAGATTTTCAAAAAGTATAGCACTTAAACTACTTTGCTAACTTAACCGGATAAAGATACTGACACTTCCTTCCCCTTTGTAACACTTTGCCTGCCAGTAGTAAACTCTACGTTTCTGTTTTGAATACAAAAAATTGTAAATTTTGTATATATATCATTTTGTATTTATCATAAATTAAATATTTGTATGTGATTTAGCTCTGAGTTTTGATCAATCTTTTTTTTCTTTGATTACACTTAACACGTAACATTATATATCCTAGTGGGTGATGAAAAGTTCTCAAATGGATCCACTTCACAATATCTGAAGAAACAGATTTTTAGTTCCTTCTTGGTTAAGGTGAGAACCTAATTTTTTTCATATCAATTTTAGGAATATCTATGACAAAATAGAAAAAATTAAAAACAAAATGAAACTAAATAAAATTCATTAGACTATATACCCAAAACATAAACTTGAAAAAAAAATTAAAACATATGTTTTTTTTTATATTTATAATGGAAGAACACTCATTATTTGAGATAGTCTTTATAGCTATAGAAATTATGGATTGTGTACATAGAAATCAACACACTACATAGTGATTGTCAATTTCATGCCTCAGTATGTCTAATAGATAGCAGCTTGGGATGAGAAATTGGATTTTACACTCCACCCATGTCTATTGAACAGGTGAAGAGGCTTATCCCTTGTTTCCTGTTTAGGATGTGGTTTTCGGCTTTCTCTTTTCCAATCTTTTCACTCTTTTCCAATCTTTTCACTCTTTTCCTTTTTTTTTTTTTAATTGGAGCAGATAGACTAAACTATCGCTCGGTTTACACTCCACCCACGTATATTGAACAGGTGAAGAGGCTCATCCCTTGTTTCCTGTTTAGGATGTGGTTTCCAGCTTTCTCTTTTCCAATCTTTTCACTCTTACGTACCCCCCTGCTCATTAGTGGTGTTACCGCCTTGCTTGGGGTGATATGATTAAAAAAAAAAAAAAAAAGCCAAGTTTTTACTCAAGTCAGTATCATTATAATCACTTACTCACAAATGACATTAAGAAAGATAAAAATCTATCTCTTGTCCTTTCATCTACAGGATAAATAGTAAATTTTTTATCTGAAAAATGATTATCTCTGAAAAAATTGTTAATACAATATTCACTTACATAAAAAGCAAAACAGACTTTTTAATAACTCTCAAAAGGTTGATAAGCCATAAAGACAAATCAATACATGCACAAACACATTTACAGACACACACACACACACACACACACACACTATAATTAATGACAGCAGTATCAGTGAAAGATGACCATTTGTTGAAAGGCATGGTCCACAAGCAGATGTGAAATCAAGCTTTCCTACCATTCTGAAGATGAGACTTTGATCTCGAAATATTAATGAATAATAAATAAGTCACACCCAACACCTTCTTTACCTTCTTTTATTTTACTAAATGCATTTTGATAGCCTTCAAAACCTACCCATACACCTAATATACACAATACTTCAAGCAAATTACAAAACTTTCAAATGAATCAATGCTTCAATGTACAGTGATTAAACTTTTTATTTAATTTTTCTTGTGTTTATAAAAATGTTTTCTTTTCTAGACATAAAGTGTGTAAAACTGTCCAAAAGTTCTGCATATTTGAATGCTTTCAGCTTTTATTTTCGCCTTTATCAAGAGCAATCTTTATTTTTTAGTTTCAATTAAATATGTGTTTTTTTTATTTATGCGTCTAAAATTAAACAAATGTTTTATTTTCCAAACACAATCACCACATTCTGGCTGAGTTTGTAGTTAATTTTATTGAGTGTTGGCTTTTCTTTTTTATTATTAAGACTTCCATTATTTTTATCTTTATTTACATGTGGATAAGGCTATTATACTTTTATTTTCTACTGATATATTTTGGATGGAATCAGGTAAGATTGTTCGTGTGTTTAAAAGAATCCTAATAGAGCTATGGCCAGGTAGGTATAATGTAAGCGATCCAGGTAAGCATGTAGTTGTATCAGTCAGTCAGTTAAGTGCCATATGTGATACATGCTTGGGCAATCATGTCTCGAAAGAGACATGACTGGGCAGAAGATTATCCCACAGTAGGTTACCATTACTTTCTGCAGTAGACTGGTTGCCAGCCAAGGCTACAGAATCAAATCTGTCCTATTATTTAACCACAACTGGAAAGAAGAGAGAGATTAATACCTTTTCCAAGTATATTTGTGTGTAAGTAAATGCAAGGAATTCAACTAAAATTCAAACTCAGCTCCCCAATTTCTCTTTCCAAGCTGATATCTACTGCACTACATGGGTTGGTTTGATCAGAAATGCAGTTCCTTAAGAGGAATTTGAACTTGTAAATAATGTTATTCCCTTGTAGTTTTGATTTTGCAAGAGTGTTGTTTTTTTTTTATGATAAGGTTGTTTGTTTTAAATTTTTCTAGTAGATAATTTAATTTTCTTATTCAGGTGAACTTGGATTGTGTATTTCTTTGATGACTCTAAGAGAAAATTTGTCTTGCTTATAGTTCATATGCATTTAGCTTTTGTAGAAGAGGTTAATGTTACGGTTTTTATCTCTATGTTAAATATCATTATTAGTGATTTTAGAAAGAAATAGTCTAATCTAGTGGTAGATGAGGTAGATAGAAAAATACTTGTAGTAACCATTTTACATTATTGAGTCTTTTAAGGAAAAGTGGATGAGAGGATGAATTCTTGTGTATTCTCATTAGCATTTTTTTATAACTACTATTTTATATCTAAGTAAGCATTCACTCTTAAAATTAAGAGTTTTGGCTAGTTGGCATTTTGTATAAAGAACTGGTGAATGTGTTATTGCTAAATTCTATGAGAATATCTAAGAATGGGTGTTCATTTTCTTGACTAAATTCCTAGATAAATTGAAGGATAGGTTTTTTTTCAAATGCAGTTTTGAGATTATCACTCTCTTATTTGTTTTTGCACTAAATTAGAAAAATAACAATGTTGTCAATATAGTGGACATATATTTTGGGTTTAGTGACTTGTTTAAACATGTTTTCCACATGGGATATGATGCAATTGGAGAAGCATGGGCCAAGAGGTTGTGCATTGTGGTGCAGTGGATATCAGCTCGGAACGAGAAATCGGTAGAGCCAAGTTTGAATTCCAGCCGAATTCATTGCATTCACTTACACGCAAGATACTAGATTAGCAACTAGATCCCACCCTTTTACAGTGAAACTGATAAAATGCAACCGCAACTTCTACTCCAACAGTTTCTTTCCTCGCACTTCCCGACTGTGGAATTCCCTTCCACACGATTGCTTCCCTGACGGCTACAATGATCACCCAAGCGTGTATCACGTATGGCACTTAACTGACTGACTGACTGACTGTGTCAAGAGGATTTCCTATACTAACATCACTACTTTGGGTGTAGATATTGTGATTGCAGAAAGGGACTTTGGTTGTGTAGGCATTCAATAATAAAACCCCACATATTTAATTAAAAATAAAAAAAATAAAAATTACCCTTGATTATGGCTAAAAGAATAACTGAAAATGCTTCGATAGGCAAAACTTTAGGATATTTTTTACACACTTTATGCCCAGAAAAGAAAACACTTCTATGAACACAAGAAAAATTTAATAAAAAGCTTAATCACTATACTTTGTCAGTTGTTTTTAAACACTAATATTGAATAAATTTACTCCTTAGTATTTCAAGATATTTTTGTTTAATTTTAGTAAATATATTTGTTAAAATGAGATGTCAGTATTATTTTCATTTTTTGCATAATTTAGATGATAATGCATCCATCGCACTGTCTATATGTATGTGTGAGTGTTTATTGCATATTTGGTCAGTGTTCTTTCCTTTATTCATCTTTCATTGAATGTGATGAACAAGGAAAATTTCCTAAGTTTCTATTCAGTTTTTCTAGTACTCTTAATGTTTTTCTTTTTTGTGAACTAACTTAGTGTACAAACTCCCTGCAGTGATTATAGTCTCAAATACATTTAGTCAGTTCATTAGCCATTTTCAAGAAATCTGTTAGTATATTTTTCTGTATTTATGTTCTAATCTGTATTTTATAGAAATAACAGTAATTTTTCGCCATATTGACTGGGAGTAATAATAACTCCATGTTGGAATACCCTTTGAACACTGCTAACATGTTCAACTTATTTCAAAGCAAGTGACATTGAGAATTTGCTTAAAATGCTTTATAAAAATATATAGTATTGTAATAGTTGTTACAATAGTTTATAAAAGGCTAGTATCACTACATAAAAATTCTCGTTTCAGAACACAAGTGCTCTTTTTCGGGTGATTTTATGGAACTGTTCTACAAAATCACCTGTAGAAGAGCACTTGTTCTCTGAAACATGAGAATTTTTGTTGGAACGATTCTATGCTTTTATAAACCATTGTAACAACTATTACAATATAAAGCTCTACTTTGTATCGAGCACTCTTTATAAAAGTAAATGCTTGAATAGTGGGTTTAAAATCTACGTGTTCTGTCACTTTCTTACAATATATATATATATATATGTATATATATATATATATATATATATATATATATATATATATTGTGTGTGTATTTAGGCAGAATTTTTTCATTGATGCATGTTTCATTGAATAATATAGACAAATTTTGTCTATTTATTTTATGTAAATTCTTTTCATATCATCTGATAAGCTTAATAGCATTATCGTTGAAAGAAAAAAGAAAATCACAATATTGATACATGTTTTTTAATCCTTTCTGAGTTTTCAGCTTACATCAGCCATTATCAAAGATGATAATTAATTGTATTAAACAGTTCACAGACAAACAATAGTAGTAGTTGTCTCTCTCTCTCTCTCTCTCTCTCTCTCTCTCTCAATATATAATTTTTGCACTCACACCCTGATTGAGCACTATGGAGGAATGGTATATTTTATAAAAGCAGTAGCTACTCATGCATCTATGCATCGTTCATTCAGTAATGAATTTGAACACTCTTGGCTACTGGTGTGTGTGTACATTGTATATAACACGCTAAAGTCTACCTTCCTCTACTGAGCACCCATAGCTCAGAGGTAGAATTGCTGACGAATGTCAATTTAGTTGGATTTCAATCCTGGCTAGAAGCAATCAGATGTCTAACCGTACTGATGAGCTGTGATACAGTGAAACAGATATGTATGCGGATGACTATATATATATATATATATATATATATATATATCTGCACACATATACATGCATAAAAATACCCCAATATAACTTGAAATATAGTAAAAATAGTCAAACCTTATAATGGTAGTAAAGTATGTAGATTATGCCAGGAGGAAAAATTCGTTATTTTATTGTTCCCAGACAGAAATAAATTACTAAATGAAAGAACAGAAATTATGTCAAAGTGTAACCATAGCAATAAATATCTACTAGGATCAAACAGTCATGGATGAAAATGTTTAAAGACCCTGAAGTAACGTCTAATTTTGAAAATTGCGTGTTCATAAAAGATCCCTGTTATGTGAGTGTTTGAAAAACAGTAAAATCTGTTATTGTAAATCACCTGATGACACCAAAAGGTAGAAACCTAGGTTGTGAAATAACTCATTTCTAAATTAAAACTATTCAAAAGTTCTATAATATAATTGTTGAACACTTTTTAATACAACTGTGCACTGGTCTAATTTAATTATGACCAAAAACTAACTATATATATATATATATATATATATATATATATATATATATATAATAATCATAACACACCAAGCAAGGCATTTTACTGCCACTTTTTTGCAGGGGGTTACATAGGAGGAAAGTTATGAGAAAGAGTGACAGGTTATAGGGGGTGTCAGAAAGTGGATAAGAGAAGGATGAGAATACTGATGAAAGTGGAGTGAATGGAGAAAGGAGCATGAAAGAGAGGATGTAGGTTAGTGAGATAGGAGATGACTATTGACTTTACATTTAAATTCTTGGAGATTGTAGCTCTTGGGAAGCAAGTAAATGGAAGGGAATTCCACAGGCGGGAAGTACGAAAAAAGAAGCTGATGGAGTAGAATTTGTGTTTACAGTGAAAGTATTTGTAGAAGAGACACAGGGAAGCCACATTGTGCCGGTGAGAAAGTGAGTGTATCCAAGATGCCAAATCGGGATCTATCACATTACAGATTCTCCGTTAGATCTTGTCAAGAACACCCAGGTGGATAGCAGGAGTACCCGACCAGATATGACAGCAGTATTCAATGCACAGGCAGATAGTAGATTTATATATGTGCAGAATTGTTTCAGGCGGAAAAAAATTCCTGGCCCTACACAGAGAAGCGACTTTTTTAACAGAAGATTTAGCTATGGATTCTATATATTCATTCCACTTGAGGTCTGTTGTCAAAGTTAAACCGAGGAGGCGCAGTGTTTTGTTTTCTGGGAGACTAGTCCGATCCATTGGGGGGGGTAGGAGTGATTGTCTGTGATGGTAATAGATAGCAGCTTTGTTTTGGAAGCATTAAAATTCACAAGCCATTTCTTACCCCAGTCCACCACGGATTGGAGGTCCTTTTCAAGCTTGGCAGTGAGGTTTACTTTGTCAGCCTCAGCAGATTTTTGATCGATGTGAGAGTAAACTGTAGTGTCATTAGTGTATATGCCTACTTGGGATCTTATTACATCTTGGAGATCGTTAATGTAGATAAGGAAAAGCATAGGATATAGAATAGAGCCTTGAGGGATATCCACATTCGTATGATAGTATTGTGAGTCTTATCCATTCAATACTACCTTCATTGTGCAATTTGAAAGGAATGACTGGATAAGGTCAAACAATTGTCCAGTTATATCATAACCGCACAGCTTGTGTAGAAGGCCAAATGCTTTGGAGATATCTAGAGCAACAGTTTGGGCTTCGCCATTCTTGTTGAGTGCCTGGTGAATATATATTCAGTAATGGTTGTGAACATATCAGCAGTAGACCTGGTGAAGCAGAAACTGACTGTTTTTCAGAGAATAAATATATATATATATATATATATATATATATTTTAATTCAGATACTTCAATCCAAGGGAAAAAAACAGGAAGGTAAATTCCAAAAAACCCGATCCTAATTAATATTAAAAATTTATTTTAATATTAAAAAATGATACAGGAAGAGAGCTCCATGTAATAAAATATTACAGAGCAAATATATATTAAAAAAGGATTAATTCAAAGATGTTGAATGGCCATTTCGATATGAAGATCCCCACGGGGTACGACACATCACCTCAGCAACAGAAAAATCCTTTCAGAAATTGGAGAAAAATTAGTCTATTTTTCCTTTTTAAATAGATTGCAAAGAAATTAAAAAATAAATAATAAAATAAAATAAAAATAAAAATAAAGGGAAAGAAAAAGAAAAAGAAAACGAAAAAGAAAAAGAAAAAGATAGAATAAAATCAAATAAACAAGAAAAGAAAAAAATTGACATCGTCTGGGTTCGCAAAAAAAAAGGAGAATGTAACTAAAAATTAACAGACAGCCATGTTAAATCGACATAAGTTTAAGCAACATGGAAAAAAGGTGGTAAGAGAGATAAAAGAAGGAAGGGAGGGAAAAAGAAAGAAACTAAAGAAAAAATTTTTTTTAAATATTACAGACGCTGGACAAATTCAAAAACCTAATTTCCCCAAAACGTTGAAGTCTTAGAAAAAGGCCTTTACTTAAAAAGGCATAATTATTAATGAAAGAGGGAATAAAAAGATATAGGATTTAAAATAAAATTATTTTTAAAAAATTAGGTCATTTGAAATTAAACTAAATAAAGACAACCCTAGGTAAAAAAAAAAAAAAAATTAATTACAATTATACATACCTATAGAAGTACACACATACATACATATATATACACACACAATTCTACGAATAAGAATACATATATACATACACATACACACACATACATTCAATTTATTATACACTTATATACATATACATGCGCATACACACTTATATATGTGTGTACACACCTATATACAAAAAATTCATATACACATAATATACATGTTATCTTGGTATTTGTCTTATAATATTCTTGGGGTGGTTGGATAAACTATTTATATAGGTGGGAGAACTATTTTCTTTGAGAAAGGGTTGGTAGGAACCATAACCAATTAAAGATAGTAAATAATCGGGTTAACCAATTATCTTCCAATGTAAAAATCTTCAACGCAAGCAAAGAAATTTACGATAAGGCCCTTCAGAAAAGCGGTTTTGTTAATAAGTTAAAGTATGATAAGCCTGCTATAAACCCAGAATCATCAAAAACTAAAAACACCCGAAAATGTAGAAAAAGGAAGATAATTTGGTTTAACCCTCCTTATTGTAAGCTAACTAATATAAATATTGGTAAGTATTTTCTCAGATTAATCGATAAACATTTTAATAACAATAACAATCCCTTAAATAAAATTTTTAATAGATTCACCCTAAAAATTAGTTATTCTTGCACCTCAAATATAGATAATATAATTAATTCCCACAATAAACAAATTTTAATGAACCTAAATAATACGGAAGCTAAATCCGGAATTGTCGATAAATGCAATTGTTATTCTGTGGATGCCTGCCCGGTGCAAGGCAAATGTAAATCCACCCATGTAATTTATGAAGCCTGCATTTCTCCATCTAATAACAAGGACAATTACCGGACCTATATTGGCATGTCCGCGGGCTCTTTCAAACAGAGGCTTTATAATCACAAGTACTCGTTTTCGAACCCTAAACAGAGATTCCAGACGGCACTATCATGTAGGTTCTGGGAAATGAAGGAGGAAGGGCAGGACCCTATAATCAGCTGGAAATTAATAGGCTCAGCTTGTACTCCTAAAAGTTTTCGTGATAGGTGTCGTCTGTGTTTATTGGAGAAGATTCTGATTTTGAAGTATACTCATCAGGACTTACTTTTGAACCTTAGGAGGGAATTTATAAACAAGTGCCGCCATAGGGCGGATTTTAAAATTTAACTTCTAATTTTTAATTTTTAAATTCTAAATTTTTCTATAATTTTTTTAATTTAAAAAAAAAAATTTTTTTAATTTTAATTTTAATTTTTTTTTTTTATGTATATGTGTATGTTTTGTGTATGGATGTGCATATTTGTATATATATGTATATATATGTATGTATGTATGTGGGCTATATGTAATTTTGAAAAAATTTTTTAGCTATTTAAATGCTCCTTTTCATAATATTCATTAATATATATGTGTGTGAGTGCATATGGAATATGTATATATATATATATATATGTATGCGTGTGTGTGTGTGTGTGTATATGTGTGTGTGTGTGTGTACACATGTATATTATGTGTATATGAATTTTTTGTATATAGGTGTGTACACACATATATAAGTGTGTATGCGCATGTATATGTATATAAGTGTATAATAAATTGAATGTATGTGTGTGTATGTGTATGTATATATGTATTCTTATTCGTAGAATTGTGTGTGTATATATATGTATGTATGTGTGTACTTCTATAGGTATGTATAATTGTAATTAATTTTTTTTTTTTTTTTTACCTAGGGTTGTCTTTATTTAGTTTAATTTCAAATGACCTAATTTTTTAAAAATAATTTTATTTTAAATCCTATATCTTTTTATTCCCTTTCATTAATAATTATGCCTTTTTAAGTAAAGGCCTTTTTCTAAGACTTCAACGTTTTGGGGAAATTAGGTTTTTGAATTTGTCCAGCGTCTGTAATATTTAAAAAAATTTTTTCTTTAGTTTCTTTCTTTTTCCCTCCCTTCCTTCTTTTATCTCTCTTACCACCTTTTTTCCATGTTGCTTAAACTTACGTCGATTTAACACGGCTGTCTGTTAATTTTTAGTTACATTCTCCCTTTTTTTTGCGAACCCAGACGATGTCAATTTTTTCTTTTCTTGTTTATTTGATTTTATTCTATCTTTTTCTTTTTCTTTTTCGTTTTCTTTTTCTTTTTCTTTCCCTTTATTTTTATTTTATTTTATTATTTATTTTTTAATTTCTTTGCAATCTATTTAAAAAGGAAAAGTAGACTAATTTTTCTCCAATTTCTGAAAGGATTTTTCTGTTGCTGAGGTGATGTGTCGTCCCCCGTGGGGATCTTCATATCGAAATGGCCATTCAACATCTTTGAATTAATCCTTTTTTAATATATATATATATATATATATATTTATTTATTTATTTGGAAATGAAAAATATTCAAAAGTTTTACAATATAATTTTATTAAACACTTTTTAATACAACTGTGTACTGGTTTAATTGAATTATGACCAAAATCTAACTAATATATATATATATATATAGGCAGCATATCTTAATTCAAACATATTTTATTGAATAATATAGAGATAATATGGTTATTTGTTTTTATAATAATCCTTTCTAGTTGTCTAATCAGTTTCTTGGTGTTTAGATAAAATTCATCAGGGAAGGCATTATAGTTTTTTCCTACCCAAGTACTTTTGATCTCCTTTGGGATCATGCTCACAGGTAAGTTACAAAGAGAAACTTATTGTAGCTGTGATCATTGTGATGACAAATCTTTTTAAAAACAAGCTTCAACACACTCTGTTAAAATTATTTAAAATTTTTTAATTTATCAGTTGTAGCTAAGGAATTCTTGCAAAACAGGTATTCCAGAGATAACCAAATTTTAGTGGAAATATAGAAATGACTTGATGTGAAATAATTAAAAAAATAAAAATAAAAATCCCATAATTTTTTTTATAATTATTTCATCCCAAGCAAACATTACTGCCATTGGTGTGCAGACGGTTACATAAGAGGTGAGTGATGAGAAAGCGGAACAAGTTACAGGGGGTGTCAGGGAATGGATAAGAGAACACTTATATGAAGAGAGCTACATGAGAGAAGAGTGCATGATACAAGGGTTTTCAGTGAAAGAATGCAAGTCAAGGAGATAAGAAATGACAATTGACATTGCATTTAAATTCTTGGAGATTGTAGCTGTCAGGGAAGCAAGTATACAGATGGGAATTCAACAGGTGAGAAGTGCTAGAAAAAAAACTTCTAGAGTAGAAGTTGTGGTTACATTTGATCAGTTTCACTGTAAAAGGGTGGGACTTAGTTGCTATTCTAGTATCTTAATTAAATTCATGCAGATGGGGCAACAGGGAGCACTGGAGCAGAAGCCGTGAAAGTATTTATGTAAGAGATAGAGGGAAATCACATTATGTTGGTGAGAAAGGGACTGAAGTTGAGGTTCCAGGTCAGGATTGATTACATTGCAGATTCTCTGTTAGATTTTGTCAAGAACCCCATGATGAATAGCAGGGTCACCCGACCAGATGTGTCAGCAGTATTCAATGCATGGGTGGATAGTAGGTTTATATATGTACAATATGGATTTCGATGAGAAAAAACTCAGGCCAAGGATGTGCAATGTTTTGCTTTCAGAGAGACTTGCCTGATCCATGCTGATTGCGGATAGGAGGAATTCTCTATGGTTGTTAAAGGATAGCTTTGTTTTTGAAGCATTAAAGATTAGCAGTGATGTTTGCTTTGTCAGCCATGGCAGATTTCTTATCGAGGTGTGAGTAAATGAAAGATGGTGTCATCAGTGTAGATGCCTACTTAGGATCTGATTACATCAGGGATATTCTTGATGAAGATCAGAAAAAGCGTATGACCTAGAATCAAGTTTTGAGGGACATCAGTGTTTGGATGATAGTACCTGAAAGCATGCCCATTCAATACTACCTTCATTATATGATTTGAAAGGAATGACTTGATTAGATCAAACAAGTGTTCAGTTAGCATCTTCAGGGGCATATTTCTTCATTTCAATGATTGGGATTTCATCACCTCCACTTGCCTTATAGGGGTCAAGCTTTGAAATTCAGTTTCATTAATGGTATTAGAGAAACGCGTGGGGAAATCTACCACTTGCATAAGAGATTGAGTGATTAGAAAGTGACACCAAAATCTGTGACAGAGTTTTCCAACTACTTGGTGTGGTGGGCATTAAAGTCTCCAAACACAAATATGTGAGTGAACAGATGAGAGGAATTGATCTTATCTATATTGTTTAAGATACTGCCATGTACAAAACTGTCAGAATAGAAGTATCAAGGTTACACAGAGACCTAAGATGTCAGGTGAGTTTACCTGGAGGAAGGAGTCAATGCTGCAAAAGTTGGTACAGATACCATGAATGTTCAAGAAAGAGATGTTAATGGGTTTAAGTGATTTTTTTTCCAGCTGGTTTGATTTTATTTCTTTGTGTGTTGTCATAATTAGAGATTTTTTAGTAAGGTGAGGCCTAGAGTAGTAGTATCAGTTGGTTGTCAAATGCTATGTGTAGGTAAGGAACTGGTGCAGACTGCAGCATAATGTGGCTTCAGGGCTACCCACCGCTGGCCCTTGCTGGGATACCCCTCCATGCGTGATATGGCACTATAAGAAACCCTGATATTATTCAACTGCTGAACAGAATTGCCTCTCAAAATGCTACGCAAGAGTTTGGGCTCTTACCTACCAGTCAGAAGCAGCAACCAGGAAACTGCCAAACTGGTACCCTCAGAATGAAGAGATGTTGCCACCAAAAAACTTGTGACAACACTACTATTAAGACCTGAGGAGATTTATAAAAAATGTATCATTAATTATAGGTTTTTAAATATCTGGTATTAATTATAGGTATCTACCTATTACCCATTAATACCTACTCTTTAAAAAATGTGATAGTAGGTATTACTGATTATTATCAGTCACTCAGTTGAGTGCCATACATAATACATGCTTGGGTGATCATGTCTTGAAAGGGATATGGCTGACTGGGCAGAAGATTTTCCTGCAGTTGGTTGCCATTACTTTCTGCAGCAGACTGGTTATCAACCAAGGCTATAGAACCCAATCTGTTCTGCTATTACGCCATAGCTAGAGGGAGAAGAGATGGATTAATACCTTTCACAATGTGAATACAATGGATTCAACTTGAATTTGAACTTGACTGTCCGATATTTTGTTCTGAGCCAAGATCTACTACTTCACAATACTCTGCTTAAAATGTGAGAGTTGTCTATATGCCATGTTTCTGTTGGATGTTGGACATTATAGTGATTTACAATTTACAATCCTTTTTAGGTTTTAGTAAAGTTTATTCTTTTGTTATCTGTCCTAAACCCTATTCTGCCATTCATTTCTTTTTTTTTTAATCATTTCACCCCAAGCAAGGCATTCCACTGCAATTATTGCGCTTGGGGCTACATAGGGGGGAGGTAAATAGAAAGAGTGGTTAGATATAGGAAATGTCAGAAGGTGGGGGGGATAGATAGTTGGGTGGGTGGGAAGAGTGTTTGAAAGAATGGAAGTTAGTTTTTTAGGAGGTGTCTATTGACCTTACATTTAAACTCCTGGAGATTATAGCCGTCGGGGAAGCAGTCATGTGGAAGAGAATTCTACAGTTGGGAAGTGTGAGAAAAGAAACTGTTGGAGTAGAAGTTGCGGTTGCATTTTATCGGTTTCACTGTAAAAAGGTGGGATCTAGTTACTAATCTAGTATCTCATGCAAATTCGAACCTAGGGGGCACCAGTGATCTAAGTTCATCAAAGCAGAAGCCGTGAAAGTATTTATAGAAGAGACACAGGGAAGCCACATCACACCGGTGAGAGAGAGACTGCAGGCAGTCTGCTAAGTCGGTATCGATCACATTACAGACCCTCCGCTGTACCTTGTCTAGAAGCCCAAGGAGAATAGCAGGGGTACCCAACCAGATATGGCAACAGTATTCAATGCACAGGTGAATGGTAGATTTATAAATGTGCAGGATAGATTCAGATGGAAAAAACCTCCAGGCCCTGCACAGAGAACCGACTTTCATAGCAGCAGATTTAGCAATGGATTTGATATAGTCATTCCATTTGAGGTCCGCTGAGAGTGTGAGACCAAGGAGGCGTAGTGTTTTACTCTCTGGGAGGCAAGCCTAGTCCATGCTAATAGGAGGTAGGTGCGATTGTCTATAATGATTAATTGATAGTAGCTTCGTTTTAGAAGCATTAAAATTTACGAGCCATTTCTTACCCCAGTCCACTACGGATTGGAGGTCCTTTCCAAGGTTGGCTGCAAGGTTAGCTTTGTCGTCCGCACCAGATTTTTGGTCGAGGCGAGAATAAACTGTGGTGTCATCGGCGTACATACCTACTTGGGATATTATGGTATCAGGGAGATCATTAATGTAGATCAGAAAGAGCGTAGGACCTAGGATAGAGCCTTGAGGGACACTCGCGTTCGTATGGTAGTTCTGGGAGGCATGTCTGTTTAATACCACTTTCAATGTGCGGTTAGATAGGAATGACTGAATTAGTTCAAACAATTGTCTAGCTATACCATAGCTCCGCAGTTTGCATAGAAGGCCAGCAATTCAAACTCTGTCAAATGCTTTAGAGATATCCAAGGCAACGGTTCGGCTTCACCATTCCTATCGAGTGCCTGATATATGTACTCGGTGATGGTCGTTAGCATATCAGCAGTAGACCTGGTGAAGCGGAAGCCATACTGTTTGTCTGAGAGGAGCCCATGGGCTGTGAGATGCTGAACAACCTCGGTGTTGATAATGGCTTCGAACACTTTGCCAAAGATCGGAAGAAGGCTGATAGGTCAGTAATTTGCAGGGTTCGAGGGTTCTCCGGTGTTTTTAAATATAGGAACTACAGAGGAAGATTTCCAACAGGCAGGAAAGCAGGAAGCAGATAGGCTGGAGTTGTAGAGCTTAGAAAGTTGCACAAAATCATTAAATATCCTGTGAGTGTTGAGTTTTCCAAGCCCTCCTTCTTCAGCAAGTACCCTAGAAATCTCAACTGTCTCTTCATGATTTTATCAAATATAGTAACTAGATTTTGTTAACTTATTTCTTTCTCTATGTTCAGCTGTACTTTTTTAATTTACTAATAAGGAAAAGACAAATGAAAAGAAAATGAGAAACACTTTAAAGAAAATTGCTTTTTTTGTTGTGTATGATGTGAGTGCATCATTAGATATCTGAATAAAATGAATAATCAATTTATTATTAAAAATTAAATTGCTACTTTCTCTCTATTGTAATATGTACTTGCATAGTGATTAACACATAAAAATATGCACTTGTTTACTACAAGATCAGATTAATTTTTATCCTGTAATTATGTATTTATAAATGGCTACCCTGCATACTTAGCAATTAATTGTGTCCAGTGCAATTATCCTTTTATCTAAATAGACTGAAAGATTATAGAGAATCACTCAGGTTATATTTTTCTTTATTAGTAATATCTAATATCTATATGATATATCAAATTATAATATCTAATACATGCTAATTGTAATATTTAATATCTGTATGAGTAATAATTAATATGTACTAATTGTAATATCTAATATCTACTACCCAACTTCTCACCTAGAACTGAGGCTCAACTGAATGACGTCCATATTACACCCTCGCTTGTCTCTGAGATAATCTCAAAACTTGACCCCCACAAAGCGAGCGGAGGGAATGGAATCCCAATCATAGTCTTAAAGAAATATGCCCCTGAACTCTCTTCTGTCCTTTCTAAGCTCTACAACTTCTGCCTCTCTGCTTCCTGCTTTCCTGCCTGTTGGAAATCTTCCTCTGTAGTTCCTATATTCAAAAACTCTGGAGAACCCTCGGACCCCACAAATTACCACCCTATCAGCCTTCTTCCGATTTTTGGCAAAGTGTTTGAGGCCATTATCAATGCCGAACTCGTTCAGCACCTCACAGAACACAGGCTTCTCTCGGACAAGCAGTATGGTTTCTGCTTCACCAGATCTACTGCCGATATGCTAACGACCATCACTGAGTATATATACCAAGCACTCGACAGGAATGGTGAAGCCCGAACCGTCACCTTAGATATCTCTAAAGTGTTCGACAGAGTTTGGCATGCTGGCCTTCTATGCAAACTGCAGAGCTATGGTAGAGCTGGACAATTGTTTGACTAATCCAGTCATTCCTATCTAATTGCACATTGAAAGTGGTATTAAACAGACATGCCTACCAGAGCTACCATACGAATGCGGGTGTCCCTCAAGGCTCTATCATAGGTCCTACGCTCTTTCTGATCTACATTAATGATCTCTCCGATACCATAATATCCCAAGTAGGTATGTACGCCGATGACACCACAGTTTACTCTCGTCTCGATCAAAAATCTGGTGTAGGCGACAAAGCTAACCTTGCAGCCGACCTTGGAAAGGACCTCCAATCCGTAGTGGACTGGGGTAAGAAATGGCTCGTAAATTTTAATGCTTCTAAAATGAAGTTACTATCAATTAATCATTATAGACAATCGCACCTACCTCCTATTAGCATGGACTAGGCTTGCCTACCAGAGAGTAAAACACTACGCCTCCTTGGTCTCATACTTTCAGCGTACCTCAAGTGGAATGACTATATCGAATCCATTGCTAAATCCGCTGCTATGAAAGTCGGTTCTCTGTGCAGGGCCCGGAGGTTTTTTCCATCTGAATCTATCCTGCACATTTATAAATCTACCATCTGCCAGTGCATTGTATACTGTTGCCATATCTGGTTGGGTACCCCTGCTATTCTCCTTGGACTTCTAGACAAGGTACAGCGGAGGGTCTGTAATGTGATCGATACCGACTTAGCAGACTGCCTGCAGTCTCTCTCTCACCAGCGCGACGTGGCTTCCCTGTGTCTCTTCTATAAATACTTTCACAGCTTCTGCTCCGATGAACTTAGATCACTGGTGCCCCCTAGGTTCGAATTTGCATGAGATACTAGATTAGCAACTAGATCCCACTCTTTTACAGTGAAACCGATAAAATGCAGCCGTAACTTCTACTCCAACAGTTTCTTTCCTCGCACTTCCCGACTGTGGAATTCCCTTCCACATGACTGCTTCCCCGATGGCTACAATCTCCAGGAGTTTAAATGTAAGGTCAATAGACACCTCCTAAAAAACTAACTTCCATTCTTTCAAACACACTAACTTCCATTCTTTCAAACACTCTTCCCACCCACCCAACTATCTATCACCCCCACTTTCTGACATTTCCTATATCTAACCACTCTTCCTATTTACCTCCAACAGTTTTTTTTCTCGCACTTCCCGACTGTGGAATTCCCTTCCACATGACTGCTTCTCCCAAGGCTTCAATCTCCAGGAGTTTAAATGTAAGGTCAATAGACACCTCCTAACACAATAACTCGCTTCCATTCTTTCAAACACTCTTCCCATCCTCCAAACTATCTATCACCCCCCCCCTTCTGACATTTCCTATATCTAAGCACTCTTTCTATTTACTTTCCCGTATGTATCCCCAAGCGCAATAGTGGCAGTGGAATGCCTTGCTTGGGGTGAAATGATTTAAAAAAAGAAAAAAAATATATTATAATATCTAATATTTATTAATTGTAATAATTATTATGTACTAACTGTAATATCTACTATCTACTGACTGTAATATCTACTATCTACTAACTGTAATATCTACTATCTACTAACTGTAATATCTACTATCTACTAACTGTAATATCTACTATCTACTAACTGTAATATCTACTATCTACTAACTGTAATATCTTATATCTATAAGAAAAAAATTACTGGAAAGTAAGTGGAACTCACCTGAAGCAAGCTGAATGTGTAATGCTCCTCATGCCTATGACATTTCCACTGAGCCTCTCTACAGCATATGTTTTCATTGAATTTCTTTTGAATGTCTTCCTCTTGAATTTACATTTAAATTAATTTGGGATCATCAGGAGAGAATGTGAACCATTCGAGGCCTTCCTCACAATGGTTTTACTAGCACACTGGCCCCTTCATTGATGTGAGGCTCCATTATAATGATATACTAGTGAATTGTACATATAATAGTTCAAACATCTCATGTCAAAATTAGATTTATAAAAAGAAATACAAAACAAAAAAACAGCAAATCTCACATTCTGAGAAAACGTGAACCTTATTAGGCATTCACTGTCAGTCCTGTCATGTCGTCATATGATATATCTAATTGTAATATGTAATTTTCTGTTACAATTGTTTCACACAAAGCAAGACAGTACTGCCACTGATGTGCAAGGGGTTACAATGAGAGGAGAGGTAAGACAGAAAAGAAAATAGTACAGGTGATGTTGTTTTAAAAATGCTAAGATAGAAGATAGCAATTTATGTTATATTTTAATTTTTGGACATTGTAGCTATCAGGAAAACAAACATGGGGAAGGGAGTTCCATAGGTGGGAAGTGTGAGGAAAGAAACTGTAGAATAGACTTGGCAGTTACATTTACCTATATTGACAGTAAAAGTGTGGGACCTAGTTGCCAATCTAGTTGAATGGGTAAACTCATGAGGACAAAGCACCAGGGAATAAAGCTCACCTGAGAAGAAGCTGTGAAAATAGCATAAGTAAGCTAAAATCAGTGAAATTCTAGTCTTGTCTGTTGTGATCACCTTTGCACTAATAGACCTTGAGAAAGGCATGAACCAATTTCTTCTCTCAATTTCTAGCTATAGATTATATCTTATTAAGATAGTTGATTTACTTAGCACTGCTTAGATGTGGCACAAAGCCAAAAGTATTTATTTTAAAAGTGTTTTATGATTTCATGATACTGCAGCTGTGGCCACTCAGTGGGTTTTCTTCCAGAGGCCAGCAGGAGGTCTTTTGGAATGTGACTGTCTGGCATGCAGTCAACATGGCCTGACCAGTAGAGTCTATGCTGTTTAAGGAGTGTGTACATGGTTGGCAGATCGGCTCGAAACAGGACCTCAGTATTAGGCACCTTGTCTTGCCATGAGATTCCCAATATACGTTGGATAGTTTTCACATGGAAGGTGTTCAGACGCCTCTCTTGCCTGGTGTACATTGTCCATGTTTCACTGCCATATAGCAGTGTACTGATGACACAGGTGTTGTACATTACCATCTTTGTCTTCACTATCAGCTTGGAGTTCATCCAAACACATGTTGTAAGGTGTACAAGAGTTGTGGCTATCTTCCCAATTCTCTTGTTGAGCTCTATGTCCAGGGAGAGATTGCCAGTGATGGTAGAGCCAAGGTAGGTAAACTGATAGACCCCATCCAGCTCACAGTAATTGATGATGATGACCGATCTGTTGCACCTTGACCTAACATGTTTGTTTTTTTTTTCAAACTAATGTTCAGCTCAAAGTCACTGTATGCCTGAGAGAAATGATCTATCAATGTTTGAAGTTCATCCTTGGTGTGGGATGCTAATGCCATATCATCAGCAAACAACATGTCTCTGATAAGAACTTTTCATACCTTACTCTTGTTTCTGAGACAGGTAAGATTGAAAAGCCTGCCTTCTGATCTCGTATGCAGGTAAATCACTTCCCATGATGTACTGAATATGTGCTTCAGAAGTAGCGTGAAAAAGATTCCAAAAAGAGTGAGAGCGAGGACACAACTCTGTTTGACATGACTGGAGAGGTTGAGAGGCTCCAAGGTGTTGCCATTGAACTGCACAGTAGCCCACATATTGTTATAGAAGGACTAAATCAAGCTCTCCAGCTTGGATGGGCAGCCAATCTTGGATAGGATTCTGAAGAGGCCCTCCCTACTAACAAGGTCAAATGCCTTGGTCAGATTGATGAGAGCAATGTACAGGAGCATCTGCTGTTCACTGCACTTCTCCTGGAGTTGACAGAGCAAGAAGATCATGTCTATTGTTGATCGTTCTGATTGAAAGCTGCACTGCGATTCTGGATAAACATATTCAGCAAGTTTCTGCAGATGGAACAAGATCATCTGAGCAAAGACTTTGCCCACGACGAAGAGTAGAGAGATGCCTCTATATCTGTTACAATCACTTTACTTGCCTTTGATCTTGTAGAAAGTGATGATCATAGCATCTCCCCTGTCCTGTGGTACAGCCCTTTCTTTCCAGCACTAGCAGAAGACTTCATGCAGAGGAAGCA
Source organism: Ascarosepion bandense (assembly GCA_037127315.1). Taxonomy (NCBI): domain Eukaryota; kingdom Metazoa; phylum Mollusca; class Cephalopoda; order Sepiida; family Sepiidae; genus Ascarosepion; species Ascarosepion bandense. The sequence continues at coordinate 1,742,080 of JBBBDQ010001166.1, forward strand.
GTAGGACAGTCTTGCTGTGCTTGATACGATCAGGAGGAATTCCCTCACTGCCTGGAGCTTTTCCTATGGTCAAGCTGTCGATGGCCTCACTGAGTTCCCCTATCATCAATTCAGTGTTGAGCTCTTCCACTACAGGTAAACACTCAATGGCATCAAGGGCTGCAGTTGTCACAATATTCTGTTGAGAGTAGAGGTTGGAATAGTGCCCCACCCATCTCTCCATCTGTTGTCTTTTGTCTGTGATAACTACCCCAGTGGTAGATTTGAGAGGAGCTGTCTTATTTTGCACTGGTTCCATTGCTGTCTTGATGCCATATATATATATATATATTCAGAAATTATAACATGGATATGTTACAATATCACTACAAAAGTAGCTATTTTGTTTTGACACTTCTTGTGTCTTGTCAAGTGATGTGGTTTATTTTAAATTAAATTGTTTTAAAAGGTTACAAACAAGCAAAACCCCTTTAATCATTTAATCAAACCCCTTTAATCATTTATATATTAATATATATATATATATATATATATATATATATATAATAATAAAATCGACTCTGTACGTATCCAAATCTTAAAATCTTACACAAGTAATTTTTAAGGACCACGAATAACCGGCAAAATCTAACTCCGTTATTGTCCGGCGCTATAAAGCTTTGGACAATGAGGGGGAAAAAAAAGAAAACTGCGGAGCACCGACAATACATACAGTACTTCACAGCAAAGAAAAAAAACCCTCAAACGGAACGAACCACAAAGAAAGAAAAGTGCTCGATACAAAACTAACCAAAAAGGATTAACCAAGAGGCAGTGACGTAGAGCAAAAACACACGAGAAAAAATCACAAGATCGCCAAGACCTACCGCGGTTTCGCACAACGGCTCGTCTAACCCTAACCCTAGCCCTGACGAGCCGTTGTGCGAAACCGCGGTAGGTCTTGGCGATCTTGCGATTTTTTCTCGTGTATATATATATATAGAATATTTGGTATTTGTCAGGTAAATTTTGATAGAGATGAACTCAAAAGAACTCCATGTTAAATTTATTTATTTAATTTAAAATAGTAATATAATCTAGAAAATTTTTTAGATATTCTACAATTTCATGGATAATACATATTTTGCAGCCAAACCTGCTGCTCGTCAGACCCAAATAATACAACAGTTAATATTCAAAATCATCCAGTAAAGAATCACATACAGACACTCATGTGCCCATATTGAGAATTGATATTTGTAACCGTAATTTACAAAAAACATTTCCTCACCCATTCAAAAAAAAAACAAAAGAAAGAAATAAAAATATAGAAAAATTATAAACAGAAAATATGGAAAGAAAAAGAAAAGGAAAGGAGGATGAACAGTATAAGGAGAAAGGAAGTTAAAGTTAACGACTTAGATCAACACCAGCATTTATTGTAATTCATCTGTTTTCTTAGAAAAACATGACATGGAAATTTAACATTAAATTTAGTTTTAAAGATAATGGGATGTATCGACAGTGTAAAAATAAAGGGTAAATCATAATTTTTAATACATAACTACTAGTAGAGTTATATTATAAATATAGTTATAATAATTAAAAAAAATTAAAAAATTAAAAATATATAAGAAAATGATAAATAAAGTATAAAAAAATAATCTTAAAAATGAACTCAATAATAAAAAAAATAATATTTGAGTGTGTGTCTGTATGTAATTCCTTTTCTGGATGATTTTGAATATTAATTGTTGTATCATTTGGATCTAATGAGCAGCAGGTTTGGCTGCGATATATGTATTACCCATGAAATTGTATAATATCTAAAAAAAATTTTCTAGTGTATATATATATATATATATATATATATATATATATATATATATATATATATATAACATAGAACACTTGGTATATTATCCAGGTAAATTTCGATAGAGACAAACTCAGAAGAACTCAATGCTAAATTCATTTATTTAATTTAACTGAGTAATATAATTTTAAAAATTTTTTGATATAGTACAATTTCAGTAGGTAATACATATTTCACTGCACAATGATGACCTGGCAGCTCATCAGAGTCATATATATATATATATATATATATATATTTTTTTTTTTTTTTTTATAAATATATATACAACAGTTGATCTTCAAAATATCCCCACCAAAATTTTTTACACAGACGCTCACATGTCCATATTTAGAATAGACATTTGTAATGGTAATTTACAAAAAAATCCTCGCTCATTTAAAAAGAACCCCAATGATAGAAAAAAGAAAGAATAAGGATAAAGTAGACAAGAGATAAATAGAAAGAAGAGAAAAAAAGAAAAGAAATGGAAATAAAAAGAAAACAAACAGTATAAAGAGAAATAAATATTAACATCAATTATCCACATAGCGTCTATAGCGACTCGTCTGCTTTCTTAAAAAAACATGACATGGAAAATTTAACATTGAAATTTAGTTTTACATATAATGAGATATATTTACAGTAAAAAAAATAAATTGTAAATCATAATTTTAATACAAATTGAAAAAATAACTACTATGAATATTGTCTTAAAAATTCAGTTAAAATAATTAAAATTAATAAAAAATAAAACTTATAATTAAATATAGGAAAAAGAAAACAATATATATATATATATATATATATATATATATATATATATATATATATATAATAAGACAAACAATAATGACACAGAAATGGAGAGGATAACCTAAGAAATTTATCTAATTAATATAAAATATTCTTCTTCTTCTATGTGCCTTGTCCCTTCAGGACATATGCGATCATGGTTCTCCATGTCTCCCTATCCCTTGTGGCTCTTAGTATGTTTACTCCTGTTACTCCTGGCAACCCCTGTTCCGTCATCCACTTGATCAGGCCCTGCAAATATGTTATCCGCTGCCTTCCTCTGTCTCTTTTTCCTTCTATCTGGCCTGTCAGTATCAGGTTCTCCAAGCCCTCCTTCCTCAGGAACTTCAGTTGTTTCTTCCTGAAGCTTACTATTAATTTCCTTTTTGTTGCCATTCTTTCCAACACCTCATCGTTGCTTGCATGTTCAGTCCACGATATCCACAGCATCCTTCTGTAGAACCACATTTCTGCTGCTTCAAGTTTTGTTCTCATTTTCGATGATATTATCCAGCATTCACTGCCGTATTGAAGAACTGACATCACATAGCAATCCAGCAATTTTTTCTTTGTTTCTAGTGAAATATTCCTGTGTGTTAGTACTTTACTCAGCTTCTGGAATGCATCCTTTGCCATGCCAATTCGCCTTCGGGTCTCTGTGTTGCACTTTCTATCTCCTGTTAGAACACTTCCTAGGTATTTAAATATTTGTACTTGTTTGATTCTGGTATCCCCCACCTGTATTCGGCATTTTGGGTTGCACCTTTGGCTGATGACCATGCATTCAGTTTTCTTAAAGTTTATTTGTAGTCCTTTTTTGTCACTCTCCACTGATACCTTCTGTAGAAGGTCTTATAGTTTCCTTTCTGTGTCTGCAATCAGCAATGTATCATCTGCATACCTTATGTTGTTCAAGTTGTGGCCTCCAATAACAAATTCTGGCATGTCATCTAGGGTCCTCAAAATATTCTTGCTGTCCAAGTTGACAGATCCGGTGAAAAGACACAGCCTTGTCTTACGCCTCTTTCTGTCTGTGTAAATCTGCTGAAATCATTGTCTGTCCATATGCAGGCCATTTGCTGCCAGGAGAGATTCTTGATTACTCTGATGTCTTTCCCAAAAATGTTGAGGCTGCTGAGCATCTCCATCAATTCTTTGTGTCGTATCTTGTTGAATGCCTTTGCATAATCAATAAAACATAGGTACAATCTTTCTTCATTTGTATTGCCCTTTCGGAGAGCATCCTAATCATAAATATAGCGTTCCTTGTTCCAGTGTCTTTGACGAACCCACACTGTTCCTGCTCTATCTCTGGCCTGATTCTGCTTTTCACTCTTTTCATCAGGATTCGGACGATCAGTTTTGTAATGTGACTCATTAAGCTGATAGTTCTGTGTAGTTCACACTCATTTACACCTGGTTTCTTTGGCAGTGCTATAAATATTGACTTGCATAGGTCGTCTGGTATTATTTCACTATTATAAATTTTGTTTATTATGTCGGTAATTTTTCTATGCCATATTCTTCCAGGGCTATCAGCAGCTCTATTATGACACCGTCTGGACCAGCTGTTTTGTTTCTGTTCAGTTTGGCCATTGCAGCTTCCACTTCAGATTTTAATATTTCCGGTCCATCTTCCGCCTTGTGTATTCTTGGTTGTTCTCACCTGTTGCAAAAAAGATCCTTTATATACTCTTCCCATCACTGAATATTTCCTCTTTCTCCAATATGATTGTTCCATCCTTGGATTTTATGCATCCTGCTGAGGAGCAGGTTTTTTGCCCTGTCAGTTCTCTTATCTCTTTATGCATCTCTGCTTTATTGGTCCTGCTCAGTCTCTCTACTTCTGCGCATTTGTTGTTGAGCCATTCCTCTTTAGCCTGTCTGCATTTGTTCCTTATTTCCCTGTGTAATTTCTTGTACTCTCCTCCATGTCTTGGCATTATTTTTTGTCTCCTTTGCATCATGTGGAGAATCTCTTCAGTCATCCACTTGTTTTTCCTTCTGTATCTGATTTCCTTTGGGGCAATGTTGTTCACTGAGGTCACCATCGCTTCCTTTAGTGAGTCCCATTTTGAGTGTTCTTTTCCAATTTGTTCTTCATATTTCTTTTTCAGGCTGCTAGTGTATTCTTTCTGCAGGGTGAGTCATTCACAAGCGTGTTGTATTGCAGCCTTGGTGATGTGCTGGGCTTCTTCATTCTCCGGAGTTTTATCCTTAGTTTGCAGATGACTGGGACATGGTCATTTCCACAGTCGGCACCTGGATATGTCTTGCATTAGACCACTGCGTTCCTGAATCTCGTGTTTATAGTTATGTAGTCTATTTGGTTCTTCATGTCACCTCCTGGGCTTCTCCATGTCCATAGATGCTCGTTGGTGTTCTTGAAACCAGGCGTTAGTAATTATCTGGTCATTGGCTAAGCACCATTGGACCCATTTTTCTCTTCATTCGTTGCGATCCGCTAGTCCAAAGTTGCCGGTCATGTCTCCTTCCCTCTCTTTACCTACCTTGGCATTCAAGTCCCCCATTATGATCCTAATTTCTTGGCTTTTGCACTGAGCCTTGGCACTGTCCAGTATGGAATAAAATGATTCTGTTTCGTCCTCAGTACTTTGGGTTGTTGGCACATAAACTGATATGATAGCTATGTTGAAGGGTCTTCCCCATAGTTTAACCAAGAGGACTCTCTCTGAAAGCTGACATTATCCAAGAACACATTTCTTTACTTCTTTGTCTAGTATTAAGCCGACCCCTTTTTCATTGTTTTTGCCTCCTGCACAAATTATCCTGTGGGTGTCACTACTGAGGTCTCCATTATTAGGCCATCTGGTTTCGCATATACCTAAGATATTGATATTCAATCTGTCCATCTCCTGGTTGACATTCCCTAGTTGTCCACAGTGGTTAAGTGTCCTGACGTTCCATGTTCCAAAAATAAGTTTTTCTTTGTTGCGCACAGTTGCAGAAATAGATAGAAATAGAGTTCAATGGATATTATCCAGCGCAATATAAAATATAGAGAAGAAATAGAGTTTTCAAAATAGAAGTAATCTGGGGAGAGCTCAGTTTAACAAGTTAATAAGGAGCAGTATAAAAATATATATATATATATATATGGTTTTGTTATAGTGGAACATCCTGCCATCCCCTGAGAATAGAATGCTCTACCAGATAAAAGACGGTAATGAGCAGTACAAAGAAGGAAGGTCTTAGGTGAAGACATTCACTATTTGATAGTTTATTCTGCTCCAACCCGTTCCTTGCCTATATGTGTATTATTGTTAATTGTACCTTAATACAATAAATCTGTTATACCTTATTTCTGGTGTTGAGTACCATTCTTCAACTGATCTATTTACACTGTATTCCTTTTTGGAATATATCAGGTTTTAACAACCAACATATTTAATTTATTTGTTTGAATATTATTTTTTAATTGATACTTGTATTTGAGTAGATATTGGGTTTTTAATCAAACAGTATATTTATATATTTATTTCTACTGACCTGATTATTTATGATAAATTTTGTTATGAAAATGTGTCTTTCGATAGGATTCGAACCTGTGACCCCTATCAACATAGGGGAAGCCACCAATTAATCTGGTGTGTCTTAGGCTACTTGACTACAAATGATTCTACAGGCTAATCAAAGTCAACTCATGTCTTATATAACACAATTTTTGATTCTACGTAAATAGCCATCTCTGCTCTGAAATGTATTGTAATATCAACAAATGTAAACATACAATGTTATGGAAAATCTCAATATTTAATTAATTTCTTTGAACATTATTTTTTTTAATCGATACTTGTATTTGAGTAGATATAAAAAGAAACAGAAAATCTACTTAAGTACGAGTATCATTTAAAAAAATAATGTTCAAACAAATAAATTAAATATGTTGGTTGTTAAAACTATTTTGTTAATCTTTGGGATTTTCTGTAACATTGTATGTTTACATATATATATATATATATAGATATTATGGAAATTAACAAATTTTAACGAAACTTGGTTATAAACAACCGATAATTTGAAATGAATTGTTTGAACATTATTTTTTATTGATACTCGTATTTAAGTAGATATTCTGTTTTTTAATTAAACAGTATGATATATTTATATCTACCGGCCTGATTATTTATGATAAATTTTTATTATGAAAATGTGTGCCATTCGGCAGGATTCGAACCTGCGACCCCATTTTCATAATAACAGTTTATTGTAAATAATCAGGCCAGTAGATATAAATATATAATACTGTTTAATTAAAAAACAGAATATTTACTTAAATACAAGTATCGATAAAAAATAATGTTTGAACCAATTCATTTCATATATATATATATATATATATACACACACACACACTGACAGTAAATAAAATTACCAAACACTGAAGAGTGATGCTGTTTTGTATCATGCAATTAGTAGAGTTAATATTCTAATAAAATTTTAAGTTTTCATGCCAGTATGCATTCTGCATCTGACAGTGAAGCATGTCACAATAAGTAAACAGGTGTCCTTATTTAATTAACTTGCCATTATCACCAGCAATGGCTATCGTGTACTTCAAGGAAATGGCATGAAAATCAACATCACTAAAGCCAACTTGAGAATACTTAGATGACCCATTCATTCTCTTTCCACACCAGGAAGAGATCCAGCTTCTAATGGACCATGTGAACTCAATAAGATCATTGATACAGTTCAGAATGGAGAGAGAAAACAACAAACTACCGTTCCCGGATGTACTAATATCTCTAACAGTGTGGCTTCAAGACATCTGTATGCTGGAAGCCAACATTCACTGGAAAATATCTCTACTTCAGCTCCCACCTCACCCATACAGTGTAAAGAAAAGGATTGACTGCTGCCTATAACATCAAGCAAAAGTCTTAAGTGGCAACCCAGAGACTTATGAACAAGAAATAGTCGGTGTAAGCAGTATCCTAAAGCATAACAACCACCTTGGATACATAGCAGCTTCAACAAACTGTAACAGAAGTGTGCAAGAGGATAACATGACTCAGAAAACAGCCTTGTTTTGCTTATCCTATGTGAAGGAGTTATCAGAAAAAATACGAAAGATTTTTGGTTCAAATAACATCAGATAGATCTTTAAAAGTGGTTCAACACTTTACAGATACCTCTTCTGAGTAAGACCATCCCTAGAGAAAAACATGGTTAAAGATGGTGTGTACACAATCCCATGCAGTTGTGATAAGAAATATAAAGGAGAAACATAAGATAAAACTTCAGGAACACATAAAACCATAACATGAGTGGAAATAGAAAAATCAGGTGTGGCTGATCATATATGGTGGGAAAAGAGAGATCACTCCTCCTGTGGGATGAGATTGAAATAATAGTCATAGGACATTACTGGAAATTTAAGGAATCAGTGCATTTGCTACCTGCTAAGCTGGTCAAGCATAGAAATGAATACAATATGGAAACCAGTAATATGGAGTGCCAGAGAAAAAACAATAGTAATATGAGCTCTGGTAAAAAAAAAATTACTGAGACATTAAGTTTATAAGTCCCCAAAATTCATACACTGATGTCCTCAAAAACACATGCCGCAGTTGATAAAAGCATTGGATGAATCCAGTGACTTAACCCAAATATTTGTATGTTCAACAGCAGAGCAAAAACCTGGAGTTGAATTAATGAAGATAACTGACACTGAGATATCTGGAAGTGGCATGGCACATGGAACCAGAACAATCTACCCTGGTGGAGGAAATATAGGGTTAAGTTTGAAATTCCAATATGCTGTGAATATGGCAACAATCTATATAAATAAAAATGTACTTGTCTGTTTGTTACTATCCGCTAATCTACAAAATGGCTGCTCCAATTGTTTTGAAATTTTACTATAGCATTTTAATCGAATACGAGCATGTTTTTATATACCTTATATTAAAAAATATATATTTTGAAAATCTATTAGAGCCAATGAGAGCCGAATCAAAAACTTTCATTTTCAATACGGACGCATTTTACAGACAACTTTGTTATTTCATAGAAAACATAGGAAAACTGCACATTTAAGGTAAACAAAGCCTTTTATTACTATTATTTCTATTTTGGCAGGAGTAAACAACAGAAATCCCTTCCCTTTTTTTAAAAAAAAATTCTATTCATTTTTTTTTCAACAAATTATTATCGATATCCCATTTATTTCATTAGTTTAATAAATGAACTTTTTCTTTTTTTTGCCATTTAATCAAACTGAGCCACAGCAACGTGTGACCGGGTACAGCTAATAATGAATAATTATAATATTTCATGATAATGAGAGAAGGAAAATACTTTCTAGTAATTTCCTTCTCTCATCTCAGAAATATAGACAATTGTCCTTGAATAGATATCTACAATAAGGATTAGCTAACCACCCCAGTAGTCTTCCAATGCTGATGGATGTTTACTATTATGATGTTTCAGTACCATTGATAAACCCTGAGACACACACTGATATGAATGCACTTATTAACTCTAATGAAGCTATATTTAGTTAGTCAGTTAAGTGCCATATGTGACACATACTTGGGTAATCATGTCTCAAAAGAAATATGACTGACCGAGCAAAAAGATATCCTGCAGTAGATTGCCATTACTTTCTGCAGTAGACTGGTTGTCAGCCAAGGCTATAGAAACCCAATCTGTTCTGTGATTTAACCTATAGCTGGACAGAGAAGAGATGGATTAATACTTTTCCCAAGGATATCTACACATAAGTGAATGCAATGAATTCAACTGAAATTTGAACTCAGCTCTCCGATTTCTCATCACATGATGATATTCACTGTGCCACAAGCTATATCACCTGTGTTTGATCTTGATTAATTATAGGCATTTATTCAGTGTATGACAACTTTATTTTCTCTCTGAACAAAGCTTTACCTGTTTTAAGAGAGAAGATTGCTATGGAAATGGAAATAAAGTGTAAATAACACTTTCTGAAAAAAAAATTTGATTTGACTTGAGTTTCTTTATTTCTCAATAAAAGATTCCATCAATTCTACCAATTTTCCAATACAGTGTAGAGAAAATAGGTTAATTATGGACTAGGCTTTTCTCATCAAGTAGAATTCATTGAAGCAAGCAGAAAAGAAATTGCTGGAATCTATTGAACCATAAAAAAAACACATCAACATTAATGGAATAGCCTTGCTGGATATTGAAAAGAAATTAGAAATTCATTTCTATTTTGTTTTTTGAGGCAAGGAATAAAGATTGTTGTCTACTGTTTATAAATCTACACTTGTGACATATATCTTTTTTTTTATATAAAATATGAATTGCATAAAGATGGGTACTTCTTATATCATTCACTTTATTACTTATGTTGAGAAAAGGATGATATGTCAATTTTAGTTTTGCAGTATCAAATATCAAAACAAATGTCAAACATTCAACAAAAATGATCTACAAACCTGTTCTGAGATTCAAAATGAGAGAATCAATGTATCTAAAAATTTTTAATGATGAGTTCTGCCACAAATACAGGGTGCTTATGAGTGATTTCAACCTGGAATAATCAGTCAGTTGAGTGCCATAAAGAGACATGACAGACTGGGCAGAAGATTATCCTGCAGTAGGTTGCCATTGCTTTCTGCGGTAGACTGGTTGCCGACCAAGGCTATAGAACCCAATCTGTCATATTATTTGAGTTATAGCTAGAGGGAGACGAGACGTATTATATTATTAAGAAGTAATTAGTGGGGGATCAATTCATTACTTCATAACAATATAAAACTGATCCCCCACTTTATGCCCAGTAGAAGCCTTAATCATGATTCCAACTATTATATTTAGTCAGTCAGTTAAGTGCCATACATGATACACGCTTGGGCGATCATGTATCGAAAGAGACATGACTGACTGGGCTGATGATTAACCCACAGTAGGTTGCCATTGCTTTCTGCAGTAGACTGGTTGCCGATCAAGGCTATAGAACCCAATCTGTCATATTGAGTTATAGCTAGAGCGAGAAGTGATGTATTATATTATTAAGAAATAATTAGTGGGGGATGAATTCATTAGTTCATAAATATATAAAAATGATCCCCCACTTTATGCCCAGTAGACGCCTTAATCATGATTGCAACTATTATATTTAGTCAGTCAGTTAAGTGCCATATGTGATACATGCTTGGGTGATCATGTATCGAAAGAGACATGACTGACTGGGCTGAAGATTAACCCGCAGTAGGTTGCCATTGCTTTCTACAGTAGACTGGTTGCCTGCCAAGGTTATAAAACCCAATCTGTCCTATTATTTAACCCATAACTGGAGGGTCGAGATGGATTAATACCTTTCCCAAGGATATTTGTGCGTAAGTGAATGCAAGGAATTCAACTGGAATTCAAACTCAGCTCCCTGATTTGTCGTTCTGAGTTGCTATCCACTTTACCACAATGCACATCCTTGAATAATACAGAACCAGTTTAAATGTGTATTTTCTTTTAATACTCACATTCCATTTTATTTTCAATTATATTTTATGATAAGTATCAGTTAGTGGATATCAACTCGGTTCTATAGCCTTGGTCGGCAGCCAGTCTACCGCAGAAAGCAATGGCAACTTACTGCGGGATAATCTTCTGCCCAGTCAGTCATGTCTCTTTCGAGACATGATCGCCCAAAGTGTGTATCGCACATGGCACTTAACTGACTGACTGATCAGTTATAAGTCTCATGTTATACTTATCTATTATACCTTCTTATTTATTTACAATGCTTAGTAATGGTCATAAAATACCAAGTTGAGATAAAAAGGAAGAAAAACAAGATGGAAGAAACAGTAGTTAAGATTTGATTACTGACAGTGCTTCATCTAATGACTGATAAAAACACCTAAATTTACCACTTTTTTAATATACTTAGGAAATCATACATTGTGGTTTAAGGTAAAAAAATTCTTAACATTACTGTTCAAGGTTTTCAACATTTCAGTCACTTAGTTAAGTGTCATATGTGATACACACTTGGGCGATCATGTCTCTTTCGAGACATGATTTATGGGCAGAAGATTATCCCACGGTAGGTTGCCATTACTTTATGCAGTAGGCTGGTTGTCAGCCAAGGCTATAGAACCCATTCTGTCATTTTATTTAACTCATAACTGGAGGGAAGAGAAGGATTAATACCTTTCCTAAGGGCATTTAAAAATACTTAAATATTTAAGCAAATGCAAGGAAGTCAACCAGAATTTGAACTTGAAGCTCAAATCAATACTGAATGAACAGAACCTTGCAACTGATCTCACTCATGACTTAGTCTTGATGGCTCAATGGGGGTCAGGACCTGGTTTGTAACATACCTCAAACCAAACTAGTAATGTTCCACCACTACCACTACCCAGCATACCTTGAACTTTCACTTATCATGGTAGATGGTTGTTTTCTCAAGTGGACTCTTTGCTTGAACATGTATTTGGACACAAGCTCATCCCAAATCTCAAGTGGGAACTCATATAATTCATTGATAAATCATGGCAATAAACTACATCAGGCAGCGAGGCCTTTGATTGGAAGATTGGAGGTTTTGTGGAGCATGTGATCTTAATTACTGTTGTTTTCAGGTTCACTCTGACCCATGGTAGTAACACCTCTCAGGGTTTTAGCTATGGTAAACAATGAATCATCAAACAAAAACAAAACACTATAAAAGTGTAAAAATATTTTTTATAGTAAAAATACTGGTAGAAAAAAAAGACTAATAATAATACAATTATAGTAAAATTAGCAGCAATACTTTATTAAAGCAGGTTTAACAATAATACATTTTATCTATAGTTGAAACCATAAATTGTGTTCAAAATGTTTAAATGTTGGCATTAAATAACCTGTAGAGTTTGGTCTGCTGTTAAACAAAGCAAAATATCAATACTTCACTGTTCACTTCAACTTGTTGCCTTTAGTTGTTAGGATGGTTTTAGTTCATTTTTTGAATTTTTAATTTATCCAATTTTTTGAGTAAACATTTTTAATCTATTTTAAGTGTTGCTCTAATGGAAGATACAATTTTTATCTTTAAGATTCTGATTTTCTTCAGTTTTCATTCCTATATTAATGATCTGCCTATATACATACACCAATATATAGTAATTACACTGGTTGGCATTTTTTTTTTTTTTATGTAAATGTTGTTAGGCAATGAACACATGTTTCTGGGCTATTTTTCGCACGAAATCTGAAAATCAAGTTCATTTTATCATCACATCATGTTTCCTCAGTACAGATAATTACTATATTGCTTAAAATAGGTGGAAATACCTAATTCACAGAGATATGCTATGGCTTAAATATGCAAATGACATAGTTGAATCATTGAAACATTTTGTTTCATGTTAAAATGATTTATTATTCAAGAAAAAGTATCCAAATGATTTTCAAAATTAATTCTAAGCCATTTCAGTTTAGACAAAGTGGTTAGGGTTAGGGTTATGCTTGATTTTATGAGAGATATCTTACTGGAAAATGTTCTTGTGCCCTCAATGTTCTTAGCTTGTTAAAACTTTTTGATTTCTGTTTTTTCTCTACTTTTTATAGAAGCTCTTTAGAAGTCATTCAAGGACAATGATTTTAGTTTTTATTAGAAGTTCCCACATTAAGCCTAAAACTGTCATAAGAATTTATCATATGGCTTGAATTTATGAAGTCCTAGTATTGTCATGCAGTCTCTGAACAACATGCATAGGAACATTGATAAATGAGGGTTGTTAGGGTGCTTGGCGAGTGTATTTGAGACTAGAAAAATTAGTATTTTTTTATCAGCTCTTAAAATAGCCGCCAAACACCAGATAGGCATAGATAACTAAGCACTTTTCTAATCCATCCCCATCATCACCAGCATCTTGTCTGACCAAAAATTTATACATGGAAGCTTGACATCCTGGTTTCCAAGAAGAGAAGATTTATACCTTTGGATGGACAATAATGAGTATAATTTTTATTCCTTTGTATGTTCTTTGTTTTTATTCAAAAACTGATAACATATCAGTCAGTTAAGTGCCATACGTGATACACGCTTGGGCGATCATGTATCTTTCGAGATATGACTGACTGGGCAGAAGATTATTCCGCAGTAGGTTGCCATTGCTTTCTGCGGTAGACTGGTTGCTGATCAAGGCTATAGAACCCAATATGTCCTGTTATTTAACCCATAAATGGAAGGAATAAAGGATTAATACCTTTCTCAAGGGTATTTGCGCATAAGTGAATGCAATGAATTCAGCTGGAATTCAGACTCGGCTCCCCAAATTCTCGTTCCGAGCTGATATCCAATGCATCACAATGTGCCTTAATTTAATTTTTTGTGGGATTTTTTCTGAAAAATTTTTCTGAACTAAATATGCTTTAAGTTATTAGGATACTTTTTCTTTTATGGTAAGTTATTCTAACCTGAAACCATTTAAGGTTGTTTCAACTTTGCCCTAGTATATCACTGTTAAATGGGTGTTTTTTGCCTAATTTAAGCAAAATAGAAATTATCTGTACTGAGAAAATGTGATATGATGAGAAAAAATTAACTTGATTTTTATATTCAGTGTGAAAAATTAATCTGGAAACATGTGCCCATTACCCAACAACATTTGGGTAAAAATGAAATGTTGACTGATGTTATCTATGCAGTTGACAATACAGTTTATAGGTACAACTTCAAAAATCTGAATGAACAGAACCTGGCAACTGATCTCACTCATGACTTAGTCTTGATGGCTCAATGGGGATCAGGACCTGGTTTGTAACATATTTCCAAAACCAAACTAGTAATGTTTCACCACTACCACCACCCAACATACCTTGAATTTTCACTTATCATGGTAGATGGTTGTTTTCTCAAGTGGACTCTTTGCTTGAACATGTATTTGGACACAAGCTCATCCCAAATCTTAAATGGGAACTCATATATATAATTCATTGATAAAGATACTGGGAAAAGGTACAGCTTCTGTAAGACTCTGGCTCCCTATGCTATCAGTCAGTTAAGTGCCATACATGATATATGCTTGGGCGATCATGTGTCGAAAGAGACATGACTGACTAGGCAGATTATCCCACAGTAGATTGCTATTGCTTTCTGCAGTAGACTGGTTGCCAGCCAAGGCTATATAACCCAATCTCTCCTGTTATTTAACCCATAACTGGAGGGAAGTGATGGATTAATGCCTTTTCCAAGGGTATTTGCGTATAAGTGAATTCAAGGAATTCAACTGGAATTTGAACTCGGTTACCCGATTTCTCATTCTGAGCTGATATCCACTGACACCACAATGCACATACTCTATCTTTATAATAGACATGAAACCAAAAATTAAGTATTGCTTCCATATTTGGGCTGGGACTACCCAGTACTCATTTGATACATTGTACTGCTCCAATAAGTATCTGCCTCCCCCTGTATCTCTTTACAAGAACCATATCAAACTAAAATTGATATATTGCTACCATATCTGGGCTGGAGCCACCCATTCCTTATTAGCTTGTCTTGATATTCAAAATCATCTATGTAGTCTCGTGGATGGTAAATTATTTTCCACCTACTACAGACCAAATGTTACAAGCCTCTCACTATGGCAAGTGTTCTGACAAACCACATTCTATAGTCCCACATGCCCTGACCATTTCAACTGGGATCTACCACACAACATACACAAAGATAAATCTTTATTTCTTTCACATAACATTAGTAAGAAGTCAGTTCTGCTTAAATGGCTTGTTCCAAAGAATTGCTGCTTGTGGAACATACTACTGACAGGATATTTTTCTGATCCTCACAGTCCTGACCTCTTCAAGACAAGGGTTACTTGTTATTTTTCCTACATAATCTCTGATCTTCTTGCGTTCTCTTATGCTCATACAACACCCTCAGTCTTGAGTGACTCTTGAAATAGGTGGAATTTATTAATTAGATATTTTTTTTATAATAATAATAATAATAATAATGATAGCATCATCAGTTTCCTTTATTTTTTACTTCTCTGCAGAGTGAGGTAAGACCTTTTGTCTCCCAGAAAGAGCATCTATTGACCCAAAGGGTGACAACTCACAAGGCTTGAGGATAGTGATATGGTGGCTGCATTTGTCAAAGATCTTGAGAGTGTATCAAATGATTTACTTTAGGGTTTATAAATTTTTGACATATACACAAACTTCTTGTGTGTGTGTGTGTGTGTGTGTGTGTGTGTGTGTGTGTGTGAGAGAGAGAGAGAGAGAGAAAGAGAAAAATTATTACTTGCTTTGTTTTGTTATAAAGTATTTCAGAGGTGATTCTGGTGTTCCAGTGATAATGAGCATAAGTCTTACTTTTCAAGTCTTATGGCTACATCATTTTGAAACACCTGTTCCTGAACATTCACTGAAGTTAAGCAATGTCAATCCTGATCAGTGCCTAGATGGGTGAATTCTTAGAAATATCAAGTATTGTAAACTTGGATGTATGGTCTGTTTAATGAATAATGGTTTAGAATTGTTAAATTAGAAAGCTAAATTGCAATTCCAACTGAATTGTTTATATTCACTTAGGAAAAGTATGAATCCATTTCTTCTCCCTCAGTTATGGGTTAATTAGTAAGATTTGTATCACTAAATCATTACTATTTCATTACTAAATCATTACTATTTCATAAAAATATTACTATTTCATAAAAATATTACTATTTCATAAAAATATTACTATTTCATAAAAATATTCTCCCAATCTAAAAATATTTCCTGGTCTTAAATAACCTGAAAAGTGTTGATAAACAGTAGAAAATGAATCAATTATTTTCACTGTGATTGGTAGAGAGCAAATAATTTTTTGCATCATATCTATGTGTTTTACCAGAGTGTGCCTCATAAGACGAGGATGTTTTATCTCATCTGGAAAAATTATTGTTATCCTAAAAAAAGAATGTTAATGAAATATTCAGTTGAAAAAAAAATATTCATACAATCTAAAAATTAAATTCTTGTAACTTAAAATATTTTCTAGCTTTAAATAAACTGCAAGGGGTTGATAAACCGTAGAAAGCAAATCAATCTTTCCTTTTCAAGATTTCTCTGGCAAGGTTATATATATTTTTTTTACCCTCCATTTTTTGGGCTAACTTATGCAGCAGTAGTCATTATTCTTCATATCAAATTGATGAAATTCAAGTGATAAATCTCTCTTCAGTGTATTTTCCACTATTTTATTTTTTTCATTGTGGCGTGATAGATATTAGTTCAAAATTAAAACCTGGGGAGCCAAGTTCAAATTTAAGTTGAGTTTGTTGCATTTACTTACGCACAATTTTTCTTGGGAAAACTATGAATCCATCTCTTCTCCTCGCAGATATAGGATGAATAGCAGGACAGACTGGGTTCTATAGCCTTGTGCAGCAACTAGTCTACCAAAGAAAGAAATGATAACCCACTATGGGAAAATTTTCTGCCTAGTTGGTCATGAATTGAAAGAGACATGCTTGCCAAAATGTGGGTCATGTATGGCACTTAGATATAATAGTAAAGATCATGATTCTGGAAATACTTAACTTTAAATACAAGATATGGTTTGATGTATTATGGGTAGTTCTGGTAGAGTGAGCAGAGTGAAATACAAAACATAAAATGCCTGCCAAAGTAGAAACCCTGCCTTAAATTTAAAGCAATAAATTGAAAGCAGCAAGTAGAATTAATGAGGCAATGTAATTGTTGAGAACCCAATTAGTGAAATTAGTTTATTATGGCTGCATACACTAAAACAGATAAAAAATTATTGGAAATCTCACCCTTTTCCTGATGAAATACTTCAATGTCACTGCCTCTTCTACTCTAACAGTTTCTTTTCTCACATTTCGTGCCTGTGGAGCTCCTTATCCTTTACTTACTTCCCTAAATAGCCACAATGTCCTAAAGTTTAAATGCACTTTCAACTGCTATCTTCTGTTTCCCTGAATTCCATACCACCTGTACTTTCTCTTTCTCTCTTTCTTTCTTTCCCTGTGGTGGTCCTGCCTTGCTTCAGGTGATATGATTTAAAAAATAAAAAACTGCGCCATTTTTGCATTGATGTTCATGAGATTTTAATTTCAATATGACATTCGTATGATATAGTCTCATTTATAAACTTGCATATAATAAAATTCCTATATGAGGAGGGATGCTGAAAAATTATTATCTTGACCCACTACCCAAAACATGGCCAAATCAGTAAATATCAGTTTTTTATTGTAAAGTCAATGCTTGGTCATATAATAAAATGCTTAAATCACATAAAATGCAGTATCACTTCCATGCCCTCAATTTTTTAGTATTTTGTCATTTGTTATTAATTTTATCAACACATCATTTTCTCAGGATTGCAGAATCACTTGGAAAATGTTTAATGTGATTGTTTTTCATTTTCTTTTTTAATCATTTTACCCCAAGGCCAATAGTCCGCAAAGGGGTTACAGTGAGAAAAAACCCCTGGGTACTGGGAGTATTAAAGAAAAAATAAAAGATTCATAGGATTCAAGAAGATAAAGGATAGCAATTGACATTGCATCTAAATTTTTGGAGATTTTAGCTATTTGGAAAACAAGTAAACAAAAGGGAGTTCCACAGGTAGGAAGTGCAAGAAAAGAAACTGTTAGAATAAAAGTGGAAATTTATGTTTAACTATTTCATTGGAAAAAGGATGGTACCTAGATGCCAATCTATTAGCATGCTTAAATTTTTTTTTTTTTAATTGTATCACCCCGAGCAAGGCGGTAATGCCACTGATGTGCAGGAGATACATAAGAGTAAAAAGATTAAGTAGAAGAGAGTGAAGAGAAAGACAAACCAGTTAGAAAGGAGCAAGAGAAAGATGGGAATATAGGTGTGATGACAGTTGCAAAGGTGGAGAGAAAGGAAAGGATATTCAGGGTGATAAAGAAAGAACTAGAGTCACATGGTTAAGAGATGAGTATTGACATTGCATTTAAATTCTTGGAGATTGTAGCCATCAGGAAAGCAAGAATATGGAAGCGAGTTCCACAGGTGGGAAGTGCAAGAAAGGAAGCTACAGGAGTAGAATTGTCGTCTTCATTTGGTTGATCTAACTGTGAATAGATGAGACCCAGTTGCCAATCTGGTTGCATTAGTAAACACCTGTTGCAGAGGCACCAGTGACTTAAGCCATGAAAGTATTTATAGAACAAACAAAGGGAAACCATATCCCGTCGGTGGGGAAGTGGCTGGAGTTGAGCCACTAAGTCGGTACCTATCACATTACTGATTCTCTTTTGGAGCCTGTCAAGAACACTGAGATGAACAGCAGGGGTGCCTGACCATATATGGCAGCAGTATTCTATGCACAGATGAATGGTTGATTTGTATATATGCAGGATGGATTCAGGTGGGAAAACCATCCTGGCCCGACACAGTGACCCAACCTTCTTAGCAGTGGATTTAGCTATTGACTCAATGTAGTGGTTCCACTTAAGATCAAAAGAGAGAGTAAGGCCAAGGAGGTGCAGTATATTGCTCTCGGGGAGACTCGCTTGGTCCACGCTTATGAGAGGCAGTAGAGGTTGCCTGTGATGACTGACAGACAACAGCTTGGTCTTAGACACATTGAAATTTACAAGCCACTTCTTACCCCAATTCGCCACAGAATGTAGATTTCTCTCTAGGTCAGCAGTAAGATTATGTTTGTCCACCACACTAGGTTTCTTACTGATGTGGGAGTAAATTGTGGTGTCATCTGTGTAGATGCCTACTTGGTTCTTTATCATGTCTGGGAGGTCATTTATGAAAATAAGGAAGAGCATCAGGCCTTGGGATAGAGCCCTGAGGGACACCAGCGTTTGTACCATAGGATGTGGAGGCATGCCTATTCAAGATGACCTTCATTTTGCGGTTATTTAGAAAAGATTGGATCAGATCAAATAAGCGTCTGGTATTACCGTAACCATAGAAGGCTAGAGTGACAAACCCTGTCAAAAGCCTTGGAGATGTCTAGAGCAACAGCATAAGCCTCATCTGACAGCTCAAGTGCTTGGAACATGTACTCCATAATGTTCGTTAGCATGTTGGCCGTGGACCTGGCAAAGCGGAAACCATACTGCCTATCAGAGAAGAGTTTATGGGCAGTAAGATGTTGAACTATTTCAGCATTAATAATGGCCTCGAACACTTTCCTGAAAATTGGTAGAAGGCTGATAAGTGTGATAGTTGGATGGGTCCAAGGGTTCACCAGAGCTCTTAAATACAGGAACGACAGAAGAGAACTTCCACCATGCAGGAAAACAGGAAGTAGAAAGGCAGTAGTTATACAGTTTAGAGAGGACAGGGGAGAGTTCAGGGGCACATTTTTTAAGGACAATCACCGAGATTCCATCGCCACTGCTTGCCTTATGGGGGTCAAGTTTTGAAATTACTCGGGATACTACTGTTGGGGCAATGTATACATTGTACAGTTTAGCCTCAGTTCTAATAGGGAAGTCATGTGAGGGTACTCCAGATGAGTCAAATGTGTAGTTGGATGTGAATCTGTGAGCAAAGCACTTAGCCTTGTCAGCTGATGATGTGAGGATCTCAAATTCATTGATTAAAGTAGGGATAGAGGATTTGCTATTGTTCGACACCCATTTGCATAACTGCTAATAGTCCTTGGAGCTGAACTTGCGGTCAGCTATGCACTGTCTCATTCTCTTGGCAAACAACCGCTAAGCATCATTCAGGATTCTCTTGTACTCATTATAAGCAGATGTGAATAGGCACCTATTGTGGTCAGATGACTGTCTCCGAAATAGTCGGAAGTAGTGGTTCTAGTGGGCAATGGCTGTGACTCCTTAGGCCGGGCTGGCCGTCTGTCTAATGTGACGTTCGTTCTCGCTGACGGTCATGAGGATCCCTGCTGTGACACTGCCACCCGGTCGTGACGATCTCGTTCAATGATCTCACCACAAAAGCTGGGTTACAGGACCTCTTTTGCAACAACGGGCCACTGTCCCATGTTGTGATTAGATCCCAGAGGTCTCGTCTTGCAATCTTAATAGTCGTTCCTTTTAGCCAGTCCGGACACTGGTGTACACTTGTGGTTTGAAAAAAAAAAACAAAAAAAAGAAAAACACGGCACCAAAAGAAAAAAAAAATTAATAAAATAAATTAACAAGCCGAACACGCCTGGAGAGTTACGTAGAATGTCTTTATATAAAGAAAAAACAATGTCTTTCTTTTCCTAAGAATACAGTTGTCGAAAATGATATACAATCGTTTAAAATGCTGGTTGCAACGAAGAGAGAAAGTTCGCCAAAAAGCATCATAGCTTCCAATCGTTAAATGAAATGTTTTGTCTAAGTTTCGTTAGCGTTGAGATCTCTTTAAAATTTCACTAAAGTCTTTTCTCGTATATCTCATTAAAGTCTTTTCATTAATTCTCGATAATCAGGATTGTCAATTTTCCTAATTTCTAAAACAGCAAAGTTCTTACGGTTCCTTATCAGAGTTTAACGGAGTTTGCCGAAATTGATCGAACGAAGAATCAGAATTTTCGATTCTCCCGTGATTAAAAAAAAAAATAACAATAACGTTCTTTCGGGATTCATGTCGATGGAGCATTTTTCCAAATTAACTTCTTTGAGTTAATTTGCAGCAGGCCTCATTCGAAATTAACTCTTTAGCCATAAGTGCTATGGTGGGCGACCAGCCGTGGGTCATGGCTCCCCGGCTGGGGCCATTTTTCCCCAGTCGCTATCGACTGATAGCAGCTCCAACTCAACAAACTGCTCTAACTCGCTCTCCAACTGACTTTTTCGTGTCGAACATCTATTTTTATAACCAATTTCGATCCTCTCTGGGGATCTGACCGGTTCACAGTCTTCGGCCAATGAAAATTGGTCTCCGCCCACTCGATTGCGGATGTCTTAGCTTGACCAATGAGATTATGCCAACTCACATCGAATTGAATTCAGGCCGGGTTATTTCGGACTGTTGTGTTCAACAGTGGCCTTGGCCTTCGGGTGACCTTATCAAATCACTCTGACACTTGTTTTGTCTACGCGTTTTCAGATTAGCGGAATCAACATTTTAACTCCAAATGAAGAGAAATTTATATTGAACATGAAAGCAGCGATATTTATAAAAACATGATAGAAGAGAAATGATTATTTTCATAAAATAATTAAATTTTATGCTCCCATGTTTTTAAAAGCACTTGATGGTAATAAAATTATTATTTTTTTCCTAAGCTCACATCGCGTGACGCAATAAAACACTAATAATATCACCAATATCAATTTCTCTCTCCGTTGTTTTAAACCAACCAAAGGAAAGTATCCCCGCGGGAGAATGGAAAGCATCACTGTGGGAGATAGTGTCACAGGCGGCCGAACAAGCAGGAGAGAACCAAGGGGAGAAATGAGGTTGAGACAAAACTTCCTGGTAGGTATGAAGGCATCAATGCCAGCTTTCACCCAGAATGAAATCTTAGAGGCACAGTCATCAACTGGGAGATCGAACACTTTTTCCCAAGGGACGTCGCATAGGAAATCACGAAAGGCATCCCAGTCAGCTCTTTGGTAGCAGTAGAAGGTCCTGTATGTAGGAGGCTCCTGGGGGGAGTGAGAGTGGAGAGAAATATTACGAGAGACAGCATGGTTGGAGTTACTGAGAGGGCAAAGCTGCGTGACTTTCCAAGCATATATCTATTAGAGAGGTGTGTCCAGAGAAAAAGTGTGGGGAAGTCCACTACTGGCGTAAGGGATTGGGAAATGGCAAATTTCATGGCGTGGATGTCAGCTGAATCGGTAACAGTCTTCAAGCCACTCAGTATGATGGGCGTTAAGATCTCCGAATACAAATATGTGAGCGAATGGGTGGTAGAAAGTAGCCTTATCTATATTGTCAGAAAAGCTGCCTAGAAGGGAGCAGCCGAGAGAGGAGGGTGAATGGTAAAGAAAGAAAAGGTAGCTAACCAAACTGAGAAGTGACAGACGGAGACATACATACTGGTGGTCAGGGGATTTGAGTGACGTCACCCTAGCTACAGGGAGGTGTTCACTAATGTAAACACCCAGCCCATGCATATGGACAGGGGAATCCTTCCTTAAGACGGGAAGATAACCAGGGATCGAGAAGTCAGAGGAGGGAATTGATGAGTTGAGGTTAGTATCACGGAGAGCTAGGATGTCAGGGGACTTTTCGTGGAGGAAAGCTTCTACACTAGAAAAGTTAGTACCAATACCCAGGATGTTAGTAAAAGGAACGTTAAATGATTTTGGTGATTTGAGTTTGGCGGTTTAGGTTTTGTAGGCAAAGAAAAAGAAAGACAGAAGCAAATAATCTAATAGACGGCAAAGAAAAAGAAAGACAGAAACAAATAATTTAGAAGACGGCAAAGAAAAAGAAAAACAGAAGAAAATAATCTAATAGACGGCAAAGAAAAAGAAAGACAGAAAGAAATAATTCAAAAGACGGCAAAGAAAAAGAAAGACAGAAAGAAATAATCTAATAGACGGTAAAGAAAAAGAAAGAGAGAAACAAATAATCTAATAGACGGCAAAGAAAAAGAAAGACAGAAACAAATAATCTAATAGACGGTAAAGAAAAACAAAGACAGAAATAAATAATCTAACAGAGGGCAAAGAAAAAGAAAGATGAAAAAAATAATCTAACACAAGGCAAAGAAAAAGAAAGACAGAAAGAAATAATCTAATAGACGGCAAAGAAAAAGACAGACAGAAGTAAATAATCTAATAGACGGCAAAAAAAAAAAAAAAAAAAAATAGAAAGATTAAAGGAAATATGCTAATAGACGGAAAAGAAAAAGAAAGACAGAAACAAATAATCTAATAGACGGCAAAGAAAAAGACAGACAGAAGTAAATAATCTAGACGGCAAAGAAAAAAAAAGACAGAAACAAGTAATTTAAAAAACGGCAAAGAAAAAGAAAGACAGAAAGAAATAATGATAAAAGACGGCAAAGAAAAAGAAAGACAGAAAGAAATAATCTAATAGAAGGTAAAGAAAAAAGGAAGACAGAAAGAAATAATCTAATAGACGGCAAAGAAAAAGTAAGACAGAAGGAAATAATTTAATAGACAGCAAAGAAAAAGAAAGGCAGAAAGAAATAATCTAATAGACGGTAAAGAAAAAGAAAGGCAGAAAGAAATAATCTAATAGACGGTAAAGAAAAAGAAAGACAGAAAGAAATAATCTAAGAGAAGGCAAAAAAAGAAAGACAGAAACAAATAATCTAACAGACGGCAAAGAAAAAGAAAGACAGAAGCAAATAATCTAACAGACGGCAGAGAGAAAGAAAGACAGAAACAAATAATCTAATAGATGGCAGAGAAAAAGAAAGGAAGTAAAATAATCTAATAGACAGCAAAAAAAGAAAAAAAAGAAAAGAAAAACAGAAGCAAATAATCTAATAGACGTCAAAAAAAAGAAAGACAGAAATAAATAATTAAAAAGACGGCAAAGAAAAAAGAAAAACAGAAACAAATAATGTAATAAATGGCAGAGAAAAAGAAAGGCAGATGGAAATAATCTAATAGACGGCAAAAAAAAAAGAAAGAAAGAAAGACAGAAGCAAATCTAATAGACGGCAGAGAAAAAGCAAGACAGAAACAAATAATCTAAGAGAAGGCAAAAAAAAAAAAAAAAGAAAGACAGAAAGAAATAATGTTATACCCGGCAAAGAAAAAGAAAGACAGAAAGAAATAATGTTATACACGGCATAAAAAGAAAGACAGAAACAAATAATATTATACACGGCAAAGAACAAGCAAATATTCTAACAGACGTCAGAGAAAAAGAAAGACAGAAACAAATAATCTAATAGACGACAAAGAAAAAGAAAAATATATATGAATAATCTAATAGACGGCAGAGAAAAAGAAAGAAAGACAGAAAGAGATGATCTAATAGACCGCAATGAAAAAGAAAGACAGAAACAAATAATCTAAAAAACGGGAAAATAAAAAGAAAGACAGAAACAAATAATGTAATAGACGGCAAAGAAAAAGAAAGACAGAAACAAATAATATAAAAAACGGGAAAATAAAAAGAAAGACAGAAACAAATAATCTAATAGACAAATAAAGACAGAAGCTAATAATCTAAAAGACGGCAAAGAAAAAGAAAGGCAGAAGCAAACATTCGAATAGTCGCCAGAGAAAACGAAAGACAGAAGCAAATATTCTAATAGACGGCAAAGAAAAAGAAAGACAGAAACAAATAATTTAAAAGACGGCAAAGAAAAAGAAAGACAGAAATAAATAATCTAATAGACGGCAATGAAAATGACAGACAGAAAGAAATAATCTAATAGACGGTAGAGAAAAAGAAAGACTGAAAGAAATAATCTAATAGCCGACAAATAAAAAGAAAGACAGAAGCAAATAATCTAATAGACGGCAAAGAAAAAGAAAGACAGAAGAAAATAATCTAATAGACGGCAAAGAAAAAGAAAGACAGAAAGAAATAATCGAATAGAAAGCAAAGAAAAAGAAAGACAGAAGCTAATAATCTAAAAGACGGCAAATAAAAAGAAAGGCAGAAGCAAACATTCGAATAGTCGTCAGAGAAAACGAAAGACAGAAGCAAATATTCTAATAGACGGCAAAGAAAAAGAAAGACAGAAACAAATAATTTAAAAGACGACAAAGAAAAAGAAAGACAGAAATAAATGATCTAATACACGGCAAAGAAAAATAAAGACAGAAACAAATAATCACATAGACGGCAGGGAAAAAGAAAGATGAAAAAAATAATCTAACAGAAGGAAAAGAAAAAGAAAGACAGTAGCAAATAATCTAATAGACGACAAAGAAAAAGAAAGACAGAAGGAAATAATGTAATAGATGGCAGAGAAAAAGAAAAACAGAAACAAATAATCTAATAGACGGTAAAGAAAAAGATAGACAGAATCAAATAATCTTATACATGGCAAAGAAAAAGAAAGACAGAAACAGATAAACTAATAGACGGCAGAGAATAAAAGACTAAAGGAAATAATCTAAGAGCCGGTAAAGGAAAAGAAAGATAGAAGCAAATAATCTAGTAGACGGCAAAGAAAAAGAAGGACAGAAAGAAATAATCTAATAGACGGCAAATAAAAAGAAAGACAGAAGCAAATAATCTAATAGACGCCAAATAAAAAAGAAAGACAGAAGCAAATAATCTAATAGACGGCAAAGAAAAAGAAAGGCAGAAGCAAATAATGTAACAGACGTCAGAGAAAAAGAAAGACAGAAACAAATAATCTAATAGACGACAAAAAAAAAAAAAGAAAGACAAGCAAATAATCTAATAGACGGTAAAAAAAGAAAGACAGAAACAAATAATGTTATACGGCAAAGAAAAAGACAGAAGCAAATAATCAAATGGACGACAAAGAAAAAAAAAGACAGTAACAAATAATCTAATAGACAGCAGAGAAAAAGATAGACAGAAACAAGTAATCTAATAGACAGCAAAAAAAAAAAAAAAAAACCAAGACAGAAGCAAATAATCTAATAGACGGCAAAGATAAAGAAAGACAGTAACAAATAATGTCTTACACGGCAAAGAAAAAGAAAGACAGAAAGAAATAATCTAATAGACGGCAAAGAAAAAGAAAGAAAAACAAATAATCTAATTGACGGCAAAGAAAAAGAAAGACAGAAACAAATAATCTAATAGACGGCAAAGAAAAATAAAGACAGAAGCTAATAATCTAAAAGACGGCAAAGAAAAAGAAAGGCAGAAGCAAATATATTAATTGAAGGCAAAGAAAAATAAAGACAGAAACAAATAATTTAAAAGACGGCAAAGAAAAAGAAAGACAGAAACAAATAATCTAAAAGACGGCAAATAAAAAGAAAGACAGAAACAAGTAATCTAATAGACGGCAAAGAAAAAGAAAGACAGAAACAAATAATCTAATAGACGGCAAATAAAAAGAAAGACAGAAGCAAATAATCTAATAGACTGCAAAGAAAAAGAAAGGCAGAAGCAAATAATGTAACAGACATCAGAGAAAAAGAAAGACAGAAACAAATAATCTAATAGACGACAAAAAAAAAAAAGTCAAGCAAATAATCTAATAGACGACAAAAAAAGTAAGACAGAAATAAATAATCTAATAGACGGTAAAGAAAAGAAAGACAGAAACAAATAATGTACAAGAAGGCAAAACAAGAAAGACAGGAAGAAATAATCTAATAGACGGTAAAGAAAAAGAAAGACAGAAGCAAATAATCTAATAGACGGCAGAGAAAAAGAAAGACAGAAACAAGTAATCTAATAGACGGCAGAGAAAAAGAAAGACAGAAACAAGTAATCTAATAGACGGCAAAGGAAAAGAAAGACAGAAATAAATTATCTAATAGACGGCAAAACAAGTATGACAGAAACAAATAATCTAATAAACGGCAAAGAAAAAGAAACAAATAATCTACGAGAAGGCAAAAAAAGAAAGACAGAAATAAATAATGTTATACACGGCAAAGAAAAAGAAAGACAGAAACAAATAATCTAATAGACAGCAAAGAAAAAGAAAGACAGAAGCAAATAATCTTATAGACGGCAAAGATAAAGAAAGACAGTAACAAATAATGTCTTACACGGCAAAGAAAAAGAAAGACAGAAAGAAATAATCTAAAAGACGGCAAAGAAAAAGAAATACAGAAACAAATAATTTAAAAGATGGCAAAGAAAAAGAAAGACAGACATAAATAATCAAATAGAGGGCAATGAAAATGAAAGACAGAAACAAATAATCTAATAAACGGCAAAGAAAAAGAAACAAATAATCTACGAGAAGGCAAAAAAAGAAAGACAGAAACAAATAATGTGATACAAGGCAAAGAAAAAGAAAGACAGAAAGAAATAATCTAATAGACGGCAAAGAAAAAGAAAGACTGAAAGAAATAATCTAATAGACGGCAAATAAAAAGAAAGACAGAAGCAAATAATCTAATAGACGGGAAAGAAAAAGAAAGACAGAATCTAATAATCTAATAGACGGCAAAGAAAAAGAAAGACAGAAACAAATAATCTAATAGACGGTAAAGGAAAAGAAAGACAGAAACAAATAATCTACGAGATGGCAAAAAAAGAAAGACAGAAACAAATAATGTTATACACGGCAAAGAAAAAGAAAGGCAGAAGCAAATAATCTAATAGACGGCAAAGAAAAAAGAAAGACAGAAACAAATAATCTAAAAGACGGCAAATAAAAAGAAAGACAGAAAGAAATAATCTAATAGACGGCAAAGAAAAAGAAAGACAGAAAGAAATAATCTAATAGACGGTAAAGAAAAAGAAAGACAGAAACAAATAATCTAAAAGACGGCAAATAAAAAGAAAGACAGAAACATATAATCTAATAGACGGCAAAGAAAAAGAAAGACAGAAAAAATAATCTAATAGACGGCAAAGAAAAAGAAAGGCAGAAGCAAATAATGTAACAGACGTCAGAGAAAAAGAAAGACAGAAACAAATAATCTAATAGACGACAAAAAAAAAAAAAAAAGAAAGACAAGCAAATAATCTAATAGACGACAAAAAAAGAAAGACAGAAATAAACAATCTAATAGACGGGAAAGGAAAAGAAAGACAGAAACAAATAATCTAATAGACGGTAAAGGAAAAGAAAGACAGAAACAAATAATCTACGAGATGGCAAAAAAAGAAAGACAGAAACAAATAATGTTATACACGGCAAAGAAAAAGAAAGGCAGAAGCAAATAATCTAATAGACGGCAAAGAAAAAGAAAGACAGAAATAAATAATCTAAGAGAAGTCAAAGAAAAAGAAAGACAGACATAAATAATCAAATAGAGGGCAATGAAAATGAAAGACAGAAACAAATAATCTAATAAACGGCAAAGAAAAAGAAACAAATAATCTACGAGAAGGCAAAAAAAGAAAGACAGAAACAAATAATGTGATACAAGGCAAAGAAAAAGAAAGACAGAAAGAAATAATCTAATAGACGGCAAAGAAAAAGAAAGACTGAAAGAAATAATCTAATAGACGGCAAATAAAAAGAAAGACAGAAGCAAATAATCTAATAGACGGGAAAGAAAAAGAAAGACAGAATCTAATAATCTAATAGATGGCAAAGAAAAAGAAAGACAGAAGGAAATAATCTAATAGACGGCAAAGAAAAAGAAAGACAGAAAGAAATAATCTAATAGACGGTAAAGAAAAAGAAAGACAGAAACAAGTAATCTAATAGACGGCAAAGAAAAAGAAAGACAGAAACAAATAATCTAATAGACGGCAAAGAAAAAGAAAGACAGAAACAAATAATCTAATAGACGGTAAAGGAAAAGAAAGACAGAAACAAATAATCTACGAGATGGCAAAAAAAGAAAGACAGAAACAAATAATGTTATACACGGCAAAGAAAAAGAAAGGCAGAAGCAAATAATCTAATAGACGGCAAAGAAAAAGAAAGACACAAATAAATAATCTAAGAGAAGTCAAAGAAAAAGAAAGACAGAAACAAATAATCTAGAAGATGGCAAAGAAAAAGACAGAAACAAATAATCTAATACATGGCAAAGAAAAAGAAAGACAGAAACAAATAATCTAATAGACGGCAATGAAAAAGAAAGGCAGAAACAAATAATCTAAAAGACGGCAAAGGAAAAGAAAGACAGAAACAAATAATCTAAAAGACGGCAAAGAAAAAGAAAGACAGAAACAAATAATCTAATAGATGGCAAAGAAAAAGAAAGACAGAAACAAATAATCTAATAGACAGTAAAGGAAAAGAAAGACAGAAACAAATAATCTACGAGATGGCAAAAAAAGAAAGACAGAAACAAATAATGTTATACACGGCAAAGAAAAAGAAAGGCAGAAGCAAATAATCTAATAGACGGCAAAGAAAAAGAAAGACAGAAATAAATAATCTAAGAGAAGTCAAAGAAAAAGAAAGACAGAAACAAATAATCTAGAAGATGGCAAAGAAAAAGACAGAAACAAATAATCTAATAGACGGCAAAGAAAAAGAAAGACAGAAACAAATAATCTAATAGACGGCAAAGAAAAAGAAAGGCAGAAACAAATAATCTAAAAGACGGCAAAGAAAAAGAAAGACAGAAACAAATAATCTAAAAGACGGCAAAGAAAAAGAAAGACAGAAACAAATAATCTAATAGATGGCAAAGAATAAGAAAGACAGAAACAAATAATCTAATAGACGGCAAAGAAAAAGAAAGGCAGAAACAAATAATTCAAAAGACGGCAAAGAAAAAGAAAGACAGAAAGAAATAATCTAAAAGACGGCAAAGAAAAAGAAAGACAGAAAGAAATAATGTCTTACACGGCAAAGAAAAAGAAAGACAGAAACAAATAATCTAATAGACGGCAAAGAAAAAGAAAGGCAGAAGCAAATAATATAACAGACGTCAGAGAAAAAGAAAGACAGAAACAAATAATCTAATAGACGATAAAAAAAAAAGACAAGCGTATAATCTAATAGATGGCAAAGAAAAAGAAAGACAGATGCAAATAATCTAATAGACGGCAAAGAAAAAGAAAGACAGATGTAAATAATCTAATAGATGGCAAAGAAAAAGAAAGACAGAAGCAAATAATCTAATAGATCGCTAAGAAAACGAAAGATAGAAGCAAATAATCTAATAGACGGCAAAGAAAAAGAAAGACAGAAGCAAATAATCTAATAGACGGCAAAGAAAAATAAAGACAGAAGCAAATAATCTAATAAACGGCAAATAAAAAGAAAGACAATTGCAAATAATCTAAAAGACGGCAAATAAAAAGAAAGACAGAATCTAATAATCTAAAAGACGGCAAATAAAAAGAAAGACTGAAACAAATAATCTAATAGACGGCAAAGAAAAAGAAAGACAGAAGCAAATAATCTAATAGACGGCAAAGAAAAAGAAAGACAGAAATAAATAATCTAAGAGAAGTCAAAGAAAAAGAAAGACAATTGCAAATAATCTAAAAGACGGCAAATAAAAAGAAAGACAGAAACAAATAATCTAAAAGACGGCAAATAAAAAGAAAGACTGAAACAAATAATCTAATAGACGGGAAAGAAAAAGAAAGACAGAAGCAAATAATCTAATAGATGGCAAAGAAAAAGAAAGACTGAAAGAAATAATCTAATAAACGGCAAATAAAAAGAAAGACAATTGCAAATAATCTAAAAGACGGCAAATAAAAAGAAAGACTGAAACAAATAATCTAATAGATGGGAAAGAAAAAGAAAGACAGAAGCAAATAATCTAATAGACGGCAAAGAAAAAGAAAGACAGAAGCAAATAATCTAATAGACGGGGAAGGAAAAGAAAGACAGAAACAAATAATCTACGAGAAGGCAAAAAAAGAAAGACAGAAACAAATAATGTTATACACGGCAAAGAAAAAGAAAGGCAGAAGCAAATAATCTAATAGACGGCAGAGAAAAAAGAAAGACAGAAAGAAATAATCTAATAAATGTTAAAGAAAAAAGGAAGACAGACACAAATAATCTAATAAACGGGAAAGAAAAAGAAAGACAGAAGCAAATAATGTAATAGACGACAAAGATAAAGAAAGACAGTAACTAATAATGTCTTACATGGCAAAGAAAAAGAAAGACAGTAACAAATAATCTAATAGACAGCAGAGAAAAAGATAGACAGAAACAAGCAATCTAATAAACAGCAAAGAAAAAGTAAGACAGAAGCAAATAATCTTATAGACGGCAAAGATAAAGAAAGACAGTACCAAATAATGTCTTACACGGCAAAGAAAAAGAAAGGCAGAAGCAAACATTCGAATAGTCGTCAGAGAAAACGAAAGACAGAAGAAATATTCTAATAGACGGCAAAGAAAAAGAAAGACAGAAACAAATAATTTAAAAGACGGCAAAGAAAAAGAAAGACAGAAATAAATAATCTAATAGACGGCAATGAAAATGACAGACAGAAAGAAATAATCTAATAGATGGCAAAGAAAAAGAAAGACAGAAGCAAATAATCTAATAGATCGCTAAGAAAACGAAAGATAGAAGCAAATAATCTAATAGACGGCAAAGAAAAAGAAAGACAGAAGCAAATAATCTAATAGACGGCAAAGAAAAATAAAGACAGAAGCAAATAATCTAATAGACGGCAAAGAAAAAGAAAGACAGAAACAAATAATCTAATAGACGGCAAAGAAAAAGAAAGACAGAAACAAATAATCTAATAGACGGCAAAGAAAAAGAAAGACAGAAACAAATAATCTAATAGACGGCAAAGAAAAAGAAAGATGGAAAGAAACAATCTAATAGACGGCAAAGAAAAAGATGGATAGAAACAAATAATCTAATAGACGGCAAAGAGAAAGAAAGACCGAAGTAAATAATCTAATAGTCGGCAAAGTAAAGAAAGACAGAAACAAATAATCAAAGAGCCAGCAAAAAAAAAGAAAGAGGAAAACAAACAATCTAAGAGCCGTCAAAGAAAAAGAAACACAGAAAGAAATAATCGAAGACCCGGCAAAGTAAAAGAAAGACAGACACAAACAATCCAACAATCAAAGAAATATCTCCCAAGTTAAAAAAGAAAACTAAACATTCATGTGATCAGAGCATCAAGGAAAATGGCTTGTCCGAACAATTGCCATGAAAATACATATTGGTTATTAAGTGACTGAAGTCAAGATGTTAAGTCAGGATTGCTTACATTGCAGATCTTTCTTTGGATTTTCTCAAGAATCTCAAGCTTGAACGGCAGGATCACCCAACTAAATATGACAACTGTATTCAATGCATGGACAAATGTTAGATGCAGGTATAGATTTAATATAGTTGTTCCCCTTCAGATTGGTTGAAAAAGTAGAGCGAAGGAGTTGCTGTGTGTTTCTTCCCAAGAGACTTTCATCAGCCATACTGATGGCTGACAGTTTTTTCTACTGTGGTTAAAGAAGAGCAGTTTTGTTTTGACAGCATCAAAATTTACAAGTCATTTCTTGCCCCAGTTAACCACTGATTGGAGGTCCATTTCAAGAGCAGCAGCCAAGTTTACTTTGTTAGCCTTGGTCAATTTTCTATTGAGACAGGAGTAAATAGTGTTGCCATTTGCTTAAATACCTACTAGAGAACTGATGACATCAGTAAGATCAGAAACAGTATAGTTCTTAGGATAGAATCTTGAGGGACACCTATATTTATGTTTGCTTGCCTGTTCAAAATTACCTCCATTTCACAATTTGATAGGAATAATTAGATTAAATCAACCATCCAGAAATACCATACACCTGGAGCTTGCAGCACAGAAAGCCAGCATATGAAACCCTGTCAAATGCTTTCAAGATATCTAGAGCAACAGTTTGAGATTCACCATTATTATAAAGAGCCTGGTATACATTCAGTGATGGCCATTAGCACATCATTGATAGACCTGGTGAAGCATAGAAATGAAAGAAATTCATTATATCAGTCAGTTAAGTGCCATACATGATACAAGCTTTGAGTGATCATATCTTGAAAGAGCCATGACTGACAGGGCAGAAGATTATCCTGCAGTAGTTTTGCCATTGCTTTCTGCGGTAGAGGAAGAGATAGATTAATACCTTTCCCAAGGGTATTTGTGTGTAAGTGAATGCAAGGAATTCAACTAGAACTTGAACTTGGTACCTTGATTTGTTGTTCCAAGTAGATACTATTTCTATATTATTATTTTTTCATAATTGTTCACCTAATACAAAACACGAGTAGAGTGTTACTAAAAAAGATTGTTGCATAATTGCAGATTATAAAGATAAGTAAAAAAGATGACAGTTGATCCTTTTTTTATATCACTCTCCTTCTCAGAACTGTAATATATTAAATAAAATTCTGATAATATAGAAATGGTTCTCTTGCTACATTCATTTATAAACTTTTTTGTTTTTGGTGATTTTAATGCTCATCACGTCAAGTGGCTTAATCCTTCCAATCTTATTGATGTTGCCAGACTTAATTTTTCCATTGCTAAGTTTTTGAGTCAAATGGTGGATTTTTTTACTTATTTTCTTAATAAACCTGTTAAAAATTCTTCTTTACTTGATTTGTTCCTTGCTTCCTTTCTTAGCTCTTGTAAAGCATCACAACTCTGTCCTCTTGCCAATTCAGATTGTGGATATTTCTTCTGAGTCATCTATTAGAAAGAAAGATTTTTTATACAAGACATCTTCCTGTTACTGACGTATTGATTGGAATTCATTTTGTGACTATTCAAGACATCTTTTGGATTGATATTCTTAATCTTCCTATTGAGAATTGTGCCACAGAAGTTTCTTTTTGGACAAAACTCTCATCAATGCTTTTGTAACTTCTTATAAATACCAGGTAAAACCAGAATCTTCTTGGATGACACTGACATCTTCAGACACTATCATCCACAGGAATCCCATTTTCTGAGTAAACCAGTGTGATAATTCCAATCACACCAGATAGCTATTTGTGCTTGCTTGTAATAATTGTGTCTTTAAAAAAGCTAAGCTTTTGCTGATAGAATAAGGCTACATATAGCCTCTAACAAAGTTGGGTTTCCTAACTACTGATGATCGTGTAATAATATGTTAAATACAAGTGTCTTCTATCTTCTGTCTCTTTACTCAATTTGTGGTGTTAACATCTTCTGTTGATGTAGCAGAATGTTTGGCTTGTTAAGAAGGTTGGTACTCTGTGTAGGGCCAGGAAGTTTTTCCTATCTGAAACCATCTTGCACATATATAAATCTACCATCTGCCTGAGCATTGAATACTGTTGCAATATCTGGTTGGGTGTTCCCACTATCCACCTAGGCGTCCTTGACAAAATTCAATGGAGAATCTGTCATGTGATCGATCCTGACTTTGCAGCTCAGATACAGTCACTTTCTCACTGGTGCAATGTGGCTTCCCTGTGTCTCTTCTATAAATACTTTCACAGCTTCTGCTCTGATGAACTTAGCTCACTGGTGCCACCTATATATGAATTTACTTGAGCCACAAGGCTAGCAGCTGGTTCCCGCCCTTTTACTGTAAAACCAATAAAATGTAATCGCAAATTCTACTCCAGCACCTTCTTTTCTTGTACTTCCTACCTGTGGAATTCCATTCTGTTTACTTGCTTCCCCAATAGTCATTTTTTATCTCACTAACTTGCATCCTTTCTCATGCTCCTTTCTCTATCCACTTCACTCTCATCAGTATTCTCATCCTTCACTTACCCACTTCCTTATAACCCCTATAACCTGTCACTCTTTCTCATAACTTTCCTCCTATGTAACCCCTTGCACACCAGTGGCAGTAAACTGCATTGCTTGGGGCAATATTAACAAAAAAACTCTTCAAATTCTACTCTTGTCTCATCTGGAGTATTTTTGTCTGACTTACCACTTAGAACTGAG
This sequence comes from Ascarosepion bandense, assembly GCA_037127315.1. Taxonomy (NCBI): domain Eukaryota; kingdom Metazoa; phylum Mollusca; class Cephalopoda; order Sepiida; family Sepiidae; genus Ascarosepion; species Ascarosepion bandense. The sequence continues at coordinate 1,777,033 of JBBBDQ010001166.1, forward strand.
TCTCTGTTTTGTGATATGATTATGGTTTCTGCTATGATCTCTAGTCTTGATCCTCAAAAAACATGTTCCCTTGATGATATCCCTGCAACAGTTCTTAAGAAATGTGCTCCTGGACTGTCTCCTGTTCACTTCAAACTCTGCAATAAATGCCTTTTTACTCCCTACTTACCTGCTTGTTGAAAATCTCCTTCTGTAATTGCTTCTATCAACCTATTAACTTTCTAACTTTTTTTGATAAATTACTAGAGTAACTATGCATTGATTAAGCATTTCATCTCTGCAGGGTCTTCATTCAGATAAGGAGTATGACTTTTGCTTCTCTAGGTCAACTGCTGATATATTAATAAATATTATTTTTCTATAGTTTGCCTTGGCTTTCAGTTGGCCTGATGTATGTTTATGAGCATTCTTAAATTTAACTTTAAAAAAAAAACTAACAGCACTTTTGTATAAGTTCATAAACACAGATATGCATTGTGGTGCAGTGGATATCAGCTCAGAATGAGAGCTGAATTTGAATTTCAGTCAATATATGTTGCATTCATTTACGTGCAAATATCCTTGGCAAAGCTATTAATCTGCTGTTTCTCCCTTCAGCTATGGGATAAATAACAGAACAGACTGGATTCTATAGTCTTGGTTAGCAACAAGTCTACTGTGGAAAGTGATGGCAACCTACTGGAGGAAATCTTCTGCCCAGTCAGTCATGTCTCTTTTGAGACATAATTGCCCAAGCATGTATCACATATGCCACTTTACTGTTATAAATATTTGTTGAAAATAAGAACCTTACATTTGTCTTTTATAAAGTCTATCAGAGGATGAAATGTTTCAGTTAGGATAAGTTTTCCTTTTATCTTTATTCATGTGTGTGTGTGTGTGTGTGTGTGTGTGTGTGTGTGTGTGTGTGTGAAAACAGACAAAAACAATATTTTTAATAATTAAAATAATATTTACAAAATGCTCTACTTCATCTAGTGAAATATCACTCTTGAAGATTTTCAATAGCCGCAACAACTAAAATGAATAACTCATTTAACTCAAAGAGAAAATGATAATATAAATATTCCATTGTAGTTCAAATAAAAGGTTAGAAAGGAAACCTTTATCTATACTGAAAGGTGTGCTAGCATTTGTTGAACTTGAGAAACCTACTTTTCTATGAGATTGTTTTTAAGTGAAAAGTCTTATAAGTTTCAACTGAAAGTAGCACTGATTGCTGAGTCAATGAATGCTGAATGTTCATTTATAAAGAAACAGAATTATATTACCATTAGAGGCAAGGAGAACAGGCTCTGCACTTAATATTTACTTGCTGCCCAATGCTGGCAGTTTGACACTAAGTCAATTTAATGTGGGGATCCTGCGTATGTGCACACAAACCAGGTTCAATATAGCCCATCTCTTGCAACTGCTGGTTGCAATGAAATCAGTATTAATACAGATCACACCTCTTTAGTGAAGACAGAGATATCAGTCAGTTAAGTGCCATATGTGATACACACTTTGGGCGATTATGTCTCGAAAGAGACATGACTGACTGGGCAGAAGATTATTCCACAGTAGGCTGCCATTGCTTTCTGCGGTAGACTGGTTGCTAGCCAAGGCTAAAGAACCCAATCTGTCCTATTATTTAACTGATAACTGGCGGGAAGAGGCGGATTAATACCTTTCCCAAGAGTATTTGTGCGCAAACGTATGCAAGGAATTCAACTGGAATTTGAACTCGGCTCCCTGATTTGTTGTTTTGAGTCAATATCCACTGCACCACATCACACATCCAAATGTAGTTTATCTGCCCAAATGCAGATACTACACTTTAATCACAGCATAGTGGCCAAGAAATGAAGAAAAATAGATCTAGAATAGAACCAGAAACAAAAAGGAAACATATACTTAATATCAGGAAGAGGCAGTTGAAAATTCTAACATAATGAAAAAAGAGGGCTTAGAAAATCTGATACTCACAGGACAAATTGAAGGCAAGGAGAACAGAGAAAAATAATGCATAATATACTTAGTGAGTTTTTTGAAGTAGAATAGATGGTATCATTAGATAATGGGGGACTTCCACAAGTAGACATTGGATTATATAAGTTACCTTCTTCTGTGTTATATAAAAAGCTGAGGGGCCAGGTGTATTTTTGCATTGGTATCTCATTGGTATGAAAATAATTAATTATAGTTTCTACTAATATTGTCACTGTGGTTATTTTACAAGCTTGAGTAAACGGAAGGCAGAACAGAGTTTAGGAGAAATAACAAAAAGACAAAATTTATTAAGAGCTACAATGAATGGGAAGTTGTGAAGAGTCATGATGGCCAATGTCCTGAGAGATACATTATAAATAAAGAAGAAGCATTGTTTCTTTGGTTAATGAATACCTAATGTTTCTTATAAAGGAAACAGTATTACCATTAAAGATGAAAATAAAAATACTACACTTTGATCTCAAACTTGAGTAACACTGGAGTTAATGAATGCTAAATGTTTCCTTATTATCATTTCTAAACTTATTTCCCCAGTAGAGACACATTTAAAACCTTTAATGATAAGAAATTGTCTTAATAAAGATGATGCTTATTTCCGTATTTGATTTAATTAAGTAATTTTTGTATATACAGAAAAACAATGCATTGAAATGAAATATGTTTATCTGCTACAACTGCAGATTATAGAATAGAAATGAATCAACAGAACCAAAGACACCAGAAAAATAGGATATATCTGGTGTGGTGGGGGTGAGTTATTTTTTACCTAAGTTTGAGTCATGATTACCACAAGATGAGATGTTACCTCTTGATAAAGTAACTATTGCATTGTGGCTCAGTGGATATTGACTCAGAACGACAAATCAGGGTGCCAAGTTCAAATTCCAGGTGAATTTGTTACACTCACTTACGCATAAATACTCTTGGGAAAGGTATTAATCCATCTCTTCTCCCTCCAGCTATGGGTTAAATAATAGGATAGATTGGGTCATATAGCCTTGGCTGGCAACCAGTCTACCACAGAAAGCAATGGAAACCTACTTCGGGATAATCTTCTGCCCAGTCAGTCATGTCTCTTTTGAGACATGATCACCCAAAGTGTGTATCACGTATGGCACTTAACTGACTGACTGATCACTAATTAGCACAGGTGGCACTACTGCCATTTACGAAAGCAGCAGTTCTGCTAACTAATTTGATACATGGGATGACTAAATGTATTATGGACTTGCAGGTGCAAACAGTCATTAACATCTAGTTTTGCTGATGGTGTATATAGAAAGTAGGAGACTTTGTGAGTGGGCATGACAAATGTTTGTCAGTTGATATAATTGACTTGATATTATAGATATAACCCACATATATAAAATACAATATCATATATAATTCTTTTTGTATACATTATACTGTTTGATATTAATAGAATGATGAAGTAGAATGTTTTGTTATTTTAAAATTGATATATAAAAAAACATATTTTCTTTTTATTTTTTGTATGCAGAATAATGCATAAGAAATTGTATTAGTATGCTGTATTAGTTACTTCTTAACTACTGCTGTAGCCTGGTGTTGAACTCACAACTCTTTGCGTCAAGTTACTAGAACTAACCAATATCTATATCCTTAAGTGGCAAACAAGTAACTTAGAGAGTTGGATTAGAGAGAGATAACTCATAACTACTAAAAAAGGCTTTGCACAAGGAATGAGAATTATATACTGCAGTGATTGTAATAAAGGGTTTGGTTTGAAATTTCTAGCACCTGAAGAAGGCCAGAGCATACAACAGCTGAAACATCATACATGTTGGCAACCAAGGTAAGGAAAATAGTCTGAATAATGTAAATAGTGTAAAAACTACCTCATCTCAGAAATACAAACAAATATGTAATATTTTCATGCATAACACTTGTTTGCAATAACTGTATCAAACCTGCAAGCCATTGACATTCACCAAACTGTTGCATTTTTCATTTGTGATGTTTTTTCAGACTTTTAATGCGGCCTCATTTTTATTCTTTTTTTTTTTGGTTTCAGGGGTGGGGGTGGGATCTTCCTACAGTCTTCTCTTCAGAAGATGAAATGCATGTTCCATTGGGTTATGATCTCATGATTGACTTGGCTAGTCTAAAATTGTCCATTTTATTCCTTTGATTAAGTCCTTTGTTGTGTTGGCAGTATGTTTTTGGTCATTGTCCGGCTGCATGATAAATTTACTTCTAATTAGTTTGGATGCATGAAAATTGGCAAACAAAATTTTTCTGTAAACTTTTGAATTCATTCTGCTGCTACCATCATCAGTTACGTCATCAATAAATATGAATGAGTCTGTTTCAAAAGCAGTCATGCAAGTGTAAGTCATGTCACTATATTCATCATGCTTTAAAGATAAAGTTGTATGCTTTGGATCATAAACAGATTCTTTTTTTCTCCATCACTTAGCCTTTCTGTCACTTCGGTAGAGATTAATCTTGATCTCATCAGTCTATAAAACTTTCTTCCATAACTTTTGTTGCTCATCTCAGTCCTCACATGCAAATTCAAACTTGGCCTTTCGATTCATACTGCTGATCAGTGGTTTGCATCTTGTGGTATGGCCTCTATATTTCTACTCTCAAACACTTCTTTGAATGGTAGATTGTGAAACTTTCATCCCAACACTTTGGCGGTAGCTGATGATGTCACCGATGTTGTTTTTGGCTTTTTCCTAACAGCACTTACAATGTTTCTGTCATCAACTTCTGTTGTTTTCCTTTGCTAACCAGTTCTATATCTGTTTCTCAGTATACCAGTAGTTTCTTTCTTTTTCAGGAAATTCCAAATTGTTGTGTTGGCTATGCTCAATGTTTAACCAATGGTTCTGATTGATTTTCCTTATTTTATCAGCTTCAAAATGACTTGCTTTTCTTTGATAGACAGCTCTCTCATCTTCATGTTGGTTTATCTTTTTTTTATAAAAAACAGTTATTAAGAAACCCAAAACTAAAACTAAGTGTAGTCATTCAGAGATATTTGATATTTAAACAATCAATCTAAAAGGCAACATCTGGGCAACAAGAAACAATGCTCAGTCACGTGTTCCAGTAGTTTTGTTCACTTGAAAAATGTCTTGGTTCAAACACAAGGTGATATGTCTGAAGTTGTTTAACATTTAAATGTAAATACCAGGAAATAAAAGCTGGAATTCTGAACTCTTGTCTTATATTCATGTTTTGATCTTAAATCCAAATGTCTTCAATGAACAACAAAAACAAAGGAATTGTAATTGCTGTTTCAATATTTTTGAAAGGGTCTATATCCTGCCTACTATAATAAAAGACCATTATGTGTTTATTTGTGTGTGTGTGTATATATACATACATAATATATATATATATATATATATATATATATATATATATGTATTATATATCCCTCCTATCATGCTTATGGAGAGAGAGACAATAGTGAGGCAGTGTCAGCATAGTTCATTAAAGAGACAATAACGAGGCAGTTATCGGTAGTTAATAATAATGGTAATGAACATTATTTTTTAAAAGAAAATGTAAAAAACTCACATTCTTTTATTTTTGGAAATTTTTTCGTAAGAGGTAAGAGGATATTAAAAAAGAGGGAAAAAAGAAAGTGAGTAGAAAAGATGAGAAAGCAAAAAGAGAAGTCAAAAAAAGGAAAGAAAGAGGAAATAGAAAGACAGAGGAAATAAAAATCAAAGAGGGAAACAAGAGAAAGAATCGAGAAGAAAGAGCCAATGGAAATGGCTAAGAGAGAGAAACCACAAATTTAGGCTGGATGTAAAATATAGACAGATACAGATATCAGTCACTTAACATCAGGGCTTAATAAAGAGGAAAAAAGTGAGAAAATGCACAGAGGGAAGAAAGTGGGAGAGAGACAACAGAAGCAGCAAAGAAATAGAAATTTCAAACTTTGGCCAGTAGTGAATTGCAGATAGATATAGATGTTTGTTACATTGTATAAAACTAAATCCTTTATCATTTAAAAAAAAAAATTGTGAAATCACATACAGAAACTTAGAATTATTCATTAAGTGCAAATATGAGGACATCTAAAAACACAACACGAAGATATAAATTCATTAGCGTTAATATAATAAACTTTTTGATAAAAAATAAATAAGAATTAAACTTAAAACTTAAAATTAAAAAATTAAATTAAAATTAAAATTTAAAAATTAAAATTAAAAATAAAATAAAAATAAAATTAAAGATTAAAGAAATAAAAATTAAAGAAAAATTAAAATTAATATTACAATTAAAATTAAAACAGTAAATGGATCATAATTTGTAATAGAAAATAAAGATAAAATAACATAAGAAGAAAGATCATTTTTTTTTATCATATCACCCCAAGCAAGGCGAAAATGCCACTGATGTGCAGGTAGCTACATAAGAGTGAAAAGATTGGAAAAGAGAAAAACTGGAAACCACATCCTAAACAGGAAACAAGGGATGAGCCTCTTCACCTGTTCAATAGACGTGGGTGGAGTGTGAACCGGACAATAGTTTAGTCTATCTACTCCAGTTGAAAAAAAAAATTTAAAAAAAGTGTGAAAAGATTGGAAAAGAGAAAACCGGAAACCACATCCTAAACAGGAAACAAGAGATGAGCCTCTTCACCTGTTCAATAGACGTGTGTGGAGTGTGAACCTATGGTTAAAGTAAATTATCAAGATAGTAAGATTAATACTGCAAAAAGTTTATAATTGCTATAATTGTTCTTTCAATGTCGAAACAAAATGTTCAATTTTGTAGTAGATTTTAGTTTGTACATGTTCTAAAGTATAACTTATAATAAATATTCATTACTTTATTTTTATATTGGGCACTGTTTTAAATTAATGTTTTGAACATTGCAAATATTTTCTTCGTTCCTTATTTATTTGAATAAATGCATATATTTCCATCATTTTTGTAAGTATTATATATGGTAGTAATAAATATAGTAGTAATAAATAGTATATATAGTAGTAATATAGTAATAAATAAATAGTATATATAGTAGTAATAAATATACTAGTAATAAATAAATAGTATATACAGTAGTAATAAATGTAGTAATAAATAAATAGTATATATAGTAGTAATAAATATAGTAGTAATAAATAAATAGTATATATATAGTAGTAATAATTATAGTAGTAATAAATAAATAGTATATATAGTAGTAATAAATATAGCAGTAATAAATAAATAGTATATATAGTAGTAATATAGTAATAAATAAATAGTATATATAGTAGTAATAAATATACTAGTAATAAATAAATAGTATATATAGTAGTAATAAATATACTAGTAATAAATAAATAGTATATATAGTAGTAATAAATATACTAGTAATAAATAAATAGTATATATAGTAGTAATAAATATACTAGTAATAAATAAATAGTATATATAGTAGTAATAAATGTAGTAATAAATAAATAGTATATATAGTAGTAATAAATGTAGTAATAAATAAATAGTATATATAGTAGTAATAAATGTAGTAATAAATAAATAGTATATATAGTAGTAATAAATGTTGTAATAAATAAATAGTATATATAGTAGTAATAAATAAATAGTATATATAGTAATAATAAATACAGTAGTAACAAATAAATAGTATATATAATAGTAATAAATATATGATATATATAGTAGTAATAAATAAGTAGTATATATAGTCGTAATAAATTCAGGTGAAGATTTGTTAAATAATCCCAATGGATCCTAGTAATATTAGATTAAATATTAAAGTTGATCCAATGGAGAGCTCAATGTAAATTTAATTTACAAAGCAGATATTCATTTCCTATGTAAATTCAATATCTTACATTTTGGAATAGCCTGTTTTCTCAACCTCAGCCAGACATATAATGAAGAAATTCTAGTGTGCCTTTGTGATAGGTGTATAGGGAAGGCAGCCTGCCTGGCGGGGCCAAGGGTAGCCAGTAGGAATAAACTTAAGGGTTATTATGCGTATAAAATTAAATTCTAACTAGTATTAATGAACTTAGGTTAGAAATTAATATAACAATTAAATGAGAAGGAAGGGATTTTATTTAATTTCCTATTAAGGGAATGTAAATCTACTTCTATGATGACACTTGCAAATCAACTTTTTGTTTGATTTTAAGGTAAATTTTGATTATATTTTAATATCCTAATTTTTTCTACTAAGCACAGATTACATTTATCACTCAAACTATTAGAAGTACATGCCAAGCCTATTAATTTTCAATCTAGCACTGAGCTTAAATTTGTAAAGTCAAGGCACCAAAGATGAAAGCTCATCAAAACAATTGCCTATAAATATTTCTAGAAAAAGGTACAGAGGAGCTATTTTATAATTTTTTTTTTAATGTTTTTTGTATTTTTTTTTTTATCGTATCACCCCGAGCAAGGTGGTAACACCACTGATGTGCAGGGGGCTACATAATAGTGAAAAGATTGGAAAAGAGAAAGCCAGAAACCACTTCCTAAACAGGGAACAAGAGATGAGCCTCTTAACCTGTTCAATAGAAGTGGGTGGAGTGTGAACCAGACGATAGTTTAGTCTATCTACTCCAGTTGAAAAAAAAAAATTTTAAAAAAAGTGTGAAAAGATTGGAAAAGAGAAAAACCGGAAACCACATCCTAAACAGGAAACAAGGGATGAGCCTCTTAACCTGTTCAATAGACGTGGATGAAGTGTGAAGGGGAAGTAATTGAAGCTGAGATGCCAGGTTATGATTGATGACTTTGCAGATTCTTCATTAGATTTTGTCTAGAATTTCTAAATACTTAGAAGTACCATACCAGATGTAGCAGCAATATTCAATGCATGGGTAAGTGGTAGTGCTAGAAATTACATGAAATTTAAAATATAATTTATGTATGTAAATATATAAGGTGGAAGATGTGAAAACCAGGTAGATATTTCAGTTTTTTATTCTATCATCAGTAACTGTGCAAGTAGATTATTTATGTCTGGTCCAGGTCTTTTAGATAGAAAAATATCCTGTGGAACTCCCTTCCACAAGTCTGCTTTCCCGACAGTTACAATCTCCAGGTGTTTAAATGTAGGGTCAATAGACACCTCCTATCACACTAACTCCCAACTATTCTCACAACATTCTCATCTACCCAACCCTCATTCTCGGTATCCTTACCCGCTTCTCACCCACCCTCTGTCATTTCCTATATTTAATCAGCCTTTCTCCACTCTACGTAGCCCCCTGCACAGTAGTGGCAGTGACATGCCTTGCTTGGGGTGAAACGCTTATAAAAAATTAAAAAAAATAAAAAAATAAGAAAAATTGTCAAATAGGTTTATAGATATTAATGACATTTTCTTACTTGTTTCTAATTTAAAATATTTTTAATTATTTTACTCCAATGCCACTAGAATGCAGAGGATTACAGGGAGTGAAAATGAACGAGAAGACCAAAAAGAGGGAGGATTGAAGAAGGGATAAAGAAGTATTATTTAAGAATGCAGAAGATGGTGATTGATGTTGCATTTCAATTTTTGAAGATTGTAGTTATCAAGGAGGCAAGAACTTGGAACTGTGGTCTATGGCCTCATGAACTATTTGCCACACATAAACTCAACTGTTGGCCCAGAACAGCTGAAAATTTATTTCATTGTGCCTGTTTTGTTTTTTTTTAACCTTTTTTTTATAGACTCAGGAAGTGAAAATATATAATGGAGGGGCTCCCAAATTATCTTAAGGCCTAAATCTGGCCTACTGTGTAACTAAAATCACACAAATCATATAAACTTCAATAACTTGAATATGCTTTCAAAATATTTGGTTAAATTTGAAACAATCAATTAATACATCAAAACAAATTTAGGTTAAATTTAAAGTCATTTCAACTTGGTTTATTAAATCATTTGATTTATTCTAAAAATTGCTGTCTTAAATTATGCCAAAACAAGATAATTATTTTTTTTTTAATAGTACCTTTTTTTTTTTTTTAATCATATCACCCCAAGCAAGGCAGTCCACTGCCACTATAGTGCAGGGGGTTACATAGAGCGATTGGGTATAGGAAATGTCAGAGGGAGGGTGATAGACGAGTTAGGAGGTATGTAGGGAAAGTGTTGGAGGGAATGGGTGCGAGTTAGTGTGTTAAGAGGTGTCTATTGACCTTACATTTAAACTCCTGGAGGTTGTAGTTGTCGGGGAAGCAATCATGTGGAGGGGAATTCCACAGGAAGGAAGTGCAAGAAAAGAAGCTGTTGGAGTAGAAATTGCTGTTACATTTCGGTGGTTTCACTGTAAAGGGGTTGGACCTAGTTGCCAATCTAGTATCTCGTGCAAATTCACACCTAGGGGGCACCAGTGAGTACTATAATAAAATAATATCCAATTGATTAACACCTATAGAATATATAACATAAATATGGTAAGTCTTCAGAGCATTTACCTGTTAATGTAGTGACACCTTTACTCATTTGCAGTCAGTAATCTATTATCCGTTGATTTTGTAGAGTTCTTCAATTCAGCAGTCTCAGTTTCTAGCATGATGGTTTTAATTCCTTCCCGGGGTCAGCTATGCTGTTATGATTGCCATCTTCATATAATTTCATCTTCACAGTTGACCATATATTTTTGATTAGATTCACATTTAGACTTAAGGATGGCTCCTCAATTATCTTGTCTCCTTGTAAACCTTTTATGCTCAAGAAATGCTTTGTTATGAAACTTCAAGGCTAGGACTTATAACACTCAAATTTTTTCCTTTGAAATTGTAATAGTCTTACTAGTGTGTTAAATAAGAGCACGTGTATAAGAATACCTTGTGTATTTAGGCAACAACCCCTCTTATATGCAAGTTTCATTAAAAATGACAGGCAAGATGCTATGGTTAAGTTTTTTTATATAATTTTTCATGTGATGTTATAATTTTTTTATTTTCAGAACATAAATTGGAAAAAATTGGAAATTGAAGTGGCTCATCCCTTATTCCCTGTTTAGGATGTGCTTTCCGGCTTTCTCTTTTCCAATCTTTTCACTCTTATGTAGCCCCTTGCGCTTCAGTGGCGTTACTGCCTTGCTCGGGATGATATGATTAAAAAAAAAAATTATGTTCTGAAAAGATAAAAAATTATAACATCATATGGAAAATTATATATCAAATTTAACCATAGTAACTTGTCTGTCATTATTAACAAATTGGTATAAGAATATATGAAAATACTAGATGGAGCTGTGGTAATAAAAATCTTGTTGCAAAGACCAAAGGATTGGTGATTCTTGCAGTGTGATCATAATGCCCACTAAATTAAAAATTTAGCTCAGTTAAAAAAACATAAAACAAAAAAAAGACTACTTGTTGAAACAAGTAATGAAGCAAGCTATGGGATTAGACACAAATTTTGTATTCATCATAAAATTTTTACTGCATTCTCACTTACTTTACAAAATAAAGAAACAAAATATACAAAGAATATCTTGGTCAACACTTTTTATATAATACATGGAGCATGCATGGGTATTTGCTTTCTATCTGTCTGTCTGATTCTGTTCAGATCTACCTATCTATCTCATTCTGTTCAGATCTATCTATCTATCTATCTATCTATCTATCTATCTATCTAATTCTATTCATATCTATCTATCTATCTATCTATCTATCTAGCTATCTATCTATCTATCTATCTATCTCATTCTGTTCAGATCTATCTATCTATCTATCTATCTATCTCATTCTGTTCAGATCTATCTATCTATCTATCTATCTATCTATCTCATTCTGTTCAGATCTATCTATCTATCTATCTATCTATCTCATTCTGTTCAGATCTATCTATCTATCTATCTATCTATCTATCTATCTATCTATCTATCTATCTCATTTTGTTCAGATCTATCTATCTATCTATCTATCTATCTATCTATCTATCTATTTATCTATATATCTATCTATCTATCTATCTGTCTATCTCATTCTGTTCAGATCTATCTATCTATTGATCTATCTCATTCTGCTCAGATCTATCTATCTATGTACCTATCTCATTCTGCTCAGATCTATCTATCTATGTATCTATCTCATTCTGCTCAGATCTATCTATTTATTTATCTATCTCATTCTGCTCAGATCTATCTATCTATCTATCTATCTATCTATCTATCTATCTATCTATCTATCTACCTACCTACCTATCTATATCATTCTATTCAGACCTATCTATCTATTTATCTATCTCATTCTGTTCATATCTATCTATCTATCTATCTATCTATCTATCTATCTATCTATCTATCTCATTCCGTTCAGATCTATCTATCTATCTTAGTATGTTCAGTATCTATCTATCTACCTTTATTAATTTGCAATGTTTTACTTTTATGGTATATATATGAATTTTTTCAGCATCACTAGCTATGCTCATTTGGATCATTATGAAGTGGAATTTGACTAAAGAAACCCACAGATAAAGAGCTCCTAAATTTTCTTGAGCATAGTTTTTTAAAAATTGGAAATAAATAATTTTTTTTCTTTTTTATAGGATCTGACTCTCCGACAATTCATCCTGACCAATGTTGTTGAAAGAAATGGAACAGTTAAATGGCGTCTAAATCTTGATGCAATTTTATCAGACTTCAGCCATATTGCAGGTTTTGGAAGATATGATAATTTTTACGATGGTCCGACCCTTTTTCTAGGGGGAGGTAACTCTACTTACATCAGGTAAGTAACAACATATCAGCAGACATTGATAATTTTAATGAGATTTGGCTTAACTGAACAACATGTGTCGATAGTATTTTTTGGATGAATTGGTTTTTAGAGAACTGATCCAATCATAAAAAATGAAACCATATAGAATAAGTAAAAAAAAGCAAAGATTAGTATAAAGTGCTTGCATTTATTTAGTTGGTAAAAATTGGCTAAAACCAGCTTAAAAATTTGTGAAATTTTAAAAAAATAAAATCATGTTATCTGTCATTCATACTAAAAAAAAAGTGAAAGAAGGAAAAAACGATTCACAAAAATTCAATAAATATGCTAAGTTTATGTGAATAATGTTTGTTGAGGTGATCATTGTTTATCATTCATTTTATATATATATATATATATATATATATATATATATATATATATATATATAGCATAATGATGATCCACGGATAAAGTCTTAGAGTCTTAATATCTATAGGAAAAACTACTAAAAAGTTATAAGTTTAAAAATGTTTTTTTTTTTTTGACAGTATTTATTTATTTCTATTATTATATATATATATTTGATATTTCAGACCGGCCTCAGCCTTTCATCAAAAACAAATGATTTTAAAATTTAAACTAGAAGCGTTACATCACATGACGTAGAAAGCGATAGAGTTTTTTAATATTTGTAAACATAAACCAATCTCTAATAATACTTATAAATGCTGTTTTAAAGAAAATTTTTTTAAGTGTATCTAAAAAATGTTTAACTATTGAAATATTTATAAAGATTCAAAACACCTAAGTCCCTATTTAACTCTAGCCTACATGTATTTAATTTTAAAATCCAGTATTTTTCTTTCTTTCTGTGTGAGTATTTCAGTCATTTCACCTCAAGCAAGGCAATAAAGCCACTAAAATGCAACTGGTTACTGAGTGTTAGAGAATATGAGGAAAAAAAAACATTAAGAAAGAACAATAAAATTACAGGAATTAAGATAACAGAAGATGATAATTAAAATTAAGATTTTGTAGATTAAAGTTGACTGGAAAACAAACAACTGGAAGAGAAGAATTACATAAGTGAGAAATTTGAGAAAAGAAATTGTTATCATAGAACTTATAGTTTCATCATTGGATGAGAACCAGTATTATTCAGTGTTACATGGTGATAAACCGATGCATTATACATTCGGTTTTGCTTGCCTTTGCCTTTCTGGTGTCTATTTTAGTGTCAGAAGTTAAACTCCTGTTTTATTATTAGAGATTGGTTTATGTTTACAAATATTAAAAAACTCTATCGCTTTCTACGTCATGTGATGTAACGCTTCTAGTTTAAATTTTAAAATCATTTGTTTTTGATGAAAGGCTGAGGCCGGTCTGAAATATCAAATATATATATATAATAATAGAAATAAATAAATACTGTCAAAAAAAAAACAAAACATTTTTAAACTTACAACTTTTTAGTAGTTTTTCCTATAGATATTAAGACTTTATCCGTGGATCATCATTATGCTATATAATTATTATATAATGAATGATAAACAATGATCACCTCAACAAACATTATTCACATAAACTTAGCATATTTATTGAATTTTTGTGAATCGTTTTTCCTTCTTTCACTTTTTTTTTAGTATGAATGACAGATAACATGATTTTATTTTTTTTTAATTTCACAAATTTTTAAGCTGGTTTTAGTCAAGTTAGGTTATATTCATGTGAAATTTTGGGTCAATTCAAGATTGCAGTCTTCTTGTTGATTTGAAAAACAAAAGATGTTATGTACTGCTTGCTAACTCAGGATGAATAGCAAAGTCTATACAAGCAAGACAATAAAACCGACTAAAATGCAAAGGCGTTAATGAATGTTAGAGTCAGTCAGTTAAGTGCCATACGTGAAACACGCTTGGGCGATCATGTCTTTTTCGAGACATGACTGACTGGGCAGTAGGTTGCCATTGCTTTCTGCGGTAGACTGGTTGCCGACCAAGGCTATAGAACCCAATCTGTCCTGCTATTTAACCCATAACTGGAGGGAAGAGACGGATTAATACCTTTCCCAAGGATATTTGTGCATAAGTGAATGCAATAGATTCAACTGGAATTTGAACTCGGCTCCCCGGTTTCTCGTTCCGAGCTGATATCCACTGTACCACAAAAAAGCAATCGGAGTCTAACCGTACTGATGAGCTGTGATACGGCGAATCAGATCTGTCTGCGGATGACAATATATATATATATATATATATATATATATATATTTTTTTTTTTTTTTTTTTTTTCCTTAAATATACCTTTTTAAATAAAAGGTCTTTTTTCTAATACTTCAACGTTTTTAGGAAGTTAGGTTTATTTGAATGTATCTAGCATCTGTAATAAAAAAAAAATTTTTTCTTTCTTTCTCTTCTCCCCCCCCTTCCTTTATCTCTTTTACCTCCCACCTCCTTTCCGTTTTGTTTAACCTAATATCAATTAAACACGCCATCTGTTCAGTTTACTTTACTGTCCTCTTCCCCTTTTTGTGAACCCAAACGATACCATTTTTTCCTCTTTTTTTTATTTTTTTTATTTTTTATTTTTTTACATTTCTATCTATGAGTTGAAAAGAGAAAATAGACATAATTTACTTCAAATTATCTCCAGTTTTGGGATAGCATTTGTTGCTGAGGTGATGTGTTATCCCCTTTGGGGGGAGGGGGGTTCATGTCGAAATGTGCATTCAACGTCTTTGAAAAAATTTAATTTTTATTACATGGAGCTCTCCTCCTGTATCATTTTTTAATATTTAAATTTAATATTTAATATTAATTAGGATTCAGGTTTTGGAATTTACCTTCATGCTTTTTCCGCTTGGATTAAAGTATTTAAATAATATATATATATATATATATATATATATATATATATATATATAAAAGTAAAGAAGAGGTAGGAAAAAATGTTAGAGTACATAAGAAAAAATCCTGTTAAGAAGAGAGAATAATAAAGGATCAAGAAGCAGGAATACAGAAGATAATGATTGATAAAATTAAATTTATGAAGATCAAAGTTGGCTGAAAAGTATGCTCCTGGAGAGGGTTTTACAAGTAAGAAGTGCAATAGAAGAAGCTGTTAAGATAAAACTTAGTTACATTTAGTGATTTCAGTTCTAAAATAATGCGACATTACCACTGATCTAGTCAGTCAGTTAAGTGCTATACATGATTACATACTTGGGTGATCATGTTTCGAAAGAGACATGACTGACTAGGCAGAAGATTTTGTCATAGCAGGTTGCCATTACCTTCTGTGGTAGACTGGTTACCAAACCAAGGTTATAGAATCCAATCTGTCCTGCTATTTAACCCATAGTTGGAAGAAGAGACAAATTATATTATTATATTAATAAGTAGTAATTAGTAGGGGATCATTTATTACTTCAAAACAATAGAAAACCGATCCCCCACTTTATGCTCAGTATAAGCTTTATTTATGTTTCCATCGATTATATTCAGTCTGTCAGTTAAGTGCCATATGTGAGATACACTTGAGCAATCATGTCTCAAAAGAGACATGACTAACTAGGCTGAAGATTCTGTTGCAGTAGGTTGCCATTACTTTCTGTGGTAGACTGGTTACTAAATTAAGGCTACTGTACTTAAATTCATAAAGTCCAGGTACCATAGAGGAAAGTTCATTAGAACAATTACCGTGAAAATATTTATAGAAAAGTCAGAGGGAAGCCATTTTATACCAGTGGGAAAGTGACTAATGTCAGTATTGTTAGAATTTATTTAAACTGTTTAGAGTGAGCAACTGTCATTAGATTAACTGACTGCTTTTCACTTTAGAGAAATGAGAACAGCAATGAATCAGTCAATAAACTACATCAGATTTGAAAGACATGCACTTGAAACAAAATTCAAGACTTAATGAAAATATCATGCCAGATTTTGTCATGCTTTTGAATTATTCTTTTTAAATTTTTTAAATTTTTAAAATCACTTCAACATTGTTCAAAGTAGCTGACTATCATCATGCTAACCAACCACTTTATTGTTGCTGATATGGAAAAAGAAAGAAATTGATAAAATCCATTACTTGTAACAGATTTGTACTCAGGACAAAGTCTTAAAATTAAAATTAAATATTCATGAAACATTGAAATTTTGTTCAAATAATCTGTGTTCAGAAAACTGACATTCCACTAGAGTTTTAATTTAATGCATTTTTATTATTCTTTTTGTGTTAAAAGAATATTTTAGTGCGTGAAAAATGTTAGACGTTCTTTAAAATCATCTCCCTTCAGGATATAGATAATCATGACTCTCTACAGTTTTGTTTTTTTATGATTTGTTATTTGTTATTCTTTCTTGGGAAAGATAGTGAAGTGGTTTCCCATTGCCATTTAAATGGTTTTGAATTTAGTTTTTCTCCCTTCAGGATACAGAAAAACATGACTCTCTACAGATTTTATTTTTTTAATTTTCTGTGGATTGCCAGGTTTTCTTGGGAAAGATAGTGAAGTGCTTTCCTGTTTCCCATTCCATGGCTTTAAATTCAGAGTAGTTTTTCTTCACTCAGGAGCCAGGCAAGCACATCTCACTATAGATTTTTTTTTTTCTGTGGATTACCAAATCTTGTAATAAAAAATCAATAAAGAGACATGCCAAGCAGGTATGTCTCTTTATTGATTCCTTTTTTTTATTATCTGTGGATTGCCAGGTATTGTGAAAGATAGTGGGGTGGTTTCCTTTTGCCCATTCTATGATTTTCAATTCACAGAACCTTTTATCCACTCAGGACCCAGGTAAGTATGTCTCTCTAAAAATTCCTTTTTTTTATTATCTGTGGATTGCCAGGTATTGTGAAAGATAGTGGAGTGGTTTTCTTTTGCCCATTCTATGATTTTCAATTCACGGAACCTTTTATCCACTCAGGACCCAGGTAAGTATGTCTCTCTAAAAATTCCTTTTTTTTATTATCTGTGGATTGCCAGGTATTGTGAAAGATAGTGGAGTGGTTTCCTTTTGCTCATTTCATAGTTTTAAATTCAGAGTAGGTTTTCTTCATTCAGGACCCAGGTAAGCATGTTTCGCTATAGATTCTTTTTTTATTATCTGTGGATTGCCAGGTCTTGTGAAAGATAGTGGAGTGGTTTCCCGTTGCCCATTCCGTGGTTTTAAATTCAGGGTAGCTTTTTTCCACTTAAAACCCAAACAAGTGTATATCTCTTTATAGATTCCTTTTTTTTAATTTTCTGTGCATTACCAGGTTTTGTGAAAGAGAGAGGAGTGATTTTCTACTGCCTTTTTCATGGTTTTAAATTCAGGGTAGCTTTTCTCTTTTCAAAACGCAGACATGCATGACTCTCTACAGATTTTTTTTTTATTTGTAGATTGATATGCCTTCTTGGGAAAGATAGTTGATTGGTTTTCTGTTGCTCCTATCATGTTTATGATTTCAGAGTAGCTGTTCTCTATTCAAAACACAGGCAAACATTGCTCTCTACAAATTATTTTTTTTTATTATTTGTGGATTTCCATGCATTCTTGAGAAAGATAGTTGATTGGTTTCCCTGTTTGTTGTTTATGGTTTAGAATTCCTTCTCATACACAGGCTAAAGGGTCTAGTCTACTTTGCTATTTAACCCATACTCAGTAATACACATTTTTTTCATTTTTTGGTTGGAATTATTAGATTATTGGTAGAAACCACTAATGCTGTGTTTTTATTTTATAAAGCTCTGAGAAGTGTTTAACAGAGAACAGAAAGTGTGACACTAAAACTGGGAGAGTGAAAGATGCCTTTCAGAATCTATGCCAAATATTAAGGAATAAGAAAAGTTTATTTCAAAACAGTACAAAACTTATATGTAATATCAGTCTTATATGGCAATGAATGTTGGAAAATGTAATGTGAAGTAATGGCAGTATAAAGCAATGTATAAGCAGACTACTTTCTAATGAGATATTCCATTATCATAGTTACAAGAAATGTATGTCTATTAGAATAGAGTAATGCTTAAGGCTATCATGACAATGAAATAAATCCTTAGTAAGTAGTGAAGGTTGCCTTAACAATAAATATATAAATTCAAATTGTTTCATATTATAGAATAAATAATTTTGTGATATACTTTCGTATGGAGTTTTTTGATGATTAACAAGAGAAAAAAAATAATTTAAATATTTACTCAGAATGAAGCAGAATAATACTCCAGAAAAATGCTGTTAAAATCCTTTTTTGCTTTATATCTAAAAACGATCATTTAATATCCAGTGGATGTCATTTTTGTTTTAATTTTTTACATGAGGAATTATCATTATTATACACTTAATTATTCTGTCTAGTGTCTCCATCTTGGCTGTTATTTTAACACCATTTTGTCTATTGTACTCATCAGCATTCTTTAGGTGTCTGTGATAGTTGGTAATGTTCCAGGAATTTCAGACCAAATTTTTTACTCAATCCAAGCTGATAGATTCTCATTTAGCTGTCCATGACATATGATACTTCCATGTCATAAGGTATTTCAAATCTGTTAATTTTTCTGAGTTAATTTGTTCCTATGATATTGCTTGTATCTTCCAGTTAATCAGAGTTATAATGTCATTCATTGAATGAGCAGCCAGTACTATTACTGTTAGTGGAAATTTATAGTGTATCTTAAAAGAATTTTTGAGAAAAATAAGTCCAGAGGATGTGTGTTGTGGTGCAGTGGATATCAACTCGGAACAAGAAATCAAAGAGCCAAGTTCAAACTCTAGTTGAATTCCTTGCATTCACTTACGTGCAAATACCCTTGAGAAATATATTAATCTGTTTCTTCCCTCCAGTTATGGGTTAAATAACAGGACAGATTGGGTTCTAGCAACCAGTCTACTGCTAGCAACCAGTCTACTGCTAGCAACCAGTCTACTGCAGAATGTAATGGCAACCTACTGTGAAATAATCTTCTGCCCAGTCAGTCATATCTCTTTCTAGACATGATTGCCCAAGCGTTTATTATTTATGGCAATTAATTGACTAACTGAAGTTCAGAAGCTGATATTGCTCTTTCCTGTTTTGATAAAGGTTTTCTTTCTAACTTTTTAATTGATTGATGCATTCATTTTCTATGACTTATTAAGCCATTGTAGGTTATTTAAATCTAGAAAATATTTTAGATTGTAAGATATTTTGTGGGGGATGGGAGATAATGATAGTTTAGAGATACAAGTTTTATTAATTAACACATAGCTGGGGCAAGAAGTGAATTCATAATTTCTGCAAGTGTATTTGTAATTAAAGGAATATAGTGAGCCCAATATCAAATTGGAACTCTGTTCTCCAATTAACAATTTTGAGACATTAACCATTGCCCCAACTGAATATCCAAACTTAAAGCAACTAGTGTTGCCTACCAGTCACCTATCAGGCTCAATGTTGCTTAACTTTGGTGATCATACAGGAACCAATGCTTCAATGTGCTAATGGTCATATGCGTCTTTCACTTGAAGTAGTGTGTAATGTCAACATTTAGATTATGTTTTATATATATATATATTATTAACACCTGAATAATAATACTATACATATGTGCACCCTATATATATTTATTAATTCATACCACACACACACACACGTATATATATGAAAAGTGTATGTATATAATTATAAATATTAATATACATATATATATATATATATATATATATATATATATATATATATATGCAATTTGTTATATATATTATATTATTTATATATTATATATGCGTGGTACTTATTTAAAACGCTCAATATCAGTGATAGAGCAGACATATTCATATAGATAGGTGTGAGTTTGTAAAAAAATTAACAAACTACAATAATGCAATCGAAGAAGCTCAATGCAACTGCAGAAACGGAACTACTTGTCCACTCCAGAGAAATTGCCAGCAAACAAACATAGTATATAAAGCCAAGGTAAGTGCAAACAACAACACAATGTACTACATCGCTGCCACTGAGGGGACCATTTAAGAAAAGAAATAACAACCACAATCTTTCATTCTCCAACAGAAAATACTTGAACAGCACTACACTATCAACATATGTATGGCGTCTAAAAGATAGAAATATTTCACCAACAATAAGCTGGAAAATACTGATGAATTTTAGGCAGCTCTTGAAATGAAGATATTGTTGGGTGTCTGGAGGTTTGTAGTAGATATCTTTGATTATGTGGTTGTTTCTATTTTTGATGAATATGTCTAAAAATAAAAATGGTAATTCATGGAAATTATATTCTTAGGTTAATTTGATTTTCAGGTGTAAGTTTTGGAGTAGAGTGTGGAATTGTTTAATATTGCTCCATGAGGATTTCTATAAAATGAAGCCTTTATCTAAGTATTGTTTTCAAGATTTAATGAAGTGGGTTTTCATATTGTCTCCATAAATTTATTTTATCCTTTCATATGGGTTTTCCTCTAGGTAAGCTAATGTTAGGGTGGCATATGTTGGTGCCATTTTCATTTCCATTGCTGTACCTAGGATTTGGATGTAGTTTTTACTGTCAAATTCAAAAGTGTTATTGTTAAGAATTAGGTCTATACTATTTATGATGAATTCCTTGGTGAATCTGGGGTGTAGTGTTTCTGAATGTTTTTCAATCCAGAATGATATTGCCTGTTTACCTAATTCATGGGGTATGTTGCTATATAGGTTACTGATGTCTATACTATCGATGAAGAATTTCTTGGTGAATCTGAGGTGTAGTGTTTCTGGATGTTTTTCAATCCAGAATGATATTGCCTGTTTACCTAATTCATGGGGTATGTTGCTATATAGGTTACTGATGTCTATACTATCGATGAAGAATTTCTTGGTGAATCTGAGGTGTAGTGTTTCTGGATGTTTTTCAATCCAGAATGATATTGCCTGTTTACCTAATTCATGGGGTATGTTGCTATATAGGTTACTGATGTCTATACTATCGATGAAGAATTTCTTGGTGAATCTGAGGTGTAGTGTTTCTGGATGTTTTTCAATCCAGAATGATATTGCCTGTTTACCTAATTCATGGGGTATGTTGCTATATAGGTTACTGATGTCTATACTATCGATGAAGAATTTCTTGGTGAATCTGAGGTGTAGTGTTTCTGGATGTTTTTCAATCCAGAATGATATTGCCTGTTTACCTAATTCATGGGGTATGTTGCTATATAGGTTACTGATGTCTATACTATCGATGAAGAATTTCTTGGTGAATCTGAGGTGTAGTGTTTCTGGATGTTTTTCAATCCAGAATGATATTGCCTGTTTACCTAATTCATAGGGTATGTTGCTATATAGGTTACTGATGTCTATACTATCGAAGGTAGGAATTTCTTGGGTGAATCTGAGGTGTAGTGTTTCTGGATGTTTTTCAATCCAGAATGATATTGCCTGTTTACCTATCCATGGGTATAAGGTTATATAGGTTACTGATGTCTATACTATCGATGAAGAATTTCTTGGTGAATCTGAGGTAGTTTCTGGACAAGTCTTTCAATCCAGAATGATATTGCTCGTTTACCTAATTCATGGCATGTTGCTATATAGTTACTGATGTCTATACTATCGTACAAAGAATTTCGGGTGAATCTGAGGTAGTGTTTCAGATGTTTTTCAATCCAGAATGATATTGCCTGTTTAACAATTCAAGGGTATGTTGCTATATAGTTACTGATGTCTATACTATCGATGAAGAATTCTTTGGTGAATCTGAGGTGTAGTGTTTCTTGAATGTTTTTCAATCCAGAATGATATTGCCTGTTTACCCAATTAGCGGGGTATGTTGCTATATAGGTTACTGATGTCTATACTAATTTATGAAGAATTTCTTGGTGAATCTGGGGTGTAGTGTTTCTTGGAATGTTTTTCAATCCAGAATGATATTGCCTGTTTACCTAATTCATGGGTATGTTGCTTACATAGGTTACTGATGTCTATACTATCGTATTAAAGAATTTCTGGGTGAATCTGAGGTGTAGTGTTTCTGGATGTTTTTCAATCCAGAATGATATTGCCTGTTTACCTAATTCATGGGCGTTGCTACATAGGTTACTGATGTAAAGTCTATACTATCGTATAAAGTTGAATTCCTTGCGAATCTGGTGTAGTGTTTTAAATGTTTTTCAATCCAGAATGATATTGCTCTGTTTACCTAATTCATGGGGTATGTTGCTAAGGTGGTTACTGATGTCTATACTATCGACAAAGAATTTCTTGGGTGAATCTGGGGTAGTGTTTCTGAATGTTTTTCAATCCAGAATGATATTGCCTTCCGTTTACCTAATTCATGGGTATGTTGCTATATAGGTTACTGATGTCTATACTATCTACAAGAATTTCTTGGGTGAATCTGGGGTGTAGTGTTTCCGAATGTTTTTCAATCCAGAAACGAGATATTGCCTGTTTACCTAATTCATGGGTATGTTGCTATATAGGTTACTGATGTCTATACTATCGGCGAAGAATTTCTGGTGAATCTGGGGTGTAGTAAGCTTCTGCGAATGTTTTTCAATCCAGAAATGATATTGTCTCCGTTTACCTAATTCATGTTGCTAGGTTACCGATGTCTATACCATCGACAAAGAATTTCGGTGAATCTGCGTAGTGTTTCTTTCTGAATGTTTTTCAATCCAGAATGATATTGCCCGTTTACCTAATTCATGGGTATGTTGCTAAGCAGTATAGTTACTGATGTCTATACTATCGATGTGAAGAATTTCTTGGTGAATTCAAAGTAGTGTTTCTGAATGTTTTTCAATCCAGAATGATATTGCCTGCTTACCTAATTCAAGGGGTATGTTGCTATATAGTTACTGATGTCTATACTATCGATGAAGAATTCTCAGTAACCGTAGTGTTTCTGAATGTTTTTCAATCCAGAACGATATTGCTCCTCGTTTACCTAATTCATGGGTATGTTGCTACAGGTTACTGATGTTCATACTATCGATGAAGAATTTCTGGTGAATCTGGTAGTGTTTCTGAATGTTTTCAATCTGGTAACGATATTGCTCGTTTACCTAATTCATGGGTATGTTATACATAAAGTTATTGATGTCTATATCATCGACAACAATTTCTTGGTGAATCTTGGTAGTGCTTCTGGAATGTTTTTCAATCCAGAAACGATATTGCCTGCTTCACCTAATTCATATGTTGCCATATAGTTACTGATGTCTATATCATCGGCGAAGAATTTCTCATGAATTGGGTGTAGGTGTTTCTGGAATGTTTTTCAATCCAGGAATGATATTGCTCGTTTACCTAATTCATGGGGTATGTTGCTATATAGGTTATCGATGTCTATACCATCGATGAAGAATTTCTTGCAGAATCTGGCAGTGTTTCTTGAACGTTTTTCAATCCAGAATGATATTGCCTGTTTACCTAATTCATGGGGTATGTTGCTATATAGGTTACTGATGTCTATACTATCGATGAAGAATTTCTTGGTGAATTAAAGTGTAGTGTTTCTGAATGTTTTTCAATCCAGGAATGATGATGTTCGTTTACCTAATTCATGTATGTTGCTATATAGGTTACTGATGTCTACAATAACGATGAAGAATTTCTTGGTGAATCTGGGGTAGTGTTTCAACGTTTAATCCAGAATGATATTGCCTGTTTACCTAATTCATGGGGTATGTTGCTATATAGGTTACTGATGTCTATACTATCGACAAAGAATTTTTTGTGAAACTGGGGTGTAGTGTTTCTTGAATGTTTTTCAATCCAGAATGATATTGCTCGTTTACCTAATTCATGGGGTATGTTGCTATATAGGCTGCTGATGTCTATACTATCGATGAAGAATTTCTTGGTGAATCTGAGGGTATGTGTTTCTGGATGTTTTTCAATCCAGAATGATATTGCCTGTTTACCTAATTCATGGGGTATGTTGCTATATAGGTTACTGATGTCTATACTATCGATGAAGAATTTCTTGTGAATCTGAGGTAGTGTTTCTGAATGTTTTTCAATCCAGAATGATATTGCCTGTTTACCTAATTCATGGGGTATGTTGCTAGTATAGGTTACTGATGTCTATACTATCGATGAAGAATTTTTGGTGAAACTGGGGTGTAGTGTTTCTGAATGTTTTTCAATCCAGAATGATATTGCCTGTTTACCTAATTCATGGGGTATGTTGCTATATAGGTTACTGATGTCTATACTATCGATGAAGAATTTCTTGGTGAATCTGGGGTGTAGTGTTTCTGAATGTTTTTCAATCCAGAATGATATTGCTCATTTACCTAATTCATGGGGTATGTTGCTATATAGGTTACTGATGTCTATACTATCGATGAAGAATTTCTTGGTGAATCTGGGGTGTAGTGTTTGAATGTTTTTCAATCCAGAATGATATTGCCTGTTTACCTAATTCATGGGGTATGTTGCTATATAGGTTACTGATGTCTATACTATCGATGAAGAATTTTTTGGTGAACGGGGTGTAGTGTTTCTGAATGTTTTTCAATCCAGAATGATATTGCCTGTTTACCTAATTCATGGGGTATGTTGCTATATAGGTTACTGATGTCTATACTATCGATGAAGAATTTCTTGGTGAATCTGGGGTGTAGTGTTTCTGAATGTTTTTCAATCCAGAATGATATTGCCTGTTTACCTAATTCATGGGGTATGTTGCTATATAGGTTACTGATGTCTATACTATCGATGAAGAATTTCTTGGTGAATCTGAGGTAGTGTTTCTGAATGTTTTTCAATCCAGAATGATATTGCCTGTTTACCTAATTCATGGGGTATGTTGCTATATAGGTTACTGATGTCTATACTATCGATGAAGAATTTCTTGGTGAATCTGGGGTGTAGTGTTTCTGAATGTTTTTCAATCCAGAATGATATTGCCTGTTTACCTAATTCATGGGGTATGTTGCTATATAGGTTACTGATGTCTATACTATCGATGAAGAATTTCTTGGTGAATCTGGGGGTGTGTGTTTCTGAATGTTTTTCAATCCAGAATGATATTGCCTGTTTACCTAATTCATGGGGTATGTTGCTATATAGGTTACTGATGTCTATACTATCGATGAAGAATTTCTTGGTGAATCTGGGGTGTAGTGTTTCTGAATGTTTTTCAATCCAGAATGATATTGCCTGTTTACCTAATTCATGGGGTATGTTGCTATATAGGTTACTGATGTCTATACTATCGATGAAGAATTTCTTTGGTGAATCTGAGGTGTAGTGTTTCTGAATGTTTTTCAATCCAGAATGATATTGCCTGTTTACCTAATTCATGGGGTATGTTGCTATATAGGTTACTGATGTCTATACTATCGATGAAGAATTTCTTGGTGAATCTGGGGTGTAGTGTTTCTGAATGTTTTTCAATCCAGAATGATATTGCCTGTTTACCTAATTCATGGGGTATGTTGCTATATAGGTTACTGATGTCTATACTATCGATGAAGAATTTCTTGGTGAATCTGAGGGTAGTTTCTGAATGTTTTTCAATCCAGAATGATATTGCCTGTTTACCTAATTCATGGGGTATGTTGCTATATAGGTTACTGATGTCTATACTATCGATGAAGAATTTCTTGGTGAATCTGGGGTGTAGTGTTTCTGAATGTTTTTCAATCCAGAATGATATTGCCTGTTTACCTAATTCATGGGGTATGTTGCTATATAGGTTACTGATGTCTATACTATCGATGAAGAATTTCTTGGTGAATCTGGGGTGTAGTGTTTCTGAATGTTTTTCAATCCAGAATGATATTGCCTGTTTACCTAATTCATGGGGTATGTTGCTATATAGGTTACTGATGTCTATACTATCGATGAAGAATTTCTTGGTGAATCTGGGGTGTAGTGTTTCTGAATGTTTTTCAATCCAGAATGATATTGCCTGTTTACCTAATTCATGGGGTATGTTGCTATATAGGTTACTGATGTCTATACTATCGATGAAGAATTTCTTGGTGAATCTGAGGTGTAGTGTTTCTGAATGTTTTCAATCCAGAATGATATTGCCTGTTTACCTAATTCATGGGGTATGTTGCTATATAGGTTACTGATGCTCATACTATCGATGAAGAATTTCTTGGTGAATCTGAGGTGTAGTGTTTCTGAATGTTTTTCAATCCAGAATGATATTGCCTGTTTACCTAATTCATGGGGTATGTTGCTATATAGGTTACTGATGTCTATACTATCGATGAAGAATTTCTTGGTGAATCTGGGGTGTAGTGTTTCTGAATGTTTTTCAATCCAGAATGATATTGCCTGTTTACCTAATTCATGTGTATGTTGCTATATAGGTTACTGATGTCTATACTATCGATGAAGAATTTCTTGGTGAATCTGGGGTGTAGTGTTTCTGAATGTTTTTCAATCCAGAATGATATTGCCTGTTTACCTAATTCATGGGGTATGTTGCTATATAGGTTACTGATGTCTATACTATCGATGAAGAATTTCTTGGTGAATCTGGGGTGTGTTTCTGAATGTTTTTCAATCCAGAATGTTATTGCCTGTTTACCTAATTCATGGGGTATGTTGCTATATAGGTTACTGATGTCTATACTATCGATGAAGAATTTCTTGGTGAATCTGGGGTGTAGTGTTTCTGAATGTTTTTCAATCCAGAATGATATTGCCTGTTTACCTAATTCATGGGGTATGTTGCTATATAGGTTACTGATGTCTATACTATCGATGAAGAATTTCTTGGTGAATCTGGGGTGTAGTGTTTCTGAATGTTTTTCAATCCAGAATGATATTGCCTGTTTACCTAATTCATGGGGTATGTTGCTATATAGGTTACTGATGTCTATACTATCGATGAAGAATTTCTTGGTGAATCTGAGGTGTAGTGTTTCTGAATGTTTTTCAATCCAGAATGATATTGCCTGTTTACCTAATTCATGGGGTATGTTGCTATATAGGTTACTGATGTCTATACTATCGATGAAGAATTTCTTGGTGAATCTGGGGTGTAGTGTTTCTGAATGTTTTTCAATCCAGAATGATATTGCCTGTTTACCTAATTCATGGGGTATGTTGCTATATAGGTTACTGATGTCTATACTATCGATGAAGAATTTCTTGGTGAATCTGGGGTGTAGTGTTTCTGAATGTTTTTCAATCCAGAATGATATTGCCTGTTTACCTAATTCATGGGGTATGTTGCTATATAGGTTACTGATGTCTATACTATCGATGAAGAATTTCTTGGTGAATCTGAGGTGTAGTGTTTCTGAATGTTTTTCAATCCAGAATGATATTGCCTGTTTACCTAATTCATGGGGTATGTTGCTATATAGGTTACTGATGTCTATACTATCGATGAAGAATTTCTTGGTGAATCTGGGGTGTAGTGTTTCTGAATGTTTTTCAATCCAGAATGATATTGCCTGTTTACCTAATTCATGGGGTATGTTGCTATATAGGTTACTGATGTCTATACTATCGATGAAGAATTTCTTGGTGAATCTGAGGTGTAGTGTTTCTGGATGTTTTTCAATCCAGAATGATATTGCCTGTTTTCTAACTCATGGGCTATGTTGCTATATAGGCTGCTGATGTCAAATGCTGCCATAAGTGTTTCTGGATCTACTTTTCATGGTATAGAAATAAGAAACTTAATATAATCTCAGATGGAGCTTTTTGATCTGCTTTGTAAATGGTTGTAGTATTGTGTCTATTAAGTTACTGAGCCTACTAGTTGGACAGGCTGGTCCTGCTACTGTGGGTCTGAATGTAAGATCAGTGGGGTTTGATATGTTAATACATTCAGATTTTTGTATCTGGATAGCTGTTTTTATTCCACTTAACAGTAGTCTGTAAAAACTGCTAGTTTTTCTGGTATGAAATTTTACAGGAAATCCTTTTCTTTTCTTTTTCATATCTTATTGTATATTTTGCAGAGTTTGTTAATTTTTGATATAATATTTTTATCTCTGTTGGTGTTGATTAATTTGTAGTCTTTATTATCCCCTAGTATTTCTAGAACTTTTGTTTTATAATATATTTTGTCCATGATTACTATAGCACAGCCTTTATCTGCTTCCTTTATAATTATGTTGTTATTTCTCTGGATGTTCTCTAAGGCTAGTTTTTGTTTGTTTGTAAGGTTGTTGAATGGTTTGGATTTTTCTTGTAGGTCTAGGTTCCAGAGTTTTTTAAAAATATCTTTAGCTCATTTGTATTATTGTTTTTATTTGGGAAGAAATTAGATTTATTTTTACTAATGAATCATCTATAATGTTTCTGTCATTATTAAATCTTTCTTTTGGTCTAAGTTTGCATTAAAATTCTTTAAGGCCTTTTTTTAGGTCTGTTATATTGCTTTTCGAAGCTAGGCAGAACTTTAGCCTAATTTTTTTATAGGTGTGTTTTATCCTTTGTAAGTGTATATGTGGATATATTTATTACTAGCAGCATAGCCTGGCGTTACTCGGGTGTAATGAAACTAATCCATGGTTCTGGAGCTCAGACTCTTTGGACGTTGGCACAAAAGACTAAAAAGTTTCGAGTTAAAGTGAAACCATAGACTGAAAGAAAAATGAATGGGTGTAAGTCACATTTTGATTTCCAGGTATCGATTTAAATATATATATATATATTATCTATTTTCTGCACTATTGTAAGAACTGCAACTTTGAAACTTCTTAATGTTGTTTCTTATGTCTTTGTCTATGACTGTATCAAATTTGATTAAAATTGGACCACTCCTTCTATAACCCAATTTTTTCGATTATGGATTTTTGATATTTATCGGGGGTACCTCGACACAAAACCTAGCTAAGAACACTCACAGATGCTTATAGTACAATTGTGTACATTTTCAAGAAAATCGATTCAGCCATTTCGGAGTCTATAGGTAATGGATACACACACACACACACACACACACACACACACACACAAACAAAGTTCCATTTATAAATAAGTTTAGATTTTGGGTTTTGTGTTACCTTAACTTGTTTTATTGCTTGGGCTGGGCTTTCTAAAAAAATAACAATTGTCTCTCTCCATGTGTTTTGGATTTTCTGGCTAGTGAGAGTCAGTAAAATTTGTGTTGTTGTTTCGAGATGGCTTTATATAAGTATGTTTGTTTTTGTTGTAAGTAGTGTTCCGGATGTTTCTAGATTCATTGTTTCTGTATAGATTGTATGTAAGTTGTATGTAGAAAAAAATTTCTTGAACAAATTTACACCCGCACTATATAGATCATACGTTTCCACGCACACACATACTCACAACATGCACACAAAATGACCAGATACACTAGTTGGACTGCAAGGGCACACACATGCATGCACACAGAGACAAGTATGTACACATACTATCAAGAACAAAATGCAATGACAGACACAGAAAATCCTACATGACATATGGTGTGTGTCTGTAGGTGTGTGTCTATATATATATACAGATAAAAAACAAAAAAGAACAAAACTTTCCTCTGCTCAATATTTGACCAAATCAAAATTATTTTATTACCCTTTAAAGTGGAAGAAAATTCCCCAACAAATACAAAAAGTGTGAACTACTACCATGTACAAACACAGACACTATAATGATAATTAATTCCTTTCAATATGCAAAAACAACCACCCTTTGCCTGATGAAGGTTGTGAGACCAGAAACATGTGTAACAGAATATATAAAAAATAAAATACAGTATATTTTATAAAATAACATTTGTAGCCTCTCTTTTTATTAAAAATATAGACTTTTCTCTTGGTGGAACCACTGTAACATCCTCATTATATATATATATATATATATATATATATATATATATATATATATATATTCCATTTTTAAATGAGTTATTACGTCACTGAAGTTTCTACCATGAGTGGTGTCCTTAGGTGATTTTTAATAATTATTGAAAATAGTTATTATTAATTATTAAAATAATTATTTTGAATAGTTATTGAAAATCGCCTGAAGACACCACTCATGGTAGAAACCTAGGTCACATAATAACTCATTTACAAATGAAAAATATTAAAAAATTCTACAATATAATTGCATGGAACACTTTTTAATACAAATGTGCACTAGTCTAATTTTATTATGACCAGAAACTCAGTAATTAAACAATCAATCAATTAATATATATATATATATATATATATATATATATATATATGTATATATGAAACACAACACAGAGAAAAACAAAAACAACTACTCCCAAGATATGATACAATAAAAATGTGTGCGATACAAAATTCAGTAAGGCAGAAGGAGAAAAAATATCAGTCAGTTAAGTTCAATACGTGAAACACGCTTGGGCGATCATGTCTTGAATGAGACATGACTGATTGGACAGAAGATTATCCCGCAGTAGGTTGCCATTGCTTTCTGCGGTAGACTGGTTGCCAGCCAAGGCTATAGAACCCAATCTCTCCTGTTATTTAACCCATAATTGGAGGGTGGACATGGATTAATACCTTTCCCAAGGGTATTTGCGTGTAAGTGAATGCAATGAATTCAACTGGAATTAGAACTCGGATCCCCGATTTCTTGTTCCGAGCTGATATCCACTGCACCACAATACTTAGCAAATAAGTTGATACTTTTTTTTTTGTTCATATACTTGTATAGCTTGAACAGAGCTTTCCATCTCATACTAGTGAGAAAGAAAACAATCTTGTTTAACAGAGTAAGTTTATAACTATGTATACTGAGTACAGGGATGTTCCTGAGCGATTACTTGATTTTACTTGGTGTGACAGCTTATTTGCTAAGTGTGAATATATATATACAGTACTGAGCAAAAGTATTAGGACAAAACTATTTTATTGTTTATGAGGTATATTAACTGAAAATAAACAATTTAATTAATGTAATTTTATTTGATTTACTCAACAAATGCTTTAACAAGAAAAAAATACTTGTTACAAAATAAATTTAATATTTAGTATAATAGCCTTTTGCTTTGATCACAGCCTTCATTCTGTCAGGCATTGACATCACAAGCTTCTTCAATGTATCTAATGGTATCTCCTGCCAAGCAGCTTGTATTTGTTTCCAAAGTGTATCTTGTGAAGTAACATTAGATTTATCAATTTCAAAGGGAATAATAAGAAAAAAAGTCAGTCATATCTAAGGATAATAGAATAATGAGTAGTTTCAAAATAACTTGTTTAATAGAAAATAGGAAAAAATTAAATGTAACTTCTTTTTAATACATCTTTTCCTTTTCCAAAGATTCGGTTGTAAATTAGATTGTAACTTCTCTATTAGGTTCTTCAGAACTTCCCTAGAAATTATGCCTAATTCACTTTTAGTAGGATTAATTAGTCTAGTTTGTAATTTATTTTGGAAGTTTGGTTTGTGGTCCTTAAATAAAACATAAGCTTCTTTGGTAGAAATTTTACCAATTCTATCACTAATATTTAATTCATTTGCAAATTTAGCCATATCAGAGTTAATTTCCGATAAAATTAGGTTTCCTCTGTCTATTTTGTAATGACTAGTTATATTATTTTTAAGGATGTTTAGGTAATTGGAAGTATTACACTTGTAAATGTTATTTGATTTGTCCGATTTTATCCATAGGTCTTTAGAATTCTTTAAGGTATTAATGTTCGACTTTAATAAATCCTGGAATTCATTAGAAGTTCCCCGAAACTTGATTTTGGGGATCTATTTAAAAAGGTCTTTTTCAAATGAGTTTAAAAATTTGCATACCGGTGGAGTTCTTAGAATTTTTAGATCAAAGCACTCTGTAGAATCAGGAGAAGAATCCGTTGAACGCAGGAAAAAGTAGGCTTTCCATCGAAGCCTCCTCACAAAATTTTCAATTTTTTCCGTAAGATGAAAGAGAAAGGAATTAAGATTAGGATAAGGAATATTCTTCAAAGAATACTCCGGGGTAAATTTCTCCATAGGAAAGGTGGTGTTGTTTTGGTAGAAAAAATCCGGGAATAAACCAAGAGAGCTCAACTACCAAAAGGTAGGAGCAAAATATTTTTATTCAGATACTTTAATCCAAGTGGAAAAAACAGGAAGGTAAATTCCAAAAACCCGATCCTAATTAATATTAAAATTTTATTTTAATATTAAAAAATGATACAGGAAGAGAGCTCCATGTAATATAATATTACAGAGCAAATATAAATTAAATAGGATTAATTCAAGGATGTTGAATTACCATTTCGATATGAAAATCCCCACAGGGGATAACACATCACCTCAGCAACAAAAAATTCCTTTCTGAAACTGGAGAAAAAATCAGTCTATTTTTCCTTTTTAAATAGATGTGCAAAAAAATTACAAAGAAAGAAAAAGATAAAATAAAATAAAATAACATAAACAAGAAAAGAAAAATTGGCATCGTCTAGGTTCGCAAAAAAGGAAAGAGAATTGTAACGTAAAAGGAACAGACACTAGATTAGCAACTAGGTCCCACCCTTTTACAG
This sequence comes from Ascarosepion bandense, assembly GCA_037127315.1. Classification (NCBI taxonomy): domain Eukaryota; kingdom Metazoa; phylum Mollusca; class Cephalopoda; order Sepiida; family Sepiidae; genus Ascarosepion; species Ascarosepion bandense. The sequence goes on from JBBBDQ010001166.1 coordinate 1,810,110, forward strand.
TTAAACAAATAAGATGTAACCGTAAATTCTACTCCAACAGCTTCTTTTCTCGTGCTTCCCTGCCTGTGGAACTCCCTTCCACAGTTACAATCTCCAGGTGTTTAAATGTAGGGTCAATAGACACCTCCTATCACACTAACTCCCAACTATTCTCACAACACTCTCATCTACCCAACCCTCATTCTCGGTATCCTTACCCGCCTATCACCCACCCTCTGTCATTTCCTATATTTAATCAGCCTTTCTCCACTCTACGTAGCCCCCTGCACAGTAGTGGCAGTGACATGCCTTGCTCGGGGTGAAACGCTTATAAAAAAAAAAAAAAAAAAAAAAAAGATAAGCATAGGTAGAATAATATTCCTTGTCCAAAGAAACACTATTTTTTAAAAAGTTCTCAATACAAAGTACAGCTAATAATATTTATTCAGAAATTATGACATGGATATGTTACAATATCACTACAAAAGTAGCTATTTTGTTTCGACACTTCTTGTGTCTTGTCAAGTGATGTGGTTATTTTAAATTAAATGTTTTTCAAAAGTTAAAAACAAGCAAGACCCCTTTAATCAGGGAGGCATTATTGTATGTACAATGTGGACCAATCAGAGTAAAGCAACTTCTAATTTGGAGAATATGTGGGCAGACTAAAATTAATCTTGGTGGGCATTGGTATTAAAATTTGATTAAATTGAGATCAGCAATTATTGATTAACTATTATATCTACTTTATTTTTGTTGCGAAATTTAAAAAATATATATATATTTTAGTTTAACAATTTAGTAGATTTAAAAAGTTATTCATATTTTAAACTAGGAAGAGAAAGAACGCATACATAAATAAACCTACAAACATTCACACATGGAAAAATAGACGAGTATCACAAACACTAGCAAACAGACACATATACAGATTAATACACCCACGCATATATACATACACAAATTACAAAATTTAGCCTTTATCGACTTGTCAGTTTGTCCGTTAAATTGCTACATATTGCTTACATATTGGATACAGTCAAGGCGAATTCATAACGTGACCGGCCTCGAATGAATTGGGTTGGGATAGACATAATCATATTTCAATGTATGAACATATAAACAGAATTAAATATATACTTACGCAAAAACACAAGCTAAAGTTAAATGCGTATGTATGTGCAAAACGTCAAACATATACATATATATGCTAAGCTCTATATCGTTCATATGAAGTTATAACTGCGGGCCCCAATTGTTTAGCTCGCGTGTGCGTGTGTCTCTGCGCGCGTCAATGGTTGTACAAGTGTTAATTTATGTCTGTGTTTGTATAAAAAGCGTCACGACAATAAATATTCCTCCCAAATTTCATCCCACCTTCACAAAAATTCATCAATATACGCATCTCTGAATATATCCAGTATTTTAAATAAAAAATTAAAACAGTTTGTTAGACAATCAAAAAAGCGTGAAACCCAAGACAACACTATCTATCTATCTAGCTATGAATCCATATATTCTTTCTCTATCAGTTAAATAGTGGGACCGATTAGGTTGTATAACCTTGGTTGGCAGCCAGTCTACTGCAGAAAGAAATGGCAGCCTGTTTCAGGAAAATCTTCAGCCTAGAGTGTAGTCAGTCATGTCTCTTTTGAGACATGATTGGTCAAGCATGTATCATGTATTCCACTTGGCTGACTGACCATATCAGAATTTTATAGACTATCTGTCTATCTCATTCTGCTTTTATTTATCTATCTATCTATCTATCTATCTATCTATCTATCTATCTATCTATCTATCTATCTACATCTCAGTCTATTTATATATATCTATCTGTCTATCTAGCTATCTATCTATCAACATCTCAGTCTGTTCATTATCTATCTATCTATCTATCTATCTATCTATCTATCTATCTATATCTCAGTCTATTTATATCTATCTGTCAACATCTCAGTCTGTTCATTATCTATCTATCTATCTATCTATCTATCTATCTATCTATCTATCTATCTATCTACATCTCAGTCTATTTATATATATCTATCTGTCTATCTAGCTATCTAGCTATCAACATCTCAGTCTGTTCATTATCTATCTATCTATCTATCTATCTATCTATCTATCTATCTATCTATCTATGTCTGTTCATATAGATCTATCTTTGTTCATATCTATCTATCTACCTATGTCTGTTCATATAGACCTATCTTTGTCTGTTCATATCTATCTATCTATCTATCTATCTATCTATCTATCTATCTATCTATCTATCTACATCTCAGTCTATTCATATCTATCTATCTATCTATCTATCTATCTATCTATCTATCTATCTATCTATCTACATCTCAGTCTGTTCATATCTATCTATCTATCTATCTATCTATCTATCTATCTATCTATCTATCTACAATTATGCAAAAAAGAATATTTGCCAAACGTACAGCCAAATTATAAGAGTGCTCATTACTATTTTTATAGAACAAAAATGTCATGCAAATTAATATGTGAAATATGAGAAACACTGAACTTCTTGCAACCATAGTTTCTGCTGAGATGGCTTTGTCAAAACCTACTCATAATTTTATTTGTACTGGTAATGAAACGTGGAGGCAAAAGAGGTTGAAAGATAAAGAGAGAGAGAGAGAGAGAGAGAGATTAAGAGAGGGATGGTAGCAGAGGGCAGAGAAAAAAGTTTTAACTGTTTGTGCAAGTACTTCTATCTTACATCATGATTAGCCAGTAGGAACTTTTTGTTTTTGCAGACTGTCATTACTTTTTATTTTTATTAAGTAGTTTGCTTCAATCAGGATATGTTATAATGGCCAATTTTTCTTCCTGGCAAAGTCTACACATTCTAATTCCAGTGCTACATACCTTGGCTTTCTTCAATGTATTCCTCTTGATATTGGGTCCTTTGTTATATCCCATACAAAACTGGAAAGTTTTGTACAATTCCTGCACATTGTCAGTTTAAAAGAGGATCTGTGATTGTACCACTTGTTTTAAAACTGCCCTCTGTGGACGCAATATGTATTTTTCCCTCATGTCCATTTTTGTACTTTACCATGGATCTATGCACCACTCTCTGTACTTTACAGTTATCATTTAATGGCAATTTCAAAGAAGATCATATGATGGATCGTAGATGTCCAAATTAATTTAGTTTGCAGGCTAAAATAAATAAGATTGTGCAAATAGATGACCATGGACTATACAGAGATGATGAACTAATGGTGGTATTAAATTGAAGTGAAAAGGATAATATAAAAAAAAACTGTTCAAATTCATTTAAGATCTAGGGTTTGAAATTGAACATGAATTGAATTTGAATATTGTCCAGTATCTTAACATCAAATTAGACCTTGTAAACAAAAGTGTCTCCCTCTACATAATGCCTAGTAGCAAGTTACTAATTTGCATTAACTACAAATCCAACCACACCAAAGCAGTAATTAAACAAATACCTAACAGCATTGAGTGTAGACTCTCCAAATATTCCTCAAGTTCATCAATTTTTGAAGAAAATAAGAAGAATTACATAAGAGTCCTTTGGGAGGAGGAAAATAAGATCCTCCTGAAGCTTAAACCTGCAACTATATCAGTAGCAAGAAACCAGAAAAGAAAAAGAAAGAGAAATATAATTTGCTTCTCCTTATTTCAACATGGCGGTGAAATCCATTATTGGTAAAATTTTTCTAAAATTGCTTGACAAGCACTTCCCCAGAGAATTTTATGTTAAATAAAATCTTTAATAGAAATATTGTAAAAATTATCTACAATTGCACCAGCAACATGGGAAAGATTATCAAGGGTCAAAATAGTTAAAATCTAAGCATGACTGAGGAATGCAGCAATTGCCAAAATAAAACTGAATGCTTGTTAAATGGTAACTGCAAAATGGAGGCAGTGGTGTATAGAGTCATGGTAAAGCATGACAAAGGCCATGAGGAAAAATATATATTGTGTCCACAAAGGGCAGTTTTAAGAAAGGCTGGTACAATCACTGATTCTCTCTTAAATTGGCAAGGTAGAGGATTTGTACAAAACTCATCAGTTTTGTATCAGACTTAAAACAAATAAATAATAAATGCCCCAATATCAAGAGGGACATACTGAAAAAAAATCAGACTGTGAGTGGAATGTGTAGACTGTGACAGGAAGAAAAATTAGCCATTATAACATATCCTGATTAAAGCAAACATGATAAGTAATGGCAGTCTATCAGTTAAGTGCCATACATGATACACACTTTGGGCGATCATGTCTCTTTCAAGACTTGACTGACTGGGCAGATTATCCCACAGTAGGTTGCCATTGCTTTCTGTGGTAGACTGGTTGCCAGCCAAGGCTATAGAACCCAGTCTGTCCTATTATTTAACCCATAACTGGAGGGAAGAGACAGATTAATACCTTTCCCAAGGGTATTTGGGCATAAGTGAATGCAAAGAATTTAACTGGAATTTGAACTTGGCTTCCCGATTTCTCGTTCTAAGTCGATATTCACTGCTCCACAACGCACATCCAGGCAATCTATAAGTACACAAAAAAAAAAAAAAAAAAAGAAAAACATACTGGTCTATTATGATCCTGGATAGGAGTGATTACACAAAACAATATAATTATTTTTCTCTCCCCTCTACTTCCATCTCTCTCTCTTTCTTTTTATTTATCCTTCTACCTCTTTTCCTCCTCCTCCTCCTCCCATTACCACTACAAATATAATGATGGGTGGGTTTCAAGAAGATTAGTGTTTCTGATATTTTACATATACAGTAGAACCTCGACATAAGAATGACCCAACTTATAAGTGTTAAAGTTGTGAGAAGTTAAAAAAAAAATTTTTGGTTCAAGTTATGAGTTTGCCTTGAGGTAGGAGTTGAGCTTGCTAGCATGCATCCTAACTGTGGTTGGATTTGTAGTTAATGCAAATTAGTAACTTGCTACTAGGCATTATGTAGAGGGAGACACTTTTTTTACAAGGTCTAATTTGATGTCAAGATACTGGACAATATTCAAATTCGAGTTCAATTTCAAACCCTAGATCTTAAAAGTTTTTTTTTAATGTTATCTTTTTCAGTTCAATTTAATTCCACTATTAGCTCATCATCTTTGTATAGTCTATGGTCATCTATTTGCAGAATCATATTTTAGCCTGCAAACAGAGGTCCATTAATTTGAACATCTACACTCCATCATATGATCTACTTTGAAATTGCTATTAAATGGTAACTGTAATGTAGAAAGAGTGGTCCATAGATCCATCATAAAGCACAAAAATGGACAAGCTAACAGCAGACTAGCAATATTTCTCAACATCTTGCACCAAGAATGGGACACATGTGGCTAGTTTCATTGTTTATTTTGTTGAGTATGGTCATGGTGTAATATAATAATCTGGCCCGACCGAAGAAGGCGATGAAGCGTGGGCGTTTTCCGGCCGTTGAAAGGAACGGATGGTTGTTTGACCCTATTTCTGGCAGAGCGGAAATAGACAGGGTCTCTGAGAATTTACGTAGGCGTCGCGTAGGCGTCGCGTAGGCGTCGCGTGATCAAGAAAAAACCGGAAGAAACAATTTCCGCTTTTGGAAGATATATAAAGACTGCGAAAAACACAGTCTTGGGAATCAGTTTTGAGTCTCCAGCCTCGACAGTAGAAGAGAAGTCGAGTCACAGTCGAAGTCAGAAGTCGAAACAGAGAAGTCGAAGAAGTCAGTCTCGACAGACAAGTCTCGAGAAGTCGAAGAAGAAGCTAGACGAGCTAAGCAGAGAGGCTACACTCACATCGTCACCCCTGTCAACCTTGGAAGAGCGCTCTCTCACTCCTGCCACTAGGCCACACGGTCCATCGTCGTCAATAAAAAATATAAGTCATATATTTTTATATACACCCGTGTTTGTTATTTGTCGCTATATAACAATGGTGCATTGAAATCTTTGTTTCGTTTAGCTCGTACTTTCCATTTGCACAGTTATTTTTGCCAAATATTTTGTTTTAACTCAACTATGAGCTCTAAGAAACTAATTGCAAAGGACAGTGCCATGAAGAAGTGAATAATTTCACTTGAAATGAAATGTGAAATCATTGCAAAACATGAACGTGGAGTACATTTTATTGATTTGGCAAAGGAATTTGAGTGTAGTACTTTGACAATATGCACTGTTCTGAAACATAAGGATACACTGAAAACTATAATGCCAGCCAAAGGAGTCATGATTCTTTCATAGCTTTGCAGCTCATTTCATGAACAGATGGAAAAGCTCCTATTGTTATGGGTGCATGAAAAACAACTTGCAGAGTATGCTGGAAAAAAAGACAATTACTTGTGAGAATGCTTGAGTGGTTTACAGTGACTGGCTGAAGTATACACCAGGCACTTCAACAAGATTCATTTAAAGCCAGTCATGGCTGGTTTGATAAATTTAAGAAGAGGTCTGGAATTCATTCTATCATGAGGCATGGTGAGAGTCTGATAAGAAGTCAATGGAAAAATATATAAAAACTTTTATGGAATTGATTCAGGCTAAAAAGATATGTCTACCAACAAGACTTCAATTGTGACTAGACAAAGTTATTTTGGAAAAGATGACTTATATAACAGCCGAAGAGAATATGTGAGGACACAAACCCATGAAAGATAACTTAACCCTCACATTGTGCACAAATGGAATCAGTGACTGTGAGATTAAGCCATTTTTTATTCTTCTTCTACATGCCAAGTCCTCTGAGGATATTGATAATCATGGCTTTCCACCTCTCCCTATCCCTGGTAGCTCTTAGTACACTTATTCCTGTTACCCCACTCAAACATTGCTCTGCCATCCACTTGCTCAGTCAAGTATGTTATATGCTGTTTTCCCCTGTCTCTCATTCCCTCAATCTGACCTGAGAGTATCAGATTCTCCAAACCCTCCTTCTTCATTACAGGAACTTCAGCTGTCTTTTCTTGACATTCAATATTAATTTCAATTTTCGTTTCCATCCTTTCTAAAACCTCATCATTGGTCACATGCTCTATCCATGATATCTGCAGCATCCTTCTGTAGAAACACATTTCAGTTGTTTCAAGTTTTTCCTTCATCTTTGATGATATTGTCCAGCATTCACTGCCATATTGAAGGACGTACAGCCCGTAGCAATCCAGTACTATCTTCTTTCTTTCTAGCAAAATTTTCCTGTTTTTCAATACTCCACTCAGCTTCTGGAATGCAGCCTTGGCCATGCCATTTCGCATATGGATCTCAGAGTCGCACTTTCCGTCTTCTGTTAGAATACTTCTCATTCATTTAAATTTTTGTACCTGCTTGATTTTAGTATCCCCCATTTGTAGTTGGCAGTTTGGGCTCCTCTTTTTGTGGATGACATACGTTTGGTTTTCTTGTAATTTATTTGTAGTCCTTTCTTTCCACTTTCTTCAGCTACCTTCTGTAGGAGGTTTTGTAGTTTCCTTTCTGTGTCTGCTATCAGCACTGTATCATCTGCATATCTTATATTGTTCACATTGTGGCCACAAATAACCATTTCTGTACCTGCTTGATTTCATTACCCCTGACCTGTAGTTGGCATTTTGGGCTCCTCTTCTTACTGATGACCATGCATTCTTGTAGTTTATGTTTAGTCCTTTCTTTTAGCTACCTTCTGTAGGAGGTTTTGTAGTTTCCTTTCCATGTCTGCTATTGGCACTGTATCATCAGCATATCTTATATTGTTCAGACTGCAGTCACTGATGATTAATCCTGGCATGACTTCTAGGGCATTCAGAATTGTCTGACTGTACAAGTTGAATAGATCTGCTGAAAATACACACCCTTGTCTTATGCACTTTTCTATTTTTGCATGCCTGCTGAATCCATTTCTTGTTCATATGCAGGTGGTTTGTTGCCAGTAAAGGCTCTTGATTACTCTAATGTCTTTTCCAAATATGTTGAGGTTGCTGAGCATTTCTATCAGTCCTTTGTGGCATACTTTGTTGAACACCTTTGCATAGTTTATAAAACATAGGTACATGTTTTTCTTCATTTGTATTGCCATTCTGATAGCTTTCTAGGGATAAATATCATGTTCCTTGTTTCAGTGTTTTTAACGAAACTATACTGTTCTTGTCTTATCTCTGGCCTAATTCTGCTTCACACTTTATTCATCAGGATTCAGATGGTGGGTTTTGTTATGTGGCTCATTAAGCTGATTGTTTGGCGGAGTTCTGATTTGTTTGCACCTCTTGTCTACTATTCTGAAAATCCCCAAGCCTTTAAGATGCTCTAAATTTGAAAGAAAAACTGCAGGATATATGGAGAGTAAACCCAAATGCATGGGTGATGAGGCAATTCTTTGATGATTGGATAAATCTGGTCATTGGTGCTTCCATTAAAAAGTTTCTCCAAGAACATGCTTTATCCCTGCAAGCCTTTCTTATACTTGACAGTGCTCCTGCTCACCTATCAAACCTTGAGGAACTCATCCTCAAAGAGTTCTTTTATATTCATGTTCTCTTCCTTCCATTCAATACCATCCCTCTCTTTAGAGCAGAAGGTGATATCTAATTTCAAGGAGACCTTCACAAAGCTGCTGTGTTGATGTCATAGAGAACACAAATTTCACCCCTTGTGAGTTCTAGATAGACCATTACAACATCGTTACTTGCATCAAATTTATTGATATGGCTTAGCAGGAAGTTCCAAGGAGGACCTGGAACTCTGCTTCGGGGAAGCTCTAGCCTGAGACTTTGTCTGAAAGGGACTTTGAAGGCTTTGAACAGGAGGTTCAAGTGATAGAGAAGATTGTTAGCCTCAGAAAGTTTTTGGTCCTTGAAGTAGATGAAAGGGATGTGAACAAACTTGTTGAGGAGCATACAAAGGAACAGTCTAGAGATCAACTAAAGAACCTACAGTAGATGCAACATACAGATGTTTAGGAGAAAATTATTAGTAGTGCAGAACGGGTAGAGGAGGTTATCTTTACAAAAGAGATATAGAAAGTTTTGGGGATGTCAGAGGATTTTATTGTCTTTTATAGAAAAAAAAACATCCAGAAAAAGAGTCAACTAGCTATGCACTGGTGTTATGTAATGACACTTGCCTAACACATTTCAGAAAAATTTGGTTGGTGTGGAATTTAGACTAGAAGTGTATTCGGATTTTTGTTGTATGATTTTAGAGGAAAAATAAATATTGTGTGGGATGTCAGTGCATGCAGAATTCAGGTGCCAAGCTGAATTTTGTTTTGGGTCTGCTAGCTATGCACTGGTGTTGTGTAATGACACTTGCCTAATACATTTCAGAACAATTCTGAAAGGAAAGAAAAAACAAACAACCATGAAATTTATTGAAATAACGTTCAGTTCAAATGTGATATATTCTTGGTTGGTGTGGAATTTTGCCTGGAAGTGTATTTGCATTTCTGTTGCAAGATTTTAGAGGAAAAATAAAGGTTGTGTGGGATGTAGAATTCAGGTGGCAAGCTGAATTTTGTTTTGACGACAGTGGTCAAAGAAGTCAAAAAATAACAAAACGTGCCTGGATATGCCAGATGTCAATGAGGCATGTCTATTTAAGTGAAGTCAGACAGCAGAAGTAGGCAGTTTAACAGCAGTTTTTACAGTCAGCAGTTGAGTTGAGAACACAGGGATAGACAGAAGTCAAACAAAGGCTCAGGCTGCTGCCTTGATGTATGTGTACTGACCTAACTAACCTCCCACTCTACACCAAATCACTGAAGGACAAACAAAAATATGGCATATGGCAGTGTGAGAAAGCTAATCATTTTGGGTTCAGTTTATGTTTCGTCATTTACCAGTGAGCGAATTTGCTTGTAGCTTAATCTTTGTTGTCATTAAAGTGGATATCTAACACAAAGCCAAGAAAGCGCGTCGAAAAAAAACAAAAGAATTAATGAAGATGTGAACATCATTGATGACCTTGAAAAAAATCAACAACTAAGATTAAGTGTTAAGTAAAAAATAATAAAAAATAATAAATAATAAAAAATAATAAATAATAAATAATAAAAAATAATATGTAATTTTAAGTTTGGTGCAAAGTTAAGTGGAAAATTAAAATAAATTGTTGCAGTTAAGTGTACATATGTTTTTTTTTTTGTTTTTTTTTTATAAGCATTTCACCCCGAGCAAGGCATGTCACTGCCACTACTGTGCAGGGGACTACGTAGAGTGGAGAAAGGCTGATTAAATATAGGAAATAACAGAGGGTGGGTGATAGGCTGGTGCGGATACCGAGAATGAGGGTTGGGTAGATGAGAGTGTTGTGAGAATAGTTAGGAGTTAGTGTGATAGGAGGTGTCTATTGACCCTACATTTAAACACCTGGAGATTGTAACTGTTGGGAAAGCAGACTTGTGGAAGGGAGTTCCACAGGCGGGAAGCGCGAGAAAAGAAGCTGTTGGAGTAGAATTTACGGTTACATCTTATTTGTTTAACTGTAAAAGGGTGGGACCTAGTTGCTAATCTAGTATCTCGTGTAAATTCGTGCTTAGGCGGCACCAGTGATCTAAGCTCATCGGAGCAGAAGCCATGAAAGTACTTGTAGAAGAGGCACAGGGAAGCTACATCACGCCGGTGTGAGAGCGGCTGCAGCCGGTCTGCCAAGTCAGTATCAACCACGTTACAGATCCTCCTAATGACAATGGAAATAAAAAATTAAATGTAAAAAAAATAATTAGCAATTAAGTTCATTGATAAAGTGAATTAGAAAAATTAAAATAAATTGTACCAATTAATACTGATAAGTTTTATGAGCCAAAGAAAAACTGCCATCAAAGCAAAAACTGCAAGACCCACAATTCAAAATTTGCCATTCACCCTTAACTTCAAGATTAGTTTACCATTACTCACTGCTGCCCCTTAAATGTCAGAGGTAAGCAATCATATTTCATTATTTTATGGAACAATAATTAATATAAATACATTCATACATGAATTCTATTTTATTTGTACTATAGTAAAATACATTTGTCATGTTTAAAAGTACGTATAAAAAAATAGGGTGTTTTATTGGAATGGATTAATGATATTCTAATTATTTCAAATGAGGAAAATATCTTCAACATACAATTAACTTGACTTATGAGCTTAGTTATTGAATAGATAAAACTTGTATCTTAAAGTTCCACTGTTAGTGTGTGTGTGTGTGTATATATAAATATATATATATATATATATATATATATAATTTATAACATATATATGTTATACTATACAGTAGATGCAACATACAGATATGTGTTGCATCTACTGTATGTTCTTTAGTTGATCTGCAGACTGCTCCTTTGTATGCTCCTCAACAAAATAGCTACAAAAGTAGGTATTTTGTATTGACATTACTTGTGTCTTATCAAGTGTCTTATCAAGGTCATAAGTAGTGTCAAAACATAATATCAACATTTGAAGTGATATTATAACATATTTATGTCATAAATTTTAAATAAATATTGTTTGCTCTACTTTGTATTGAGCATTTTTTAAGAATAGTGTTTTTGGGATACAGAATTTTATTCCATCCAGAACTACCTGATATATATATATATATATATATATATATATATATATATATATATATATATATATATATATAATATTGTCATACTGCATGGTGACTGTCAGTTTTTATGTCTCAATGTGATCTTCAGACCCTATTTTCTATTATTGTTTATATCTATAAATGCTCTGTCTACAATACTAACCATTCTTCATTATAAATACATAAAATTCTAAGCAATATATACACACACATATACATACATATATGATGGCTGTTGACTCTTTAAATAAGTATGGCTATTATTGACAAGTCTGATAAATGATTTTAGTTCTTGCACGAATGAAAATGGCGTTTGAAGCCAGCATGCAATTAGCAATGCTTATTGAAGATGTGGCAAATTAAATTATTGTGTATAATTCATGGTCTGGACTATTTTATAAATTCATTTTAACTTGCTTGTGGGTTTGCATGTGACAAGTGAGACCAAAGCAAATTGTACAGGTTTTCTGAGATGCTTAATATATTAAGTTATTTCCAGCATAGTATGTACACACACACACACATACACACACACACACACACACAGTGATGAGTTAACCATATAATTAAGAAAACTCATTTCACTTTTGATTACTACTATCACCAACAAGAGCAGTGTACTTGACCATTGTTTTTTAGTGCTGTAATTAAAGTTCCATTTTTTTATTGTTATCTACATATATTCATCTTTTCTATGTGTTATTCTTATTTACTAAATCTTTTCTTATTGTCTTTTTCATATTATTTACACAGTAATTTCATATTGTCATATTCAACATTTTGCTTAGGCTTTTTTCTTCTTTTTCACCTTCTTTAGATTTTTGGGTTCTTCTTTTTACCTTCTTTGTTTAGTCTTTTTTGTTCTTCTTTTTCACCTTCTTTCTTTCGTCTTTTTTGTTCTTCTTTTTCACCTTCTTTCTTTAGTCTTTTTTGTTCTTCTTTTTCACCTTCTTTCTTTAGTCTTTTTTGTTCTTCTTTTTCACCTTCTTTCTTTAGTCTTTTTTTGTTCTTCTTTTTCATCTTTTACTTTAGTCCTTTTTGCTCTTCTTTTCCACCTTTTGTTTAGTTTTTTTTCTCTACTTTTCCACCTTCTTTTTTAGTCTTTTTCTTCTTCTTTTCACCTTCTTTGTTTTTTTTTTTTGTTTTTTTTTTACTTTTCACCTTCTAGGTTTAGTCTTTTTTCTTCTTTTCATCTTTTTGTTTAGGTTTTTTGGCTTTTCTTTTTCACCTTCTTTGTTTAGTCTTTTTTCTTCTTTGTTTAGTCTTTTTTTTCTACTTTTCACCTAGGTTTAGTCTTTTTTGCTCTTCTTTTTCACCTTCTTTCTTTAGTCTTTTCTAATTGTGCTTTTTATCTTAATATTTTCTCATTTTTCTTTTTCACTTTCACTGCTTAGGCCTTTTGCAATATTGTTTTTACCATTTTTGTTTATTCTTTTCTGATTATTTTTCTTGTTTTCCATATTTCATTATTGTCAATATATGCAATATTTATTATGACAATAAACTGCATCCAGCAGCAAGGCCTCTGATTGAGAGATTGTGAGAAACATGAAACCACCTCTTAATTGCTGTTGATCTCAGGTCCACCCTGACCCAGACTGGTAGCACCTGTTAGGGTCCCAGCTATGAGTAAATAGTTAACCCCCAAACTTGGGTCAAATCACTATGAAAGTATAAAAATACACTTTTATAGAAATATATACATAAAATACATGCCAGAGATAGGACTATAACAGTGCAGTTTTGTCAAAGACACTGGAACAAGGAACGCTATATTTATGATTAGGGTGCTCTCTGAATAGGGAAATACAAATAAAGAAGGACTTGTACCTATGTTTTATTGATTATGCAAAGGCGTTTGACAAAATACGCCACAAAGAATTGATGGAGATGTTTGGCAGCCTCGACATATTTGGGAAAGACCTAAGAGTAATCAAGAATCTCTACTGGCAGCAAACCTCCTGCATATGGACAAGCAATGAATTCAGCAATTATACTAAGATTGAAAGGGGCATAAGACAAGGATGTCTCTTTTCACCGGATCTATTCAACTTATACAGCAAGACTATTCTGAGAACCCTAGAAGTTATGCCAGGATACATCATCAGAGGTCACAATTTAAACAATATAAGGTAAGCAGATGATACAGTGCTGATAGCAGACACAGAATACAAGACCTCCTACAGAAGGTAGCTAATGAGAGTGACAAGAAAGGACTACAAATAAATTGCAAGAAAACCAAATGCATTGTCATCAGCAAAAAGGGCAGCTCAAAATGCCAATTATAGGTGAGGGACTCTAAAATCAAGCAGGTACAGAAATTTAAATTTTTTTTTTTTTTAAAATCATATCACCCCGAGCAAGGCAGTAATGCCACTGATGTGCCAGGGGCTACACAAGAGTGAAAAGATTAGAAGAGAGAAAGCCGGAAACCACATCCTAAACAGGGAACAAGGAATGAGCCTCTACACCTGTTCAATAGACATGGGTGGAGTGTGAACCGGGCGATAGTTTAGTCTATCTACTCCAATTTAGGAAGTGTTCTAACAGAAGTTGGAAAGTGTGACACTGAGATCCGAAGGTAAATTAGCATGGTGAAAGAAGCATTCCAGAAGTTGAGTAAAGTATTAAGAAACAGGACAATTTCACTAGAAACAAAGAGGAGAATACTGGATTGCTGTGTGATGTCGGTTCTTCAATATGGCAGTGAATGTTGAACAATATCTTCGAAGATGAAGGAAAAACTTGAAGCAGCTGAAATGTGATTCTACAGAAGGATGCTGCAGATATCATGGACCAAGCATGTGAGCAATGATGAGGTTTTGAAAAGGATGGAGTTGAAAAGGAAATTAATACTGAACATCAGGAAGAGACAACTAAAGTTCCTGGGACATGCAATGAGGAAGGAGGGCTTGGAGAACCTGTTACTAACAGGCCAGATAGAGGGAAAAAGAGACAGAGGACATGGCACATAAAAGAAGAAGAAAGAAGAATAAATAAAAATAGACTTTTATGGAAAATATACATTTTTGAAATAAGAATATTACCAACAATACATTTTTAAAGGAAAATTTTACCAACAATACATTTTTGAAGGAAAAGATTATTACTAGCAATAGCTTCTTTTCTCGCACTTCCCACCTGTAGAATTCCCTTCCGCATACTTGCTTCCCCGATGGCTATAACCTCCAGGAGTTTAAATGTAAGGTCAATAGACACCTCCTAACACACTAACACACACCCATTCTCTCCAACTCTCCCCCTATGTACATCCTAACTCGTCTATCGCCCTGTGTAACCCCCTGCACTATAGTGGCAGTGGAATGCCTTGCTTGGGGTGACATGATTAAAAAAAAAAACATTTTTGAATACAAGACTAGATGACATCTTCAGTTTTCTAAAATAAAAAAAGTTATTTTAATCAAAATTTGACTAAATCAACCTTCTCCTTATAACCAAACATTAAGAAAATATCTTAAAACCCCCACCTTTTTGGCATTTTTTTAAAAATAACTGATTATTTGAATTTGTTCATTATATGTTTTCATGATTTTTATAAATAATTTTCTGTGTTTTACTCCTGGAAACTAATGAATTTTACATGTTACATATAACAAAGCAAATTCAGCCAACAAATAAATAATACTTTTTATACTTGTAACTCTTCAAAATTGTTATGTTTCAAATTTTTTAAAATAATAATAAATCAACATTTTCTTTCAATTTTTCTTTCTCTTTAACAAAGCAGCCATTACTTTAAAGTTTATAATCTCTTTCCACTTGGGTTATTTTTTCCAGTAGTATTAAAATTTATATTATTGGGATATTAATGGCATATATTCTATTAAATAAGGTAGCTTAATTTTTTAATCACTTTAGTGCAGTTTCATCAAGGACACTGGAACAAGGAACATAATATTTATGCTTAGAGTGTTATCAGAAAGAGTAATAGAAATGCAGAAGGGTCTGTACCTGTGTTTCATAGATTACGCAAAGGTATTCAACAAAGTACATCACAAAGACTTGATAGAGAACTCAGCAACCTGGACATATTCAGGAAGGACATTAAAACCTGTACCGACAGCAGCTTGCCTACATATGGACCAGAAACGAGTTCAGATATACAAAAATAGAAAGGTGCATAAGACAAGGATGTGTCTTCTCACCAGATCTATTCAACTTATACAGTGAGACAATTCTGAGAGAACTACAAGGATTTGTCATTGGCTGCAAATATCTGAAAAATATAAGATATGCAGATGATACAGTGCTGATAGCAGACAGAAAAGAAATTACAATACCTCCTACAGAAGGTATCTAAAGAAAGTAAAAAAAGAAAGGACTAAACATAAACTACAAGAAAACTGAATGCATGGTCATAAGTGAAAAGAGAAGCTAAAAATATCAACTACAAGTCAGAGATACTGAAATCAACCAACCAGGTACAGAAATTTAAATACCTGGGAAGGGTTTTAACAGAAGATGGAAAGTGTGACACTGAGATCCAAAGACGCACTGGCATGGACAAGGATGCATTTCAAAGGCTGAGTAAATCATTGATAGGAAGATTTCATTCAAAACAAAGAAAAGAGTACTGGACTGTTATGTGATATCTGTCTTCCTTTATGGCAGCAAATGCTGGACATTCTTATCAAGGATGAGACTCAAAGCAAATTAAATGTGGTTCTTCAGGAGGATACTGATGATACCATGGACCAAACATGTGATCAACAGCAAGTTTTTAGAGAGGATACAAATAAAAACAAAACTTATATTTAGAATCCGGTAGAGAGAGCAGAGGTTTCTGGGACATGTAATGAGGAAGGAGGGCTTGGAGAATTTAATACTTACAGGACGGATAGAGGAAAAGAGAGAAAGGGAAAGTAGCAAAAGAAATAATTGATGGACTTGAGCAAATGGATGGCATAACAGAGTTTGGGAGAGAGACAAAAAAAACTGTTAAGAGTGACAAGGGATAGGTGGATATGGAGAGCCATGATTGTCTACATCCTGAAAGGACGTGGCACATAAAAAAGAATTTCTTAACAGTTTATATAAGGATGTCACTTTGTTTAGTTTCTTTTTTGTAAATAATGTTGGAGATGTGTATCAGTAACTTACCTTGGTTACCTAAAAGGGCCAGAGTCATGTGCATGTCTTGCAAGGGAGTGTGGAGACAGCAAATTGACAAGCTTCGGACTGATAGAGAATCAGACAGCATATCATGGGCATAGAATTGGTGTTACTTGTAGCCATTTTTATTGACTGGTTCTGGGTGCTCATTGCCTGAGTGGTAGTCAGATTGAGTGCATAAAACATGGGGATGCTTATTTGACAGGGGAGTCTGTTTGCTGAGCCGTTTGTTCATGTGAGACTGACATATTAGAGATCAAGACAAGAATTAAGAATTTGGCTTGCCTGGTGAATCTGTTTGGAATACTTTCCTGTGGTTGCTTCCAACCAATATATAAATGTTTTTGTTTTTGTGACAAGATTACACAGATATAATTTTTTTTTCAATTAAATACAAAGGTTTTCATCAGTTGTTACTCTGTTCTTTAAATTTTAAGACATTTTCACATGGCAACTCCTTTGTTGATTTAATCATTTATAATTCTTGTTTTTTTAATAATAACAGTTAAATTCTGAATAATGAAGTTTTATGTGTATTAATCATTTATAATTCTTGTTCTTTTTAATAATAACAGTTATGTATTAATAATCTAATAATAACAGTTAAATTCTGAATAATGAAGTTTTATGTGTACGGAAGGTTTGGATTAAAGATATTGATTGGTGAGAAGAGGGGAAAAGTTTGTCAAAAAAGAAGGTAAAAAACAAGAAATACAATTCAGAGGTAAAATGTTCAACAGAGAAACACAGATAAACCAGTGAACTACCATTTCCTTTAAGTCTCCTTGTCTTGTATATGAAAATTATTCAGTATTCCCTCCTTTAGTATTGTTTTTTATAATAATTTCACTCCAAGCAAGGCAGGATTGACACTAGTGCACAGAGTTTTACAGTCAGAAAAAAAATCAGAGTACAGGAGATGCTGAAGAAAATATAAAAGATGGATGGGATTTAGGTCAGTGGATAAGATTTAGGGAGATAGAAAATGACAGTTGATGTTGCATTTAAACTTTTGGAGATTGTAGCTATCAGGGAAGCAAGTAAAAAGATAGGAGTTCCACAAGTGGTTGGGGAACCAGGGCTGACATTAGATAGCAATTCATCACATTTTTCTTTGTTTCTAATGAAATTTTCCTGTTTCTTGATACCCTGTTTAACTTTTGGAAGATATTTTTTTAATAGAATGTGTCTTTGTTCTGAATTATATAATACGACTTAAAATGTTAAACAGAGAAATGCAGATAATAATTTATTTTCTTAATACTGTGTTTAACTTTTGGAAGGTATTTAATGAATTAAGTGTCTCTTTGGTCCAAATTATATAATATAAACTTAAAATGATTTATTTAATATAATTCAAACTTAAAATGTTTAACAGAGAATTGAAGATAATATTTTTCGTTTTTTTTAATACTTTGTTTAACTTCTGGAAGGTATTTAATGATTTAAATGTCTCTTTGTTCTGAATTATATAATATAAACTTAAAATGATTTATTTAATATAATTCAAACTTAAAATGTTTAACAAAGAAATGAAGATAATATTTTTCTGTTTCTTAATATTTTGTTTAACTTCTGGAAGGTATTTATTGCTATTCCAATGTCTCTTTGAATTTCTGAGTTATATTTTCTATTCTTTGTTAAAACATTTCCCAGAAAGTTAAACTTGCTTGATTCTGATGTCTCCTATTTATAACTTAAGCTGTCTTTCTTAATAATAATCATACATTGTTTTCTTAGAACTGAAGGTTATTTTCTTTTTAATCCTGCTTTCATTTAATATCTTGTTTAGAAGTTCCTGCAGTTTTTCTTCTGTGTCTGTAATAGTAGATGTATAATAAACAAGTTTGAATACTGTTATATAGATAGAAAAGATGATTCACTGTGAATCAGTAAAACTAATTGGAAAAAGGTGTCTCTGAGTAAACATATGTATAAAAAAAAGAAAGCTGTTCTGATCTTTTTTTTGTGGATCTTAAGCAGACTACCACCACATTTAAATTTGTTGTTATTCATTTTTTTTTACTTTTTTCAGTGCAGTCCTATTGATTGTTACTTAAACTTTCCGATTATCAAAAAAAATTTGAAAAATTACAATATTTAAACAAATTGGGGTGTGGGGGCCAATTTCTCATACAACATTAAAGTAAATCGATCCTCCATTTTCAATCTACTATAAGGTTGTATGAGAAACTGGTCCCCCCTCCTAAAATTGTTTAAATATTGAAATTTTTGTACATTGTTTTTGTCATTTGTAAAGTTTAAGGTGTAAAAGATAATATTGCGCTGTGAAACGTCCAAACAATTTGATAATGAACAAATGTACAGGTGGCAGTAATGTTGTACTAGTGGCTGGTTTAAAAATGGAGGCTCGATTTACGATAACATTGCATGAAAAACTGATCTCCCCCAGAAAATGTTTAAGTATTGAAATTTTTCAAAATGTTTTTGTCAATCATAAAGCTAAGGGGGTAATTGATAGGACTGTGCTGAAAAAAGTAAAAAAAATGAAACACAACAAAATTAAACATGGTTGTAGTCTGCTTCAGGTTCGCCTTTTTTTAATAACTATTTCACCCTGAGCAAGGCAGTACTGCCACTAGTGTACATGGAGTTACATAAGAGGAAAGTGTTGAGAAAGAGGGACAAATTACAGGGTATGTCAGAAAATGGGTAAGAAAAGGATGACAACCCTGCTGTGAAGAGAGCTGCATGAGAGTAGAGTGGACAGGGATACAATGGTTGTCAGGAAAAGGATGTGAGTCAAGGAGATAGGAGATGGTAATTGATATTGCATTTAAATTCTTGTAGATTGTAAGCACCAGGGAAGCAAGTACAGTACTGTGCAAAAAAATTAGGACAAGAACTATTTTATATTTTATGAGGCATCAAAATAAAGTTTAAAATCACTCCTGTCCTAACACTTTTGCACATTACCGGAAGTGTGTAAAAGTATTAGGACAGGGGGTGATTTTCCTAAAAACCTCACTGAAATTCAAATACACGGTGAAAAGCCAAGTAAATTGCTAATAAATATTGATTATTTAAAACTAGGTATAAAAGAAATATATTAAAAAGAAGTTATATTTAATTTTTGCTATTTTCTATTAAACAAGTTATTTTGAAACTACTCATTATTCTATTATCCTTAGATATGACTGACTTTTTTCTTATTCCCCCTCTTGAATTGATAAATCTAATGTTACTTCACAAGACACACTTTGGGAACAAATACAAGCTGCTTGGCAGGGGATAACATTAGATACATTGAAGAAGCTTGTGATGTCAATGCCTGACAGAATGAAGGCTGTGATCAAAGCAAAAGGCTATGATACTAAATATTAAATTTATTTTGTAACAAGTATTTTTTTCTTGTTAAAGCATTTGTTGAGTAAATCAAGTAAAATAACTTTAATTAAATTGTTTATCTTCTGTCAATATGCCTCATAAAAGATAAAATAGTTCTTGTCCTAATACTTTGGCACAGTACTGTATATGGAAGAGAATTCCATTGGTGGGAAATGTGAGAAAAGAAGCTATAGAGTAGAAGTTGCGGTTACTTTTGATTAGTTTCACTGTAAAAGGGTGGGACCTAGTTTCTAGTCTAGTAGCTTGAGTAAATTCATGTATAGGGGTCATCAGAGAGCTAAGCTCATTGAAGTAGAAGCCATGAAAGTATCTGTAGAAGAGACAGAGGTAAGCCACATGATGTTGGTAGGAAGGGATTGGAGCTGAGCTACCAGGTCAGGATCGATGATATTACAGATTCTCCCTCGGATTTTGTCAAGAATCTTGAGATGAATAGCAGAAGCATCCGACCAGATGTAATAGCAGTATTCAATGCACAGGTGGAAGGTATATTTATATATGTGCAGGATGGATTTAAACAGGAAAAACTTCCTAGGCCTTCACAGTGAACCAACCTTCTTAGCAACAGATTTAGCTATGGATTCAATGTAGTCTTTTAACTTGAGATCAGCTGATAGAGTTAGGCTGAGGATGTGCAGTGTTTTGCTTTCAGAGTATTGTTTAGTTTAAATTATCAGGAATAATTTCAATTCTGGATTTAAAATTCTTTGTGCAGATGAACAAAAAACCAGTTGTTATTTAAAGAAAGCAATATAATTTCTTTTTAAATTTGCCAGAAAGCAATTTTGGATTATTTTTTGAAAATTCTTTTAATCAAGAAAATATACAATTGAAAAAAAGAATTAATCAAATTTTTTTTCTTATTTTTTCCTCGTTTTTTGTGTAAAATTTTTTATGATGGATTGTATACTGTATTTATCATTGAATGATGATGATTGATGAACTAAAGCTAATTTACAACTCCATTAGTGATTCTAATGTTTCTTGCCACTAGAAATGACAAAAGATATTGAAAATTAAAAAAAAACTGCTGGAATTTTACAGCAAGGGTGATACCTAAGTTTAATCATCATTTATTTAAAAGAAACAATACAAAGAAAAGTTGTTAAATAACATGTTTTCATGAATACAGATTGTTTTCTTTCAAACTCAGAAACATGCAACTTAAAGAGATTAAATGCTTATAGTCAGTCAGTTAAGTGCCATACGTGATACACGCTTGGGCGATCATGTCTCGAAAGAGACATGACTGACTGGGCAGAAGATTATCCCGCAGTAGGTTGCTATTGCTTTCTGTGGTAGACTGGTTGCCAGCCAAGGCTATAGAACCCAATCTGTCCTGTTATTTAACCCATAACTGGAAAGAAGAGACGGATTAATACCTTTCCCAAGGGTATTCGTGCATAAGTGAATGCAATGAATTCAGCTGGAATTCGAATTCGGCTCTCCGATTTCTTGTTCTGAGCCGATATCCACTGGACCACCACACACATCCCTAGCACATCTATGCTTATAGATATATACAAAAATAAATAATTCAATAACAGCATTCATTAGCTTATATGTAATATTTTTCAACACAAGTCAAACTTTTAAGCAAGAGAATTGCACAAGAAAAATATCAAGAATAAAAATCAAGTATTTAAAAAATTTCTCTTTAGCAGCAATGTATAAATTATTTATCATATAAGGTGATCTTAAAAATAACTCCCAAGAATAGAGGGTTGTCTAATACAACAATTATAAAAGGTGAGCCTTAAATCATGTGGTCTATCAGCACTGATAAATAAGCTAGTATGTTTCTCCTAAAGATTGCAGTAGGCTAACAACTGTCTTGGTATGGTAACTACTGATGTAAATATTTCTAGTTTAATCTCCTCATAAACGTCATCATTTACAGTTTTGTCATATAGGTCTCAGTCCAAATCTGGCGAATCATTTTTTTTTTTTAATCATTTCATCCCAAGCAAGGTATTCCACTGCCACTATTGCGCTAGGGGCTAAATAGGGGAAGGTAAAGAGGAAGAGTGGTTAGATGTAGGAAATGTCAGAAGGAAGGTGATAGATGGGTAAGGATACCGAGGATGAGGGTTGGGCAGATGGGAAGAGTGTTTGAAAGAATGGGAGCGAGTTAGTGTGTTAGGAAGTGTCTATTGACTTTACATTTAAACTCCTGGAGATTGTAGCTGTTGGGGAAGCAATCATGTGGAAGGGAATTCCACAGTCGGGAAGTGCAAGAAAAGAAACTGTTGGAGTAGAAGTTGCGGTTGCATTTTATCGGTTTCACTGTAAAAGGGTGGGATCTAGTTGCTAATCTACTTCATTAACGGAGTCATACAACATATCATCTTCAGTACCATTTATTGCATTAGAAATAACAGATTTTTGAAATGAGTTGACTAGTCCCAAGCCTTTATCCTAAATTCACATGAAGCATTTAGTGGTGCAGCATATTGTTTTTTTTTCATTGATACAAGTCATAAGAATTATTGTTATTTTCATAATGATTCCTGTTAATGTTTTATATTATTTTATTCCTTTTGATTTGATAATGATAAATGTCAGCAAAACAGTGTAATAAAATCAACTCTATTTTATAGGAATCATTATGATAAGCCTAACTGCTACTGATGGTATAGGCTTGCCTATCATAAGTAGGTTTTAGTAATTGTGATAATCTTGCAATTACCATTATTCGTAATAGTGACTAATTTTGCCATTACCATTAGTAACAGTAAGTAAATTTACAATTACCATTAGTAATAGTAGTTATTCTTACAATTACTATTAGTAATAATGACTACTCATACCATTAAAAATAGTGACTAATCTTACAATTACTCTTAGTAATAGTGACTAATCTTTCAATTATTTTTTAGAAATAGTGACTATTCTCACCATTACTATTAGTAATCATAACCAAAATCAATACTAGCATTAGTAATAGTGACTGTGACTCATATTACTGTTCATTAGTAATAGTGAGCAATCTCCCTGTTACCTTAATAGAAACTAATCTCAAAATTATCATGAGTAAGAATGACTTTTGTCACTTAGTAATAGTGACTAATCATACAATTATCATAATAGTGCCTAACCACACCATTATCATTAGTAATAACTAATCACAATATTAGCATTAGTAATTGTGTCAAATCCCAGTATTACTATTAGTAATAATGAGTAATCTCACATTTACCATTACTAATTGTAACTAATATCAACATTACCTTTAGTGAAAATTAATAATCTTTAAATTATCATTAGTAATAGAAACTAATTTTACAATTACCCTTAGTAAAAATTACTAATCTTACCATTACTAATGGTGACTAATCTTACAATTGCCATTAGAAATAATGACTAATCTCACCATTATCATTACTAATAGTGTCTAATCTCACAATTCCTGTTATAGTGACTAATATGAAAATTATAATTAGTAATAGTGACTAATCTCGGAAAGTGTTATTATTCTATTATTATTCTACAGTAATGACTAATATTACCATTACCTTAATAATGACTTATCTCATATTATCATTAGTAATAGTAATCTCACCATTATCATTACTAATTATGACTAATCTCAATGTTACTATCAGAAATAGTGACTAATCTCACCATTATCATTAGTAATAGTGACTACTTTTGCCATTACCATTAGTAATATTGACTAATATTACAATTATCATTACTAATAGTGATTGCTCTTACCATTATCATTATTAATAGTGACATCTCCCACCATTATTATTAGTAATAGTAACTAATCTCACAATTTTAGCATTAGTAATCATGTCAAATCTCAATATTACTATTAGTAATAGGGAGTAATCTCACTATTACCATTAGTAATAATAACTAATCTTACAACTGCTATTAGTAATAATGATAAATTGTACAATTACTATCAGTAATAGTGACTAATCCTATCATTCCCATTAGTAAAAATGAATAATTTCACCATTATCAATAATGATAGTGACTCCTGTTACAATTAAATTAGTAATGATGATTAATCTTGTAATTAACAATAGTAACAGTGACTAATCTTGCAATTATTATTATTAAAAGTGACTAATCTCTCCATTATCATTAGTTGTTGTGACTAATCTTACAATTACCATGAGTAATAGTGATTATTCTCACCATTACTATTAGTAACAGTGACTAATACCAATATTAACTTCAGTAAAAGTTAATAATCTTTCAATTATCCTTAGTAATAGTGAATAATTTTACAATTACCCTTAGTAATAATGACTAATCTCAGTAATTATGACTAAATTCAGTCTTAGTAACAGAGTGTAATTTTACCATTGCCATTAGTAATAGTAGCTAGTCTACCCGTTTTCATAAGTAATAGTAACTAATCTTACCATTACCATTGGTAATAGTGAGTAATCTCACCATTACAATTACTAGAAGTGACTAATCACATCATTATTGTTAGTAATAATGACTAATCTTACAATTACCATTAGTAATAATGACTAATCTCATCATTAATAATAGGGACTAATTTCACCATTATCATTAGTAATAGTAATTTTTTGCATGATGACTATTATTAATAGTGACTAATCTTACAATTAATATTATTCAGTCAGTTAAGTGCCACATGTGATATATGCTTGGGCGATCATATATCAAAAGAGACATGACTGACTGGGCACAAGATTTTCCTGCAGTAGGTTGCCATTATTGTCTGTGGTAGACTGGTTGCCATCCAAGGCTATAGGACCTGTCCTGCTATTTAAGCCATAGCTAGAGGGAGAATTAACATATTCATACCTTTCTCAAGGGTATTTGTGCATATGTAATAGTGAGTAATTTGACAATTTCCATTAGTAATTGAAACTAATCTAACTATTATCATATTAATAGTGACCAATCACATCATTAACGTTAGTAATATGTCTTATCTTACCATTAGTAATAGTGACTACACTCAAAATCACCATTAGCAACATGACTAATCTCAGTAATAGCAATAGTGACTTATCTGACCATTAACAATAGTGTTTAATCACAACATTACCATTACTAGTCACATTAGTAATCATCAAACTAATCACAACATTTGCATTAATAATTGTGACTAATCCTAAAATTCTCATTAGTAATAGTGATTAATCTCTCCAATATCTGTAGTAATAGTGAATAATCCCACCATTAGTAATAGTGACAAATCTTACAATTAATATTACTATTACTCATTAGTAATAGTGACTTATTTTACAACTAAAATTATAAATAATGACCATCTTACCATTATCATTAATAACAGTGACTAATTTTACCATTACTTTTCATAATAGTAACAAATCTTACAATTATCATTTGTAATAGTGATTAATCTCATCATTACAATCAGTAATAGTAACTAATTTTACACTTAAAATGAATAATAGTGATTATGTCACCATTACCTTTATTAGTAGTGATTAATTATTCAACTACTTTTAATCATAGTGATTAATCTTGCTATTAGTAATAGTGACCAATATCACAATTGTAATTGTGACTAATCTCACCATTATCATTAGTAAACATGACTAATTTCAACATTATCATAAGTAATAGTGGCTATTCCCACCATTACCCTTAATAATAGTGCCTAATCTTACAATTACTATTAGTAATGGTAACAAAAAGTAAGACTTGTTTGATTATTTGATAAAAACAGAAAACTTGTTTGACTAATGAAAGGCAGAATATTGCTTGACTAAACTATAAGTATTATAATTGTTTTGCTTATTTCTTTTTATTCTTTTAGAATTATAATGTGTTACTTCTGTCTTTGGAATATTTCTTCATTAAATGGTATAAAATCTATAAGTTAGTCTCATGAACATTTTTAATACTCAATAAAGAAACAAGGATTTTTATGGATTACATTAATTATGAAAAATATGCATATAAATAATTGATGCATTTGTATTTACAAACTTCAAAGCATGTAGCACAATCTTATATAATTCTCTAACAAAGTAACTGATGTTGATTTTATAAGTAAGTGAATCTACACATAATGGCCAGTTGGAATAGAATAAACCTGACAATTTTACATAAAATGTTTATATAGCAATGCTAAATAATTTGGATTTTAGTAGTATATCTGAAGTATCTTGCTTTTTTTTAAAGTGGTGTTTGCCATTTTGAAATAAAACCAGTGAAAAAAAAGTTAAGTTTTTGGTTGCTTATCCAATGAAAAAAACTCTGAAAAAATATGTCTAAAACAGAATTATCTTGAAGAGGCAGGTCTCTTCTGTGTTACAAAAACTGAAGAAACGAAATAGTCGTAAGTCAGGATCCAGATGGGACTAAATAGATAAGACTTGGACAGGAATAGACAAAATTATGGTATTAAAGTTCCCTGTCTGCAAGATTAGTAGGCAATTCATGGAATTGGACAGAAATAGATTCTGATGAGAACTATAATCTGACAAGATAATGTTAATTAGTTGAAAAGATTGCAGTTTTTAGTGTAACTAGTATGAACCCCTAAATGAGATTGTAAGAGGTTTTTCAACTGATGAACAGATAAGAACCTGGAATGAGTTTATTTTTTTTTTTAATCTAAGTTTAGAGAAGCATAAGAAATAATAAAATAAGCACTTAGATAATAAATCAGATTAATTTAAGTCCAGTGACATAGTGTTATCTCAATAATAATAATAACAATAAAATCAACATCAGTAAGAAAACTAAAACAAGAAGGCTTACCACCATACTGTGCAGTTGCACATGGGTGTGTGTATGTATGTGCGTATGTATACATATGTGTCTGATAAGAAGATAGCACGGTCAAAAAGACTGTAGTTTTATTTAGACAACAAATAAATATGATTCTAGTACCAAAGCTCACTAAGTTTAAATTACATTTATCAGATTCAAAGATCAATTTGTTAAATTGTTAAAACATCAATAGTTACATTAAGCTAGGGTGTGTGTGTGTGTGTGTGTGTGCGCCAATAAATGTGTGTATGTGTGTGTTCATAGATGTGTGTACATATGTGTGTATGTATACAGATGTGTGTGATAAGAAGATGGCAAAGCCAAAAAGACTGCAGTTTTATTTAGACAACAAATAAATATGATTCCAGTACCAAAGCTAACCAAGTTTAAGTTACATGCATCAGTTTCAAAGGTTTTATGATTATTGTTAGAACACGGATCAGTTTACGGGTGTCTTTAATACAAATATACCTTCATTTTAAGTGAGTCAGGACACAACTGTTCAAGTGTGCGGTTGAGGAAGATCAGGGTCTTCCCGATGGCGAGACTAGCTTTGACATGAGACTAGCTTTGACACAGCAGACTAGCCAAGAGAGAGAGCCCTGCCTAGTTGTCAAGGGCGATGTGTGTTGCTGTGTTGGAGAATTATACCATGGAATGCACGTCATCTCTCCAGCTTGACTGAGAGTATAAAAATCCCAATGTCTTAAATCTATTTTTGGATTTGTTTGTTGCTTTTTTAAAATTCTTCCTTTTGTTGTTTTCTTTTTGTTATGTTGCCAAGTATAAATGAATAACTCAACAACAGAATCAGAATATAAGTTGTATTCCGCAGAAAGACGGTTAGTATGTACAGAAGTGATTAGTAATATTTACAATAGAAAGATACAAGAGTCCAATCCGTCGTAAGACGTGTGTATACGTGACTACGCCACCGGAAGTGTGACTAACTCTTCACTGACTCGCACTGACTCTTCAGTAACTCATTAGAGACTCTCAAGTGACTCTCTATGACTCCCTTGTAGAGAATCCACCATTGCTATATATAGCAATGGGAACAGTCCATTTGTAGTCAAATAGGAGCGGCGCCCTAACACTTTTTTGGTAAAAAACGATAACAACACATGCAGTGTGATGTCCTAACTGACAAGTGGCCATCGATAAATGAACTAATAATGAATTACCATTGTTAATACCACTTTTCAATGTTTATTTGGTGTTACAATTATATTCACTTACATGCAAATAATACTGTTTTCTATGTGTTCATCAAATTTAAGCAACACTGAGTCTGGTTTCATTATATTCACTTATGTGCCAATATCTTTTGAACAGGTATGAATAAATCCACTTCTTCTCCCCCTACTATGGGTTAATTAGTAAGACTTGTATCACTAAACTAAAAAGTTCTTACAATCTAAAAATATTTTCTGGCTTTAAATAACTTGAAATGGATGGATAAGTCATGAAAAATCAATCAATCAAACAAAAAGCTAGGCTAAAAGCAATTAGAAGAAAGCTGGAGGCAAAAGCCTTTACTTAGCTAGTTCCTTCTCAAAAATAAAAGTGTCGATGTAGATTAATTCACAATTTACCACTGGCTAAAGAGTTCAAGACTTAAGGATATGTTCTTGTTGTATAGGGCCAGTTCCTGCTTAATACCAACTTAGTATCTTGCATGATAGTATAAACCAAAAATGTAGGTTATTTGACCAATAATTGAAACTATTAATCACCTTGACTCTAAATGTTTAATACTCATACCAACTGAGTGCAAAAACTGTTTTTTCAGGATAGCTCAGTATCTGCAATGAAAGATCTTTAATCAGTCAGTTAATTGCCAGTTGTTATACACACTTGGGAAATCATATATCTTTCAAAACATGACTGATGAGACAGAAGATTTTCCCGCAGTAGATTGCCATTTCTTTCTGCGATAGACTGGTTGCCAAACAAGGCTATAGAACCTAACCTGTCCTGCTATTTAATCCTTTTATCCAGATTAGTCAGTTAAGTGTCGTATATGGTACATGCTTGGGTGATCATGTCTCTTTCGAGATATGACTGACTAGATAGAAGATTTTCCCGCACTAAGTTGCCATTAGTTTCTGTGGTAGACTGGTTGCCAACCAAGACTTATGCTTAGGTGATCATGTCTCTTTCAATCTGTGACTGATTAAGCAGAAAATTTTCCTACATTAAGTTGCTATTTCTTTCTTCTGTAAACTGGTTGCCAACCAAAGATATGTCTGGCTGTTCAACCCATAGCTAGAGGGAGCAAATATAGGTGGATGAAATGAATTCAACTGGAATTTGAACTATGCTTTTGCATTTCTCATTCTGAGCTGATCAAACAATACAAGCAAATCCCCCAGACATAAATATCAAATACAGAAAAGAACAAATTGCATAGTGATTTACATTAGCATACCAAGTGACAAGAAGATTACTGTGAAGTTTCTGAAAAACTAGGCAATTTCAAGGCCTTGTAGACAGAAATAGAAATACTATGGCATTCAAAAGTTAAAACTTATTATTAGAATTATTTACATTATTTGGACTGTTGTTCTCATCTTTATTGCCATATTCCCAATTCTACGGCTTTTGTATCCTCAAACTTCTTCAGATCATTGGAATTTTAAAGCAAAACCCTTATTTCGATCACTTAGGTAGATTGTTCTTGTTCAATGAGTGATTCCACTTCCAGTTGTCTTAGTTATCTCCCTTTAACTCAAATTTCTAAGTTTTGTTCACTACAGCTATTAAACTAACAACTCTATAGACAAATGTTGTAGTTGAAGCTTCTGTTCTGATAAAGAAAAAAATTCAACAGCAAGTCAACAAAATACCTGCTACACTGTCTCTTTAGGAAAGTCAAAAAATATTTTGTGACAAGCACAGCCCATATTCTATGAAGTGATTTGTCCATTTAACATGTTTTTTTGCTCATAACTGACTTTTGTTTAATTAGGTACAAAAAACAAAAGAATCACATTTGTCTATACTTCTGTGATAGGGTAGAATTTACATTATTTACACTGTTTTGACTGTTGTCTTCACTTTTATTACCATGTTTACGATGTTTCAGCTGTTGTATGGACTGGCCTTCTTCAGGTGCTAGGAATTTTGAACCAAAATGTGGTATATCATTTTCATTCCATGTGTGGTGCCACTTCTGGATGCCAACTCTCTAAGTTATTTGTTCACTACTACTGTAGCCAGGTATTAAACTTACTACTCTTTGGGTCAAGTCACTGGAACTAACAAACTTCTATATCTACTGGGCCATATGTCCTTAGTGTATGAATTTTTGGAACTTTATAAGCCTAATGTTTAAGTAATCATATTTTTATTGGAGCTCATATTGCAATCTTTGAAGTTAATGATTTTCTCTAGCACTCCATATTACTGGTTTTCCTTTTTGTATTCATTAAGCTTGGCTAGCTTAAGAGATTTTTGTGGGCTAGCATATATGCTGATTTCTTAAGTTTATGTAGTTTCCAGTGGTGTTCTCTATCAATTATTTCAACTACATTCTATAAGGGATGGTGATCCCTTTTCTCCCTCCATATGTGGTCAGCTATGCCTGATTTTTCTATCTCCCCTTGTGTTACAGCCTTGCAATGTTCTTGCACCCTCACCTTAATGAGGTGGCCTGTTTCTCCTTCATATTTCTTTCCACAGCTACATGGAATGGCATGCACACAGTTTTTAGTTATGTTCTCTTCTATTTGATGTCTTACAATATAAAGAAAGGGATTGTCTGCTGCTTGCAACATCAAGCAAAAGTCATAAGCGGCAACTCAGAGACATATGAACAGGAAATGGTCAGTATAAGCAATACCCTACAACATAACAACTACCCAGGGTACATGACAACAGGGCTTACGGCCATATCATGTTGAATACACCGGCTCTTGCTCGATCACCAAAGTTAAGAAATGTTGAGCCTGGTCAGTACTTAGATGGGTGGCCACTTGGGAATACCAGGTGCTGTAAGCGTTTAGTGACGGATGTGCATTGTGGTGCAGTGGATATCGGCTTGGAAAGAGAAATCAGTGAGCCGAGTTGGAATTCCAGTTGAATACCCTGCATTCACTTAAGCACTGGTACCCTTGGGAAAGGTATTAATCTGTCCCTTTCGTCCAGTTATAGGTTAAATAACAGGGTAGGACTTGGGGACCCTGCCCTTAAAAACAAATCCCAATGAATCTTGATACTCGAAAAGAAGAAAGTATTACTAGACACAAAAAATATAAAAACAACAATAAATTGTTGAAAGAAAAAGGTATTACCAGCAATAAATAAATAAAATTTATTAGTTGGCAAAAAATGACGCGCCGAGGTTTATATGCCATAAAAGCAAAACAACCAACCAACCAACATGAGAACAGATTCAACGAATATGGAAAGGAGGGTGCATGAGGATAACAACTCCCAGAAGACAGCCTTAGTCTGCTTATGTGATAGGGTTATCAGAGAAAATATAAAGGATCTGTGGTCCCTATAACATCAAGACAACCTTCAAAAGTGGTTCTACACTTTACAGATACCTCTCCCAAGTAAGATCTTGAAATACTATCTAAGAAATTGAAAGAGAACTTATTAAAAATTACAATTGAGACCAAAATTTTAGACTTCTAGAAAATTTCTATCATTTATTGTGCAAGGATCCTTAAAATAATTCTTGAATTGCAAGGAATTTTGTTAAAACTGTGCCATTTAAACATAATTCCCATTATGTCAATATGCAACATCAACATAATAATAAAAGTTACTATCAGGTCCTGTGAAAATGACACATTTACTAATGATTTTTTATTACTGCACTCTGTACTTTACAATCTATGACCATTCTCATATAGTTATAAAAAATGTAAATGTAGTATCTGTTAAAAAATCTGAAATATCCTCAACAGATAATTAAGTCACAAAACATGCTTTTATTTAAGATAACACACTTCCAATCCCTCTCTGTGCCACACACTTTTTTGTCTCCTGTTTTACTCTCTCTTTTTCTATGCCTCTTAACCAAGCATGACAAGTGTATAATTATAGAGATTATTATCCATTAGACAACAGCTTAATGGATTAAAGTTGGTCTGTGAATTTAATGATGTAGATAAGGTAGTAGTCATATTAGTAACTTTCCAACAATGAAACATTTGGCATTCATTGATTGAGCAGCCAGTATTCCATTCAGTTGAAGTTTTTTCTCTTAAAACAATTTATCAGGAAAATATGTTCCTCAAGTTCAGTAACTGTTATTGCTCTTTCCTGTATTGATGGGAGTTTCCTTCATAACCTTTTGTTTAAAGTCGTGTGGAGTGTTGATTATGTCATTATTCAATTTACATGTGCATGTGCATTACATGTAGTTGCTGCTGCTGTTGGTAATTTCCATTATGTAATTTCCATTATTTGGTGTAGTTCTTTATTTTTGATTGCATATTATCAGTCGACTTTATTCAAATTCTTAAATTGCTTAAAAGCTTTATTAACTTAGAAATCAATTTTATACAGTTGACAGTTTAGATAATCCTAAACAGTATTGGCACCATACATGAAATCCATATAAATGTCTTGATCTGATGAGGCTATTTCAGAACATAATTTGATTTTCAAGTTGATATTTTGGCTTTTTAGCAATTTGTGGTATTGAGTAAAACTATTGCTAACATAGTCTATTCTATATTCAATTTTCATATCTTCTATACTAAATTTGTTATAAGAGAACCCTATGTTTAGTAAATTAAAGTGTTTAGTATTTACTAATTTTGCATTCTAAATTTTTATGATAAATTTTAATTACATGCCATTACTATTTTCAATGCAATTCCAAATCATAATTTCTGTTTTTGGTATGTTTATCTGGATTCATACTTTTTGAAACACTGAGTGGAGTATGTTGATTATTTTCTTCAAGATCATTCTTATCCCAAATGTCATAAAATAGAACTACCCTCATTCTTTTTGTTTTTTTTTTTATAAGCGTTTCACCCCGAGCAAGGCATGTCACTGCCACTACTGTGCAGGGGGCTACGTAGAGTGGAGAAAGGCTGATTAAAAATAGGAAATGACAGAGGGTGGGTGATAGGCGGGTAAGGATACCGAGAATGAGGGTTGGGAAGATGAGAGTGTTGTGAGAATAGTTGGGAGTTAGTGTGATAGGAGGTGTCTATTGACCCTACATTTAAACACCTGGAGATTGTAACTGTCGGGAAAGCAGAGTTGTGGAAGGGAGTTCCACAGGCGGGAAGCACGAGAAAAGAAGCTGTTGGAGTAGAATTTACGGTTACATCTTATTTGTTTAACTGTAAAAGGGTGGGACCTAGTTGCTAATTTAGTATCTCGTGTAACCATCATCAGTACATTGTCCTCATAAGGGGAAACATGATCAGAGTTGTCTGAGATGTGGCATGGAATACTTAAACAGTAATTGTATGATCAATCCCTGAGCCATCCAGTGCAGATTTAGATTTATTGGAAACAGTGCAAGTGATAACTGACCAATAATAAAATCAAGACTAGACAATATATCTCTAGACATGGACCATAGAATGAGAACTAAATAACGATACATAACTAATTAAAGTGTTTGAAAATATTGTTTCATTTCCTTTTACTTCCTATTTTGCAAGTAACTTAAGTGGTTTTGAAACCCAGTTTTTTAAATAACTTAATACTTCATAATAATTTCAATATTTAATACAAGTATTGAAATTAAGGCAACTCTCTTTTATTATAATGCCGCAATAACTTCTGAAATAAGAAGTACAACTAAGTAATATCGATAATTAAATTTCCAATAATATTAATATAGTCTTCATAGTCTTTAGATGTGTAAATAAAATAAATGTTTGATTGAGTCATTTAAGTCAAACAGGAATACTATTACCACAAACCAGAGAATGTGATCAAGAATGATCATGTCAGGATCTTATGGGATTTCAACTTCCAAACAAACTATATCCTTGAGAACATGAAACCAGATAAAAATTAAAAAGCTTAAAAAGTATATGACTGGGATGTTCAGGCCACTATTATTATGTTATTGGAACATTGGTGTTTATACTTTCTAAATTTACCAAATTTACATGCTTGATACTCATACCAACTGAGTACAAAAACAGTTTTTTCAGGATAGCTCAGTATCTGCACTGAAAAATCTGTTATCAGTCAGTTAATTGTTATACAAGGTGTGTTGTCATGCAGTGGATATTGACTCGGAATGACAAATCGGGGAGCCAGTTCAAATTCCAGTTGAATTCCTTGCATTCACTTACATGCAAATACTTTTGGGAAAGGTATTAATCAGTCTCTTTCTTCCAGTTATAGGTTAAATAACAAGACATGATTGGGTTCTATAGCCTTAGCTGGCAACCAGTCTATTGCAGAAAGCAATGGCAATCTACTGTGGGATAATCTTCTGCCCAGTCAGTCATGTCTCTTTTGAGACATGATCACCTAAAGAGTGTATCATGTATGGCACTTAACTGAATTGCCACACATGATACACGCTTGGCAATCATATCTCTTTCAGTCTATGACTGACTAGATAGAAGATTTTTCTGCAGTAGGTTGCTATTTCTTTTTGTGGTAAACTGGTTGTCAACCAAGGCTATAGAACTCTATCTGTCCTACTATTTAACTGATGGCTGGAAGGTGAAGAGATAGATTCATATGTTTCCAAGGGTATCTGCATGTACGTGAATGCAACGAATTCAACTGGAATTTGGATTCAGCTTTTTGGATTCCTCATTCTGAGCCAGTATCGATTACACATGAGCAACTAAGTTAAAAACAACCAGGTGAAGATCTTATGGGATTTCAACATCTATACAGACTGCATCCAAACCAGAATTCATGGTCATTGAAAAGACACACACACACACACACACACACACACACACACAAGAAAATACCTGGTGACTATAATATAAAGATAAAAGAAAAAAAGAAAAAAAATTACACTGCCCTCTGAATTGAAGTTACAAAAATATAGGGCATGTGACAATGATAACATTAAACTTGGTAGTTCCACTTTAGGTACCAGCACATATTTACCACGGCCAGTAGTATGTGTCTTGAGGAAATGGCTAATTTCTTCCCAAGAGAGTTTCTTAGAAATACAGAGATAGCTTTGGCCTTCTTGCTGTTGGATATCCATCTTGAGGTGCAAGTTGAAAGCAATATTTGTTACTTCTTTCCTCTCCAAGGTCAACATGTCAGGTCCAAAGATAAGGTCATCTAATGTGGGTTTCTCTACATAGCTCTATCAGAAAGAGCGATACAAATGAAAAAGGAAGTTTACCTGTGTTTTGTAACCTATGCCAAGGGATTGATAGAAATGCTCAGCAACCTCGACATATTTGGCAAAGGCATCAGAGTAATCAAGAACCTCTACTGGCAGCATACCACCTGCATATGAGCAAGAAACAAATTCAGCAGATTTACAAAGATAGAAATGGGCATAAGACAAGGATATATTTTTTCACTGGGTCTATTCAGCTTGTAACAGTGAGATTATTCTGAGGACCCTAGAAGTTATGCCAAGATTCGTCATTGGTGGTCACAATCTGAACAACATAAGATATGCAGATGATAGAGTACTGAGAGCTGACACTGAAAGAAAACTACAAGACCTTCTTAAAAAGGTAGATGAAGAAAGTCAAAAGAAAGGACTACAAATAAACTACAAGAAAACTGAATGTATGGTCATCAATAAACAAAGGAGCCCAAAATGCAAATTACAGGTTGTGGATACTAAAATCAAGCATGTACAAAAATTTAAGTACCTGGGAAGTGTTCTAACAGAAAACAGAAAAAGTCACACTGAGATCTGAAGGAGAATTGAAATGGCCAAGGATGCTTTCCAGAAGCTGAGCAGAGTATTAAGAGACAGGAAAATTTTGCTAGAAACAAAGAAGAGAGTACTGGATTGCTATGTGATGTCTGCCCTTTGATGTGACAGTGAATGCTGAACAATATCATCAAAGATGTAGGAAAGACTTGAAGCAGCTGAAATGTAGTTTTACAGAAGGATACTGCAAATATCATGGACTGAGCATGTGAGGTTTTAGAAAGGATTGAAATGAAAAGGAAATTAATACTGAGCATCAGGAAGAGACAGCTGAAGTTCTTTGAGCATGAAGGAAGGCTAGGAAAATCTGATACTTACAGTTCAGATAGAGGGAAAGAGAGGGAGAGAGAGAGAGCGGGGAAAGCATTGGATAATATATGTGAAGGGCTTGAGCAGGTGGATAGCAGCGTGGGGTTTGGATGGGGTAACAGGAGAAAGCATGCTAAGAACTACCAGAGATAGGGAGACATGGAAAGCCATGATCGTCCACATCCTGAAAGGACATGACACATAGAAGAAGAAGAAGAAGAAGAAGAAGAAGAAAGCTGGTTGAAAACATGGAACTAGAAGTGAGTTTCATTAGTGAGGACTGTGAGAGAAGAAACTGTTAGCATAGAACATGGTTACATCTAGCCAGCTCAACTGTAAATTGGTGAGGTCTAATTGCTAGTATAGTAATGTGCTTAAATTCAAAGAGTCTGAGCAGTATAGTGAAGAGCTCATTTAAACAATTACCATGAAAGTATTCATATATTTATCAAAAAGGCAAAGGAAGGTAACTTTATGGCAGTGGAAAAGTGACTGAAGCTAAGATACCAGATTGGGGCCAAAAATATTGCTGATTCTTCTTTGAATTTTATCAAGGAGCTCTAGATAGATAGCAGGAGCATTGGACAAATAGTTAAGAGCTATTTGTGATACATGCTTGGGCAAATATTTCTCTTTTGTTTCATGACTGACTAGGCAGAAGATTTTCCCACAGTTGATGGCCATTTCTTTCTGTGGTAAACTGTTTGCTGACCAAGGCTATAGAACTCAGTTTGTTCTGCTATTTAATCTTTAGCTGGAGAGTAAAGAGATGGATTCATGTCTTTTGCAAGGATATTTGTGTGTAAGTGAATGCAACAAATTCAACTGGAATTTGAACTCGGCTATCTGATTTCTCATTTTGAGCCAATATCCATTACACCACAATGCACATTGGACAATTCTATCTAGCAGAATTATTCTAAACAAGGACTAATGGTAGACTTATAGAAATATAAGAAAGATTCTGAAGAAAAATATGTTCAAATGTTTATCAAACCAAACAACCAAAAATAAACATAAAATGAGGACAGCAGATATTGCAAAGACTTCTCCATTGCTGAATAACTAACTCAGGTCATTGGAAAACCTACCTGAGTTCTAAATAGGATATGACGTAATAGCAAGTGAAATTTCTAACATCCTGCCCTGACAAATGCACAGCAAAAGTTTTACTCCGCATTGACATTTTCTAATCTGCATCCAGATGCACTCCAAATTAATGTCATTGTATAATTTAACATTCTGCAGAACATGTTTTTGGTATGTGAAGGCAGACTGAAACAATTTTTAATCCTATTTGACAGAAGCCACTCAACAACAATCAGAAATGCTGATTCCAAAACCGCTACCCTAATCTTTGACTGGATCCTTTCTGGAATGGAGTATTTTATACGCAACAAAAATATTCCAGTAAGAACTAAACAGTCCAACTTGGTTCACCCCTGAATATATTGCAACTATAGCTCAGTGGAACCACTACTTCAACTTTTATCCCAAGGAACATTGTAGTCTGACCCTTAATTTTTTAGGACTACTATCACTGTAAGAGAGTTCTGGAAAATATAAAATGCAGCTACACAGGAGCTGTCCAAATCAGATCTCACAAATTCTAGAAAATCAACAACCAAATTATAAGCAGAGGCAAAGTGGAGTGCCCAATATTATAAATGGTCCTGAGGTGATATCCTTCTTGACAAACAAGGCAAAACATTTTGCCTTGATATTTGTCTCAAGCTCAACATTAGATAACAACAGCCTATCTAACTTCTCACATCTCACTGAGCACAATCTCAGTAATATACACATTTTGGTAAAAGAATTCTCTAGTCCTTAAATGCCTCTATCCCAAAAGAGCCACTGACCCAGATAAAATTCCATTGGTCAACCTTAAGAATATCAACCCAGAATTATTCCCAATTCTAGTAAAATTATTTCACTGCTGCTTGAAGGAGAAATTTTTCCCAAGCATTTGAAAGAAGATATGTGTATGTCCAGTCTTCCAGAATGCAGGCAACCAATACTTCACATCCCAGTATGGATCCATTAGTCTCCTTAGTATCATCAGTAAATCTTTTTGAGGCTATTATCAACAAAATATTGTCAAGCATCTTGAGAGGAACAATCTCTTGTGCAATGAGCAGTACAGGTTTTGATCATCCCAATCTACTGCTGAAGTCTTAACTACCATTACTCAGAGAATTAGTGAGGCCCTTGATGATATGCATACCACAAGAACCATAACATTAGATATCTCAAAGAGTGGCATAAAGGTTTGCTACACAAGTTCGCCAGCTATAGAATCACTGGAAAGGTTTTCTGCATTATAAAATCAACAGAAGGTAATTGTTAACAACCAATTCTCCAAAGCCATGATAGTCAATGCAGACATCCTCCAGGGCTCATTTCTTGGACTAATCGTCTTTCTGATTTACATAAATGATCTACCTAAGAAAACTCTGATCATATGCTGATGACACAACAATATACGGGCATACCTATAAAAATCTTGACGATCAAAGATTGGCAGCTAACTTCTCTTCTGATCTGTCACTACCAAGTGGCACAAAAACTAGCTGGTTACATTCCATCACCACCGATCAGATGCCAACAACTGCCAGTCACAATAAATGGGTGCCTTCAAGGAGCCCCTGTATCTTGAGAGGATACTTGGCCTTAGACTCACACCCAACCTCAAGTGGAATTCCTATATACAATCTATTGATAAAGATGCAGGTAAAAGGATTGGCTCCCTATACCCCTCCAGTAAAGTACCTGACTCCTCAGGTTGTACTAAATCTTTATAAGAGTCAGTCAGGAGCAACCTAGACATCACTCTTTAGTCTTGACAAAGTTCCAAAGTATTTTTGAGTCTTGATTGGGGATGAATTATTTTCCACTCTCCAACTTTCTCATGCAAGATGTGTTGAGTCTCTCACTGCTTTATCACTACAACAATGGAGAGTGCTCAGATGAACTGCATTACCTGGTTCCACCAGGTCTGACCTTCATCACTAGGCTCCGCCATATCATTACATAGTTGCAAACCATTCACACTCCCTTTGTATTACATTAGCAGGTAAGTTCCATTCAAACAGCTTCTTCTCACAAACCCCTGTCCTATAGAACAAACACCCAGGAGGTTGTTTCCTTGATTACTACAACATTGACCTGTTCAAATCTAAACTGTTATCTTCCCCTCCTGTCCATATAAACTGCTCCTTAATGTAATCTGCTACCTCAAGTGGCTCTTGGACCTTGTACAGGGTAAACCTATACTAATAAAAAAATAATCTGTTTAATGTTTTATACACTTTGTTTACATTATCTAAAATATCAGATTAAATTTGTAATAATTAATTATGGTATTAATTTTATACAACAATGTTTTTAAGTAACTTTTATTAATTTTGTAGTATAAAATGTTATGTTTGTACTTATTTTATATTAGCAGTATAGCTCGGCATTGTTCGGGTGTAATGAAAACTTTAAAACTAATCCATGGTCCTGGAGCTCAGACTCTTTGGATGTTGGCACGAAAGACTAAAAAGCAATAGTTGTTTCCAGTTAAAGCAAAACCATAGACTGAAAGAAAAATGAATGGATGTAAGTCAAATTTTGATTTCCTGGTATCGACACCAAATAAGTTTTCTTCATCATAAACTGAATTTTGAAAGCTAAATAAGACCTCTGAGTAAATGGTATCATGGCTGAGACTAAGAACTACAATTATATCTACTTAGAGCCAAACCTGAAGCAACAACTAAAATAAAAGGGCTGAAAAAAATACAGACATACAGGCAGATAAACAGACACACACACAAACATCTTGCCTTATATATATATATATATATATATATATATATATATATATATATATATATTATCGATTTTCTGCACTATTGTAAGAACTG
Source organism: Ascarosepion bandense (assembly GCA_037127315.1). NCBI lineage: Eukaryota > Metazoa > Mollusca > Cephalopoda > Sepiida > Sepiidae > Ascarosepion > Ascarosepion bandense. Next base: position 1,849,956 of record JBBBDQ010001166.1, read on the forward strand.
CAACCTTGAAACTTCTGAATATTGTTTCTTATGTCTTTGTTTATGAGTGTATCAAATTTGATTAAAATCGGACCACTCCTTCTATAATCTGATTTTTTCAATTATTGATTTTCAATATTTATCGGTGGTACCTCGACACAAAACCTAGCTAAGAACACTCGCAGCTGCTTATAGTACAACTGTGTAAATTTTCAAGAAAATTGGTTCAGCCATTTCAGAGTCTATACGTAATGGACACACACACACACACACACACACACACACACACACACACACACACACACAAAGTTCCATTTATAAATAAGTTTAGATAGATAGATTTAGATTAGATTTTTAAATATTAAGCTAAACTAAAATTCAACATACTTTTTTAAAACCCATTAAAAAGAAAAACAAATTTCTGATAAAAATTTAAATGTTACACTAATGTATTTGTTGTTATGAATAATATCATATAGAAAATATTTAATTAAATTTATGCAACAAATAAGTAAAAAATTTTTTGCATCAGCTTAGTTATGTCAGTCACTTTGATGTGTAATGTGTGATTTCCATATAAGTAAAGATAGTCATTTGCTTCAGATTGCTTATATTAGTAATTTTGATTATTTGTTTTTAATAAGTAAAAAAATCATTTGAATAAACTTGATTATGTTAGCTGGAAACATTAGTGCAAAGATGAATGACAGCTGGACTAAGCTGGTGTTTAAACTCTGCTCATCAATTCCATTTTCCATACTGATAACTATTATGCTGTATACATTTATGAGATGAGGTATTGTAATTATTTACACTATTTATATTATGAACACTGTTGTCTTCATTTTGTTTGCCAAGTGATAAAAGCATTCATTGAAGTAATCCAATGATCTGAATTAAAAGAGTTGTCAGTTCAGTAACTGGACAAAGCAGAGCAGAACAAAATCTTGGAGAGTTGAGTTAATGGCGAAAAACTGTAACTGAAAACTGAGATATTCATAAGAGGGATGGTACATGGAAGTAGAAGAATCTACACTTGAGGACAAAATAAAAAGTTTGGTTTGACATTAATAATTAAGTTTAATTAAGTTAAGAGAATTTGGAATTGTTAAGTGAATTAGATAAAGAATCAATTATTGTCAGATTTACACAATTATCTAGTTAACACAAATAATTTGATATAATATCTGTTGCTCTCCATTGAAAAGAAATTGTTAGATGTACTGGATGCAGGATCAGTTATTACCAGATTCACACAAGCATCTAGTTAACACAAACAATTTTTTTTTTTTTAATCATCTCACCCCAAGCAAGGCATTCCATTGCCACTATTGCTGCGCATGGGGTTACATAGGAGAAGGTAAAGAGAAGGAGTGGTTAGACATAGGGAATGTCAGGAGGAAGGTGACAGATGAGTAAGGATAGCGAGGATGAGGGTTGGGCAGATGGGAAGAGTGTTTGATAGAATGGAAGCAGGTTAGTGTGTTAGGAGGTGTCTATTGACCTTACATTTAAACTCCTGGAGATTGTAGCCGTCGGGGAAGCAATCATGTGGAAGAGAATTTGATATAATATCTGTTGCTATCCATTGAAAAGAAATTATTAGATGCATTGGATGCAAGATCAGTTATTACCAGATTCACACAATTATCTCATGAACACAATCAATTTGAAATCATATATGTTGTTATCCATTGAAAAAAAAAATTAGATGTATTGGATGCAGGATCAGTTATTACCAGATTCACACAATTATCTAGTTAACACAAACAATTTGGAATCATATCTGTTGCTATCCATTGCACAATCATCTAGTGTACACAAACAACTGCTCTTAATTATTAGTGGACTGTATGTAATGATCTTTTGCACTTTTATGCTATCCGTTAATGTGTAAATTGTGAAACAAACTATGAAAATATTAATTAAATAAATTAGAAAAAAAACATTAAAAATTAAATTTGAACATTCTGTATTTATATTTACTATCTATTGAGAGTAATATCTACAATATGTGTACACTAAATTTTATTTAGATATACACATTTTCTCCACAAAAATTTTAATTGTACTCTACTTTTTCTGTATGTATTTTTTGAAAATTTTATTTATTCGTTCTGAAAATTAAATGATGTTGTGGGTGGGCCTTCTGTCTCCTGGCAAACAATATTTTTATATCCAGTTTGCTTCTAATACTATTTTTTTTTTATTGTAATTTTGAATTACCATATATTCCTGTCTTTACAGTATTCCCTTAAACAGAAAATAGTTATTTATCTTGTAGACTCTATAAGATACCTACAAGAGATTTTTATTCAGAGAGATTATTCTGGAAGGATGGAATTATGAAATTTTCTGGATAGAGGCAGGAATATGGGGAAAGAAAACAATAAAAATGTAGTTTAAAAAGATTAATATCAAAAATGTTATAAAGTAGCTTTTAATTTTAATTAATAAACTGAAATTTTTATCTTTTTTATTTTTAAATCAGTTTTCTTAGCTGATATATATTTTTTAATATAACTATGAGATTAAGTTTAGTCTTTTTTATCAGAAATTTCAGAGTTGGGAAAAATTCTTTTCTGTGCTACCAACCATAACTGAAATGTCTTATATACCAGAGGGAAGTTGATATATGTTAAATATAAGTCCATGATATGCAATGTCAGTGCAGTTGATGGGATAAAGCAAACAAAATTTATTTTATGCCAAAAATAAAAATACTCAAATATACATATTTGCTTTTAAGCTAGCCATTTCTTTTTATTATTTTCAGAAAATCGGATGAATCAGAAATACAACGTTTATTTCCCCAGGCAGAAATCCAATATATAAAAGGAGCTGGACACTGGATCCATGCAGAGAAGCCTCAGGATTTTTACATTGCAGTTAACCAATTTTTGGAAAGAACAGGAAATTGAAAACATAAAATTGTATAATGCCAAAATCTATACAATTTTTTTTTTTATTTAACCTGTAATTAAAAAATAAATTCTTTTATTTTACATCTTTTTGCTGTTCTTTTTTATTTGTTGAAAATTCTCTCTCTCTCTCTTTCTCTCATATATATCTACAGTGTATGATGGATAAAATGTTGCCATTTTTTATTTTTTATTTTGTGCATGTGTGTTGTTTAGTACGGTCAGTTGGGCACTGTCTGTAAGAAAAAGATCACCATAATGCAATTTACTCCACTAGAAATTTGGAAACAGCCTAAAAACATTTCAGAGTGTTTGGATGTCAATCTAAAGACAGTGTAGAATATTTGAAAATAGTTGGATGAGTGTAATGGTAATTATGAAGTGTTTGTAATGATCACCAGTGATGGGGGCGTTATTCCTCCATTCATCTTCCTATAGGACCTCACATTCAACAACAAAGTCTATATCAATTGCTTTGAGGAGGTAGCACTGCCTTGCGTCAAGAGGGTGGCTGCTGAAAGATCCTATGTCTGACAGTAGGACTCTGCACCAGGCTGCACAAGCAGGAGAACAGAATAATGGCTGTCAGACAATTTCTCTGACTACAACACCCCTTACATCTGGCCACCTAACTCCCCAGGCTACAATCCTCTTGATTATAATATATAGGGTACAGTTGAGCGAGAAACCAACAAAATTTCTTGTAACACCAAAGACAACGATTATGGGAGCATTCACAAGCTTAAACAAGGAGATCATCCTAAAGAGTTTTCAAAATTTTCTAGAGGCTATGTTTGAAGTCCATGATGATTTTATTGAATAAATTTACTCTTTAGTATTTCAAGATATTTTTGTATAATTTTGGTAAATATATCTGTTAAAATGAGATGTCAATGTTATATTTATTTTTGCATAATTTAGACAACACTTTATCCATCGCACTATATATATATATATATATATATATATATATATATATATATAAGAAAAAAAAACAAGTTTTATTAAAAAGAACTGACAAGGTCTGTATGTTAAATTTTTTTATTATACTTTTCTAACTTCTGATTAATATGTTGAGTATTATGTTTGAAGCTGTCGATAAACTAAATAAATCACATTTTGTAATGCCTCTTTTCCATTACCAGTTAGTCATGTTGTCATCCTAGTTGTTATGTCGCCAAGTATAAATGAATAACTCAACAACAGAATCAGAATATAAGTTGTATTCTGCGGAAAGACAGTTAGTATGTACAGAAGTGATTAGTAATATTTACAATAGAAAAGATACAAGAGTCCAATCCGTCGTAAGACGTGTGTATACGTGATTACTTCCGGTACGCCACCGGAAGTGTGACTAACTCTTCACTGACTCGCACTGACTCTTCAGTAACTCATTAGAGACTCTCAAGTGACTCTCTACGACTCTCCTGTAGAGAATCCACCATTGCTATATATAGCAATGGGAACAGTTCTAACACTAATCCATTTCAAAGGCTCACTATCTGAATGAATACCAAGATGTGAACAAAGGAGTTAAATCTACTACACAGACTCTATATCAATTCTTGATAATAACCGAAAAGTTGAAAGAAGAATAAAAAATATGAACTTCAGACAGTTTTAAGCATAATATTCAATATCTTATCTGGAGTTGAAAATTATAAAAGAAAATTTAAACAGACATTGTCAGTTCTATTTAATCAAACTTGTTTGGATGAATACTTGCTGCCCGCAAATATATATATATATATATATCCGCAGACAGATCTGTTTCGCTGTATCACAGCTCATCAGTACGGTTAGACTCCGATTGCTTTTTAACCCAGGATTGAAACCTGACCAAACTGGCATCAGTTGGCGATTCTACCTCTCGGCTATGGGCGTTTGGTAGAAGAAGGCAGACTTTTTTAGCGTGTATATTATCATTATACGTGCCCAGTAGCCAGAATGCTCTAATTCATTTTACTGAATGAGATATATATATATATAATTTTACCATAATTTTATACTATATATATATATATATATATATATATATATATATTTTTTTTTTTTTTGGTGTCAAGACTTGCCTTTTTAGTATTTTACTGATAAAAAGTAATTTGTTAAGCAGGTTTTTTTATTGCAATGGATTCAATATTAGGGTAGAGATAGAGCATTGATAGTTTCAGTAAAAAGAGTTTGTCATTTTAACTGAGCAGGTTCATACTGACTTTGAAGTTTCATGAGGTTACCGTTATGATGTAATGATGTATTCACTCATCAGAGCTGAGTTTTTTCCTGCTGTTTAGTTCTGTCTCTCATTCTTATTTATAAAGAACCTGATATAATTTGATATTTTCTACAAGCAGTCCTGCTTGTGATTGGTTGATTTTCTTTTTCTTTTTATTTCTATTGTGCAGGTGCTTGATTTTTTAATGTTTTATTTATTGCTTTTAAGGTATGCATGGATGAGTGTCAACTTAATTGTTTTGCACTCAATAAGTGTCAGCTTAATTGTTTTTTGTATTTTTTTTCCTGTTTTTAGGTTGACCTCTTTTCTTGGTTTGATCGTTTTTTGACTGCTTAAGGGTTTCTTTTTTTAAGTTATGGTTAGGTTTTTGTGTATATTTGGGTTTGTGGACTATGTGTTCTTTTTTTGTTGGATGATTCCTACATTCTTTTCTGTTTATTTTTGTGGTTGAGTGTTTGTATGTTTATGTTTTTATTTTTATTGGTATAGCAAAGCAGAAAATTGATCACATGTCTACATTTTACTTTTATCTCATTTCTTTTATCGAATATTTTATTTTGATTTTTAAAGCAGATTATTACTTGTTTCTCTTCTAGGCATAATTTACCCTTTTTGCTATTGTTGCTGGGTGGTGGTGCTCTTTTTATCATTTAATTTTGGTAGGGATGTTATTTCCTTTCTGGTTCCATATATATTCTGATAGCATTGTGTTGTTTTTGTATTTTTCTCTATTGTGATTACTGAATCTTTCTTTAAGGGTATTTCTGTTACCCCTATGAAGATCTTTTACTTGTGTTGGTGTTATTTGTCACAGTAGATTTGTATATTATGTTGTTGGTTAGGCAAGACAAGAACAAACCAAACAAAAACAATAGGAAACAAAAAAAAAAACAATTAAGCAGACACTTATTGAATACAAAACAATTAAATGGACACCCCCCCCCATGTGTACATTAAACGCAATAAATAAAACATTAAAAAGAAATAAAATACCTGCACAATAAAAAGAAATAAGGAAAAAAAATCAACCAATCAGAAGCGGGACTGCTTCCAGAAAATATCAAATTACACCAGGTTTCTTATAAATAGAAATTAAAACTAGGTCTCAGCAGCAAGAAAAAAAAAACAGCCCTGATGAGTAAAGACATCATAATGCTCAGTTAAAGTGACATATTTTTGCACTAGCACTATATATATATATATATATATATATATATATATATATATATATAGCATGGACTCTCTCTCTCTATCTCTCTTTACCTCTCTCTCTCTCTCTCTATATATATATATATATCTATATATATATAAATATTTGATATTTCAGACCGGCCTCGGCCTTTCATCAGAAACAAATGATTTTAAAATTTAAACTAGAAGCGTTCGCCACGAGAGCGTTCATCGAGAGATGTTTACATCACGTGACGTAGAAAGCAATAGATACAGGCTAGGATTAAATAGGGACTTAGGTGTTGTGAATCTTTATAAATATTTCAATAGTTAAACAATTTTTAGATACACTTAAAAAAATTTTCTTTAAAACAACATTTAAAAGTATGATTAGAGATAGGTTTATGTTTACAAATATTAAAAAACTCTATCGCTTTCTACATCACGTGATGTAAACATCTCTCAACAAACGCTCTCGCAATGAACGCTTCTAGTTTAAATTTTAAAATCTGATGAAAGGCCGAGGCCGGTCTGAAATATCAAATATATATATATAATAATAGAAATAAATAAATACTGTCAAAAAAAAAAATACATTTTTAACTTACAACTTTTTAGTAATTTTTCCTATACATATTAAGACTTTATCCGTGGATCATCATTATGCTATATATATATAATCATACAGTTATGAATTAATTGTAGATTGCAACATGGAAATTTCTATGTTTCAAGATAGATTCCCTTCATCAGGCAATGTCTGATGATGGTTGTACAAATGATTTACATTCAGACCTTTAAATCATTTGTACAACCAACATCAAACATTGCCTGATGAAGAGAATCTATCTCGAAACATAGAAACTTCTGTGTTGCAATGTACAATTAGTTCATAATTATATGATTATATTAAGCTCTATAATATTTATTATATTGAGCACTGTTTATAATAAAATAAATGCCGGGGCACTCAAAATAGTAAAACCTTGAGTCCTCTTCACCTGGATTTATATATATATATATATATGAAGGAATGCAGAGGATATTTTGCTATTTTAAATTCTATGTTTGTTTTTCATTGGTCAGGTAAATCTCACAGCTCACAATCTGCAGCTAAAAAAGTTAGTTCACTTGTCAGAATCTATTTTATATACTTATAAGTCTAGCATTCATCCTTGCTTTGGTTATTACTGCTACATTTAGTCTGGTGCTCCTGCTATATATTTAGAGATTCTTGATAAAATCCAAAGAAGTATCTGCAGTGTTATTGGTCTTGAGCTGGCATCTCAGCTTCAGCCTTTTTTTCCACTGCTGTAATGTAGTTTCCTCGTGTCTATTCTATTAATACTTTCATTGTAACTGTTGTATTGAATTTTCTTCTATGGTGACTAGACTTTATAAATTTAAGCACAGTACTAGCATGCAAATATCCTTGGGAAAGGTATTAATCAGTCTCTTCCCTTCAGTTATGGGTTAAATAACAGGACAGATTGGGTTCTCTAGCCTTGGCTGGCAACCAGTCTACTGCAGAAAGCAATGGCAACCTACTGTGAGATAATCTTCTGCCCAGTCAGTCATGTCATTTTCTTGACATGATCACCCAAGCGTGTTTCATATATGGCACTTAACTGACTGACTAGATTGATGGCAAGGTTTCATCACTTTAGAGTTGAAATAGCTAAGTTTAAGTTCTATTCTAACAGCTACTTCTATTGCTCTCTCTCTCTCTCTCTCTCTCTCTCTCTCTCTCTCTCTCATGACTTTCTGCTTTTTAGTTAATTTTGATCTTCAAAAATTTAAAGGCAATGTCTTCTATCTTCTTAATTCTTGTTCTTTCATTGTCCTCTCTTTTTAATAGTAATTTTTTTCATATTCTTTAAAATTCAGTAACCACTTGTGTCTTTTTTCCTTGTTTAGGGTCAAATGATTAAAGCAAAAAGAAACACTATGTATATATAAAACTCTTTTTCCTAATCTAATCAGCATTTTCTGTACACAGCTAGAAAATGAATTAAATAAATATACAACAATTGAAGGGTGTGTAAAATATGAAGGTGTTTTTTCACTGAACTTATTCACTTATGTGATTCTGAAAAAATGAGAAGTCCTACCAGGACTCATTATTGGTGGCCACAGTATTAACAACATAAGATATGCAGATGACATAATGCTGATAGTAGATACATAAAATAAACTACAAGAAATTCTACAAAAGATAGTGAAGGTAAGCAAGAAGACAGGATTAAACATCATTTACAAGAAGAGAGTTTGAGCTTGAGTTTGAGTTATGTTTAATGGCATATCAACTTCTGTGGGTTATTTAATGCCAAAACCATGGGGTTTTAAGTCATTTTTTTTATTGTTTAGTTATAGTGAGAAGGTTGATTTAGTCAGATTTTAATGAAAATTTTTTTGTTTTTATTCTTTTTTATTTTAGAAAACTGAAAATGTTTTCTAGTTTTGTATTCAAAAATGTTTTGCTGAGAATTTTTTTTTTCTTTCAAAAATGTGTTATAGTAATTTTTTCTTCAAAAATATATTGTTGGTAATTTTTTTCTTTTAAAAATGTATATTTTTCTATAAAAGTCCATTCATTTCATCTCTATAAAAGTGTATTTTTAAACTTTCATAGTGTTTTGTTTGGGGGTTAAATATTTGCCCATAGCTGGGACCCTAACAGGTGCTACCACTCTGAGTCAGGGTGAACCTGGGAACAACAGCAATTAAGAAGTGGTTCCATGCTCCTCATAACCTCTCAATCAGAGGCATTGCTGCTGGATGCAGTTTAGCGTCATACCCAGGACCACAAGAAGAGAGAATGTACAATTATTAGCAAAAGAAAGAACCCAACATGCAAATTACAAAAATACTAGATATCAAACTCAAGCAAGTAAAAAAATTTAAATATTTTTTTTTTTTTAATAACCGTTTCACCCCGAGCAAGGCATTTCACTGCCACTACTGCGCAGGGGCTACATAGAGTGGAGAAAGGATGATTAAATATAGGAAATGTCAGAGGGTGGGTGATAGGTGGGTAAGGATACCGAAAATGGTTAAATATAGAAAATTTCAGAGAGTGGGTGATAGGCGGGTAAGGATACCGAGAATGAGGGTTGGGTAGATGAGAGTGTTCTGAGAATAATTGGGAGTTAGTGTGATAGGAGGTGTCTATTGACCCTACATTTAAAAACCTGGAGATTGTAGCTGTCGGGAAAGCAGACTTGTGGAAGGGAATTCCACAGGTGGGAAGTGTGAGAAAAGAAGCTGTTGGAGTAGAATTTACGATTACATCTTATCTGTTTAACTGTAAAAGGGTGGGACCTAGTTGCTAATCTAGTATCTCGTGTAAATCTGTGCTTAGGCGGCACCAGTGATCTAAGTTCATCGGAGCAGAAGCCATGAAAGTACTTGTAGAAGAGGCACAGGGAAGCCACATCATGCCAGTGAGAGAGTGGTTGCAACTGGTGTGCCAAGTCAGTATTAACCATGTTACAGATTCTCCTTTGTATTATCTTGGAAGTGTTTTAACAAAGGACAGAAAGTGTAATACCAAAATCTGAAATATATTGGAATAGTGAATGCTAAGCAAAGGTATTAAGAAACAGGAATTTTTTGTTAGCAACAAAGAAGAGAATATTGAATTGTTACATAATATCAGATTTCTTATATGGCAATGAATTCTGGACAACCTTCTCACAGATAAAAAGACTAAAGACAATAAATATAGCTCTACAGGAGGATACTAAATATCATGGACTGAACATGTGAACAATAATTAATTTTTAGAGGAAATAGAAACAAAAAAGACATCAGAAATAGGGATTTGAAATTTTCTAAAGCACATATTGAGAAAAGAGAGCATAGAAAATTCAATACTCACAGGAGATAATGAAGGCAAAAGAGACATAGGAAACAGTGTGTAACCTACCTAACAAGCTTGTGTAAATGGATGATAGAACTGAGTTTAGGAAAAATAGCAAAAAACACAAAATTTATTAAGAGCTATAAAGAACAAGAAATTGTGGAGAGCCATGATTGTGAATGTCCAGAAGAGACATGATACATAGAAGAACATATTATAATATTTTAATGTATTTTATTCTCATTTCTATATATGTCTTTATAATGACAAAGAAAATTATTTTTCATATAAGTTTACATGTTTAACAGAATTGTGTCCATGCTTTAAAAGATTTTATGTTTAATTGTTCTTGCTATATATATATATATATATATATATATATATATATATATTTATGTATATATATATGTAATTTCTTTGTTTAGACAATATTTTTAATGAATACTCATATTTAGGTAGATACTATTTTTTTTATTTATAATTAAACAGTATATTTATTTGCATCTACTGTCCTGAATAATTGAGAAATTGTTTGGAAAATATATGTCCTCTGGCAGGATTTAAACCTGCTTTCCTTAAGAAGATAATTAATTATCTTGTGAACTCTAATAGATACCTACAGCAGATTTTTGTTCAAAGAGATAATTAGATCTGATGTATCTTAACTGCTCAACCATGCAGAACTAATCATTAAACAAAACCTGAATAATACTTTTAAATACACATTTTCCTGATTTTTGATATATTCATACCTGCTCTGTTTTTATATCTTGATGTAAACAAAAACAATTTATTTATATAATTTTTACAAAATGGATTACCATTGACAATATAGGTAATCCATTTTGTAAAACTTTTGTAAATACATACATGCATTCATATATATATATATATATATATATATATATTAATTTACATAAATGGTATTTGATATTTATATAAATAAATAAATAATTTTTACTATATATATGTATATATATATATATATATATATATATATGTTTGTGAAAAGTGAAGTGTATGTATATAATTATAAATACCAATATATATATATTTATAAACATGCAATTTGTTATATATATTATATTGTTTACATATTATATATTTGTGGTACTTATTTAAAAGCGCTCAATATCAGTGATAGAGCAGACATATTCATATAGATAGGTGTGAGTTTGTAACCTTGGGTTTCACGCTTTTGTGATCGTGATCGCAAAAGCGTGAAACCCAGGGTTACAAACTCACACCTATCTATATGAATATATATATATATATATATATTAATTTACATAAATGATATTTGATATTTATATAAATAAATAAATAATTTTTACAATATATATATATATTCCATTTTTAAATGAGTTATTTCGCTACCCAGGTTTCTACCATGAGTGGTGTCTTCAGGCAATTTTTAATAACTGATTTTACTTTTTACTGTTTTTCTTTTTATAAATGTTCTTGTAACGGTGTTTTATTTGAATGTTCACGTGGCAGGGAATTTATGCATGTGCATTGTTTAAATTAAAATGAATTATGTTTTCATTCATGATTGTATAAACCTTAGAGGTATTTCTTAGTGTGGATGCATTTTGTCATAATATCTGTTCTTTCATATAACAGTTTGTCTTTATTTGGGTATGTCATAATTTCTAATTTTTCTTCTTGGCACAGTCTACATATTTGTCCACCATTGTAAGGCTTGGCTGTTTTTACAATGCTCCACATTATGTCTGGGTCTTTTTTTTATATTTTGATTTCAATTTCCAGATGTGGTTAGCCAATTTTGTATTGTTTTTTAATTTTTCTATTTTAAATGTAGATCTGTGGTTGGACCACCTGGTCTTAAAGGTGTCTTTGGTTGAGCCCAAATATATTTTGTTTTGGCCATTTGGGTCATGTACCTCTGCCTTATAAATTATTTCTTTTGTGTTTCAGAGACCTTGAAGTGGACATTTATATATATATTTATATAACCTTGAAGTGGACATTTATATATATATATATATATATATATATATAAAATTCTTTAATATGTTTACTGCCAAAAGCTAGTTATGCAATCTGACTTAAAACTTTATATTAATAACCAACTATGGCAATAAAACTATTTTTATGAATTGATTTATAGCTTCAGCTGAAGTCTTAACACTTTGAAATTAAAAGTATTACTGAATATACTTATTTTTGTTACCCATAGATAAAAATATATCAGAAAATGTCAAACATCAGATTGATGACAGGGCCATTTTGTCAAAAGGAACACTTATAATTAGCAAATGCTTAGTGCTTAGAAAGGAATATATTTCTTTTAAGTACAAATGAATTTTGCCACATTTAAAAAAGATTTTATGTTACATGTACATCACTTTTACTTTACAAAAGTACAAAAATACGTAAACCGTTGACAATATAATTACAGGGGGAATTTTTTATTCATTTCTTCGTATGTGTTGCGTTCCTTCAGAATGTACGCAATCATGGCCCTCCACATCCCCCTATCCCTAGTAGCACTTAACACCTTTTCTCTTGTTATTTCTGCTTTGCCATTCACTTGCTTAAGCCCATCAAGTATTTCACACACTTTTTCCACTGTCTATCTTTCCATTTATCTGTCTTGTGAGTATCAGATTCTCCAAGCTCTCCTTCCTTATTATATATCTCCAAAACTTCAGCTGTCTTTTCTGATGTTAAGTATAAGTTTCCCTTTTCCTTTCCATCCACTTCAAAACTTTGTCATTCCTCACATGTTCCGCCCATGGTGTCCTCAGTATCCTTCTGTATAACCACATTTCAGTGGCTTCAAGTTTTTTGATACAATTATCCAATATTTGCTACCATATAGAAAGACAGATATCACTTAAAAGTCCAGTATTCTTTTCCTTGTTTTCAATGAAATTTTCCTGTCTCTTAATATTCTACTTAGCTTCTGGAATGAATCCTTGTCTATGCTAATGCACTTTTGGATCATAGTGTTGCTCTGTTAGAACACTTCCAAGTATTATTTAGTTAATTGTTTAATTATAAAAAACAGTATTTTCTTTTCTTTTTTTTTTTCATTTCACCACAAGCAAGAGAGTACCACCACTGATGTGCAGGGGGCTACATAAGAGAGTTAAAGTTTTAGGCAGGAGGAGATTGAAGAGAAAGATGAACCAGTTACAGGGGGTGACAGAGAAAGGGCAAGAGAAGGATGTGAACACAAAAGTGAAGACAGTCGCAAAGGTAGAAAGAAATGGAAAGAACAAAATACATGGGGTAATGTAGAAAGAACTGGAGTCACTTGGATAAGCGATGGGAATTGACATTGCATTTATATAGAGGTTGTAGCTGTCAGGAAAAGTAAGTTTATAAAAGGGAGTTCCACAGATGGGAAGTGTGAGAAAAGAAGCTGATATAGTAGAATTGTTGCCTGCATTTGGTTGATTTACTTGTAAAAGGGTTGGAATTTGTTGCCAATCTGGTTACATGAATAGATTCTTGTGAAGGGGCACCAGTGACCTAAGTACGTCGAAGCAGAAGCTATGAAAATATTTGTAGAAAAGACAGAGGGGAGCCACATCCTGCCTGTGAGAAAGTGGCTGTTAGGTCAGGACCAATCACATTACAAATTCTCCTTTAGAGCCTGTCGAAAACACTAAGACAAATAGCAGGGGTGCCTGACTAGATATGACAACAGTATTCCATGCACAATTGGATGGTTGATTTGTATATGACAACATCCACTCAAATATGAGTGTTCATGAAAAATAATATTCAAACAAAAATATTTAAATAAATATCTTATTTAATACTATTTTGTAACTTTTCATAAGATTTCATAATAATATGTGTGTGTGTGTGTGTGTGTGTGTGTGTGTGTGTGTGTGTGTGTGCGAGAATTAATATAGATATGGCAATACGCACATGTATAATAGTTTTATTCAGGTGTTAACAAAACTGTGCTCAATATAGTATAAACAGAGCAATTTTATATATATTAATAAATATACATATTGTCCTATGTCAATGGTACAACTTGGGGTTTCATGCATTATGCAATCATTAGGTGCATATTACAACTTGACCATTTAATAGATTTGGATTTAAGCTCATTCAATGTTCATGGGAGTTAAGTCTTATAAAGTTAGGTTACTGCTTTTTAATAACAAGTTGAAGATAAAAAAAATTAGAATTAAAATTTTAAAATGAAAATTATAAAATGAAAGTTTTAAATTAAAAAGTTAAACAAATAAGATGTAACCGTAAATTCTACACCAACAGCTTCTTTTCTTGCGCTTCCCGCCTGTGGAACTCCCTTCCACAAGTCTGCTTTCCCGACAGTTACAATCTCCAGGTGTTTAAATGTAGGGTCAATAGACACCTCCTATCACACTAACTCCCAACTATTCTCAGAACACTCTCATCTACCCAACCCTCATTCTCGGTATCCTCACCCGCCTATCACCCACCCTCTGTTATTTCCTATATTTAATCAGCCTTTCTCCACTCTACGTAGCCCCCTGCACAGTAGTGGCAGTGACATGCCTTGCTCGGGGTGAAACGCTTATAAAAAAAAAAAAAAATATTAAAATTGCAGGGAGATCAAATCAAAGGGGCACAATTCATAATTATTAATAGCAATATTTGCAGGGGAAAGAAAGAAAGAAAGAAAGAAAGAAAGAAAGAGGAAAATCAGAGTGTGAAAAAGAAAGAGGTAAATGTATATAGGAATCTGTATCAATTAGGGTCTAAGTATTCAAGTAAGTATTTTTCTATAGCAGCATGTAGCAATTAAATTGCTTGCTCAAGCATTTACTTTTATAAAGAGTGGTCAATACAGAGTAGAGCTTAATATTGTAATTTTGTTATTAATTGTTGGATATTAGGTTTTTTTTAAAAATTTGATTTTGCACTATTTCATCAGTTAAAGTGTTAGATTGTTTAGGTTAGAATTAGAATTAAGTAGTGGTGCATTGGATATCAGCTCAGAATGAGAAATCGGGGAGCCGAGTTTGAATTCCAGCTGAATTCATTGCATTCACTTATGCACAAATACCCTTGGGAAAGGTGTTAATCCATCTATTCCTTCCAGTTATGGGTTAAATAACAGAACAGATTGAGTTCTATAGCCTTGGTTGGCAACCAGTCTACTGCAGAAAGCAATGGCAACCTACTGCAGGATAATCTTCTGCCCAGTCAGTCATGTCTATTTCGAGACATGATCACCCAAGCGTGTATCACGTATGGCAATTAACTAACTGACTGATTTGCTTGGCAAAAAATGTTAACCAATAAATTTTTTCATAAAGGACGAAAACACATTTACATGTTGACTACCAAATTAGAGTATATGACTCCAATTGCCAACTTTATAATAGCTAACTTAGGTAATAAAAGAAATATAAATTGATTTTTAACATCAACTAAAGTTTTAACATTGTTTTCACTCTAAAAGTATGACTGTGGACAAATTAATTTTCATTTCTGTATCATGACACTGCATTTTGTCTGAGTCAGAATATAGGAATTTATGATAGAATGGTGTGATTAAAAATACAATACAAGACATTTTTCCAGAAATACAATCTCTAACAGGGAATGTCAGTCAGTCAGTTAAGTGCCATACACAATACACGCTTGGGCGATCATGTCTCGAAAGAGACATGACTGACTGGGCAGAAGATTATCCCGCAGTAGGTTGCCTTTGCTTTCTGCGGTAGACTGGTTGCCGACCAAGGCTATAGGACCCAATCTGTCATATTATTTGAGTTATAGCTAGAGGGAGAAGAGATGTATTATATTATCAAGAAGTAATTAGTGGGTGATCAGTTCATTACTTCATAACAATATAAAACTGATCCCCCACTTTATGCCCATTAGAAGCCTTAATCATGATTGCAACTATTATATTTAGTCAGTCAATTAAGTGCCATACGTGATACACACTTGGGCGATCATGTCTCGAAAGAGACATGACTGACTGGGCAGAAGATTATCCTGCAGTAGGTTGCCTTTGCTTTCTGCGGTAGACTGGTTGCCGACCAAGGCTATAGAACTCAATCTGTCCTGCTATTTAACCCATAACTGGAAGGAAGAGACAGATTAATACCTTTCCCAAGGGTATTTGCGCGTAAGTGAATACAATGGATTCAACTGGAATTCGAACTCGGCTCCCCGGCTTCTCGTTCCGAGCTGATATCCACTGTACCACAACGCACATCCTAACAGGGAATGTAAACTGTCAAAATACAGTGTAACCCTGATATAAGAGAGTTGTTGGGACCGGATACAAATTATCTTATATCCGGTTTTCTCTTATATCAGGGTTTGGTCTGTTTTATATACATTACCACAGGCTCTAATTTGGGACCAGATAAATTATCTCTTGTATTCGGGTTTCTCTTATATCAGCATATCTTATATTCGGGTTATACTGTAATAAAAATAATATACATCTAATGTTTAGCTATAATATGCCATACACAGACTAATCATAAGATTAAGCCAGCAGAAGTTGTGGTGACTCAAAAGTGTGGGACTTAGATTCCAATTAGTGACATAATAATACTAATTTTGTTTGTACAAACAATATAAAATCATTTTTTTATATGTTTCTGCTGTAAGCTTTAATAAAATTCAACTGTGTTTTAAAAACACAAAAAAGACTTCCAGACACTTGTTTGGTTAACTTTCTTTCAATTAAATAAAGCTTATCGCATTGAAACATTGGTTCCTGTATAATCATCAAAGTTAAAGGATACAGTTCAGGTCAGTATCGAGATGAGTGACTGCTTGGGAATGTCAGGGGTTGTAATTTTGGATGTGCAGGTTGTGTAAAAGATAATGGCTCAGAACTGGAAATCAGAAATCTGGGTTCCAATTTTAGTGGGATTTGTTATAATTACTAAGATGTAAATACTTTTGGAAAATGTATGAATCCACTCTTTCTCCCCATAAGCTATGGGTTAATTAGTAGAACTTTTGTTAATCATTATTATTTCCCCAAAAGATATAAACTGAAAATATTTTTTGGCAGTAAATAACCTGTAAAATATTGATAAATTATACAAAAAACTGTTTGTCAGACACCTGAAAAAATATTTTCAACACATTTTATGATGAACTCCAAGATTCCTATTTCAAAGGAAGCCAGTTGAATTTCCTGAACATCTGCCAAACTCAATTTTTCCAGCTTAAGAAGAAATGGATTGCATAACTTCTTTTTGAATTAAAATATGCACCAATAATAATTATTTTCTTTATAAGACCTTCAAGAATTAATGTTTAAGTCAGCTACATAGAATATCAATATCCTTTCAAATAAATCTTTATTTCTTTTAAGATTTGTCCAGTTTTCTTCCCTAGAAATCCCACAAATTAAAAACAAACAACTTATTTAGAATACAAATCATTGCCACTTAGATTCTGTAGGTAATTAATTTATCACATTAATCTTCCTTCATACACCACTAACCACAAGCCTTTAATGAATCTTTAAATAATATGAAGCTTTGTTTTTACATTAGTAAAATTAAACATTTCATGTCAGATATCAAAAAGCCATTTTTCCATGTTGCAGCAGCTATTCTGTTGCATTAGTTTTAATAATTAATTTAATTTAAAACTGAACTTTCAAAGAATTTGATTCCATTGATAATCTTAGATGATATTCTTCACCAAAATTTAACAGAAAAGGATATCTCTTAACTTTTTTTTCTTTTCATATTGCTATACATAAAAATAGTAGTTCATACAATCATATAATTTTTAAAAAATTTCTGTTCATATTTTTTGTTAAATGTCTTGTTCTTTCCTAATCCTTTTTCTTTGTTCAGCAACATTTTCAGTTTTTTCTTATTTCATTAATTCCTATTTCTGCAATTAAAAAGATTTTTTTTTGTTTTCAGCCTCTTCATTCATTTATCTTTTTTTAATAATTTCACCATTTCCTTCTATAAATTAAGCAAACATCTTGTTTCATGATTTTATCAAAAGAAATAATCCCTTTTCTTCGTGTTTCTTCTTCATTAATTCTTGTTCATTTTTATTCAAAATTTTTAAAGATTTGTTTTCTATATTTTCTTAATCCATATTCCTCCATTCCTTTCTCAAACTCTTTGTCCATTCTCTTCCTCTTATTTGTTTTTCATTCAGGTTCATCAATAATTAATAATTCATTGCTACCCAAAATTATAATGGAAAATATTGTTTGCAATCAACAGTGAATCTTTAGAAATAAAAAAATATTTTAAGTTCTAATTATTCTAAATTCGCTTAGAAGCTTTTAATACATCTTTAACTATTATAGAATTATAACAAATTACCTCTTTATTTTTATTCTTTAAACAAAATATTTATCATCATCATCATCATCATCATCACAACTATCATTATGTTGGCTTGAACCATTCATTTATAAGCAACTATCTTTATGACCAGAATATTATAAGAGTAAATCATACTAATGTGGTAAATTATATACCTATGTTTAATAGATTATGCCAGAAAAGATACAAAGACACTTTCCTACCTGCCATCAGAATGGATGATGCCACTTTCCTGAAGAGCAATAGACTTCACCTCCTTGGCCTCACTCTCTCAACCAGTCTGAAGTGGAATGACTACATCAAATTTATAGCTGCATCTACTGCTAGGAAAGTTGGGTCACTGTGTCAGTTCAACAAGTTTTTCTCATCAGAGTCTATCTCGCACATTTATAAATCTACCATTTGTCCATGCATTGAATACTGATGACATATCTGGTCAGGTGTTTCTGCTATTGACCTTGGGGTTCTCAATAAAATCCAAAGGAGGATCTACGATGTAATCGATCCTGAATTGGCATCTTAACTTCAATCATTTTCTCACCACTGTACATGGCTTCTCTTTATCTTTTTTCACAAATATTTTTATGGCAACTGCTCTGACAAAATTTTTTTCCTGGTGCCCCATCCACATGAACTTAAGTGTGCTCCTAGATTGGCATTTAGGTCCCACCCTTTTACTGTTGAATTAGTTAAACACAACTACCTCTACTATTCTAATAGTTTCTTTTTTCAAACTTCTTGCCTGTGGAACTCTCTTCTATTTATTTGCTTCCCTTGATAGTTACAATCTTCAAAAATTTAAATGCTGTGTCAATTGCAATCTTTTTTTTTCCTTGAATTCCTTTTATCTTTAATCCTTTTTGACACTCCCTGTACCCTGTTTTTCTTTCAGTGTGTACTAGTGATGGTCCTATCTTGCTTGGGGTGAAACAATTAAAAAACAAGACTTTTAATTGCTAGGAAAACTTGATTTATTTGAAAAAAATATTAGAATAACCCAGAATATTTACCAGGAGCAAATTGCCTGTATATGGATAAAAATGAATTGAGCAAGAAGACCAAAATATAAAAGGCTGTAAGACAAAGATATGACTATCCTAATGTGGATAAATTAAGATATGACTATCCTAATGTGGATAAATTATTATTTACATTATTTATTATCCTCATCTTTGTTTTTGTTATCACAACATTTTAGCTGTTGTTCCCTTCAGCCTTCATCATGTGTATGTCAATCTGGATAACCTCCAGGGAATTCCAAACTGAAACCTTTATTTAATCAATGGAGATACATTCTTGTTCTGCTGACCATGTCTAGAGATATTTCACTTAGTTCTACTTAGTACTTCTCATTTATTGGTTGTCTTGTTACCACTGAGTCTATGTATGCATTACCTTACAATGAGGTTGAATTCAAAATTACTATATCACCAAATTCATGAACCCATAATTTTAATCCATTAAGCTGTTGTCCTATAGGATAACTCTCTGTGGAAAACTTTATCTGCCTGCTGATGACTGCAGGGTATACTTATACTCAATGACTGCAGGGTATACTTATACTCAATGACTGCAGGGTATACTTATACTCAATGACTGCAGGGTATACTTATACTCAATGACTGCAGGGTATACTTATACTCAATGACTGCAGGGTATACTTATACTCAATGGAAACAGAGTGAGCATACATCTGATGAAGGTTAGAAAGCACAATGGCTAAAATGTAATGATAGAAACAACAAATATAAGGACAATAACCTGCATGTAAAGAGTGTAAATAAAGCATCTTTTCACCAGATTTATTTAACCTTTACAGTGAGACAATTCTAACAGAACTAGAATTTCTTCCAGAATTTGTTATTAGTGGATACAATCTAAACAACCTTAAGATATGCAAATGTCAGTGTCAATAGCAGATGCAGAAAAGATAATTGCATGAACTCTGAGACAAAATAATAAAAGAAAGCAAGAAAAAAGGACTAAACATGAATTGTAAGATTTATTATTTGATCCAGTTTTGATAGTAAGTCTGATCAATTACATAAGGTCAAATTGGCAAGAGAAATGACCTACAAGATGTTGTCAACTGAAGCAATGTATTACCTGCTAATTTTTACACTTGCAAAACGAAACTGCTCTTTTTTAATGGTCTGAGAGAATCCTTTTTACCTTCCATCAGTGTGGTTAAAGCTAACCTCTAGGATAGTGAGTTCTTGTAACTTTGTGGCCTAACATTTTCTACTGATATGAAGTAAAAAAATTATATTAAATCAGTTGTTAGGTTCTGGTGCTAGGAAGATTGGTTATCTGTGTCATACTAAACCATTTGCCATTCAATTTAAAAACTAAAGCATTCAAATTAAATATTGCTAAATTCAAATTAAAAAAAAAAGTTATTCAATTTAAAAATGAAATATTATTGCATTCAAATTAAATTATAAGCCATTCAATTTAAAACACTGCAATGTTTTTTGTTATCAATATAGAATGGCATCAAATTCATCATCTAAATTAAATTCGTAATTGTCAAAGAAAAGAGGAGACTGGGTGAACACTAAGAGAGGTAAATATGTACTATCAAACTGTAGTACTCACTTAATAATTACATAATTAAATTAGAATTAGTAAATTGTAAATTCATTCTTTAAATTGAATGTGTTGGTTTTTAAATTAAATGCCTTTTTTTAAAATTTAAATGCAGTAATATTTAATTTTAATGCAGTAATATTTAATTTGGATGTCATAGTTTATAATTTGAATGGAAAATAGTGTAGATAATTTTTCTTATCAGAATCTGTCTTACATATTTTAAGTCTACCATTCATCCATTCATTGAATATTGCTGACACTTCTAGTCTGGTGCATCTGTTGTATATTTTGAGTTTCTTGAAATAAATACAAAGAAACTGCAGGGGTATTGGCATCTTTGCTTTTATCACTTTCTCACTGGCATAATGTAGCTTCTCTGTGTCATTTCTATAAATACTTTCATGGTAATTGTTCTGATGAACGTTCCTCTATGGTACCTAAACTTCATGAATTTAAATGTGCTATTAGATTGGCATGGTCTCATCATTTTACAGTTGAAATGGCTAGATATAACTCTAAGTTCTTTGCTAGGAGTTTTTTCTTTCACACTTCTTACTTATGGAACTCTTTTCTGGCTTCTTGCTTTCTAGTAAAATTTTATCTTCAAAAGTTTAAATGCAATGTCAATTGTTATCTTTTTAATTTTTGTTATTTTCAATGTTCTCTCTCTTTTACAGCATTTTTTCTCAGATTTCCTCCCAATCTGTGACTACTTGCATCTTAGTGACTTTATTGCTTTGCATGGGATGAAATAATTAAAAAAAAAAAGGTGTGTAATTTTCAGCAAGAGAAATAGATTAAAAAGTCAATCATGGAGATGTCAACATCAACAAGTACTTTAATTTAGATATCTGGGAAGCGATTTCACAGATGATGAGAAATATGTCACTGCAGTAGATTTGGGAAAGATGTGTTTCAAATACTAAGCAAACAGTTATGAAATAGAAAAGTATCATTAGAAAGAAAAAAGGGAGATAGTTTGCTATGTAACATTGATCTTATGGAAATAGATGCTGAACCATTTCCTTAGAGATGAAGAAGCAGAAAATAAAGAAAATGGAAACAAAAAGAAAGCTTATACTTAAATTCAGAAAAGATTGTTGAAAATTACGAGATATATAATGAGGAGTTGATGCGAGTAGACTTTGACACAATCTTAAGACATAGCTATCTGAGATATCATTAAAAGGAAAAAAAGGGAGATAGTTTACTATGTAACATTGATCTTATGGAAATAGATGCTGAAACATTTCCTTAGAGATGAAGAGGCAGAAAATAAAGAAAATGGAAACAAAAAGATGCTTCTACTTAAATTCAGAAAAGATAGTTGAAAATTACGAGGCATATAATGAGGAGTTGAAGCTAGTAGAATTTGACACTCTTAAGACATAGCTATCTGAGATATCATTAAAAGGAAAAAAAGGGAGATAGTTTACTATGTAACATTGATCTTATGGAAATAGATGCTGAACCATTTCCTTAGAGATGAAGAAGCAGAAAATAAAGAAAATGGAAACAAAAAGAAAGCTTATACTTAAATTCAGAAAAGATTGTTGAAAATTACGAGATATATAATGAGGAGTTGATGCGAGTAGACTTTGACACAATCTTAAGACATAGCTATCTGAGATATCATTAAAAGGAAAAAAAGGGAGATAGTTTACTATGTAACATTGATCTTATGGAAATAGATGCTGAAACATTTCCTTAGAGATGAAGAGGCAGAAAATAAAGAAAATGGAAACAAAAGATGCTTATACTTAAATTCAGAAAAGATAGTTGAAAATTACGAGGCATATAATGAGGAGTTGAAGCTAGTAGAATTTGACACTCTTAAGACATAGCTATCTGAGATATCATTAAAAGGAAAAAAAGGGAGATAGTTTACTATGTAACATTGATCTTATGGAAATAAATGCTGAAACATTTCCTTAGAGATGAAGAGGCAGAAAATAAAGAAAATGGAAACAAAAAGATGCTTCTACTTAAATTCAGAAAAGATAGTTGAAAATTACGAGGCATATAATGAGGAGTTGAAGCTAGTAGAATTTGACACTCTTAAGACATAGCTATCTATGATATCATTAGAAAGAAAAAAGAGAGCTATTTCTGCTATGTAACATTGATCTTATGGAAATAAATGCTGAACCATTTCCTTAGAGATAAAGAGGCAGAAAATAAAAAAATGGAAACAAAATGATTGCTTCTACTTAAATTCAGGAAAGATAGTTGAAAATTACGAGGCATATAATGAGTAATTGGGGGCCAGTAGAATTTGACATTCATAAAACATAACACATCCCTGAATAAGTCTCGGGCCTAACTAATAAAACAACAAAATTCATCAACATAGTCTCCTTCCAGGGTGATACACTGATTCCAATGCTTCTTTAACAATTCGATGCCTTTTTGTAGAAGAATTCATTTTTGGCCTGGAGAATTCTTTTGAGGTTTGTAAACAGCCAGCCTTCATTAGGGCCCTGATCTGGAGAATAAGGTGGATGCAGAAACAATTTGAAGTGCAATTCATGTAGTTTTGCTATCAATGCAATCGACTTGTGACACAGTTCATTGTCTTGGTAAAAGATCACTTTTTTGTCTTCATTTGTTACCATTTTTTGGTGATTTCTTCTTTCAAATGTACCAGTAATGCTATATTCTATTTGCTATTGATGATTCTTCCTTTCTTAAGGTAATTGATGAACAAAATACCTTGCACATCCCAATAAATGGAGGTCAAAACCTTACCTGCTGATATTTACGTCTTTGCTTGCTTTCGATGGCTTTCGCATGCTGCTGTTGATTTGACTCTGAAGTGAAATGGAGGATTCATGGTTCATCTGTTGTCACATATGTATGAAAAAACTCTTTCAGGTTGCATTGAAACAGTTGCAAACAATGTTTTGAAATGTTGATGCATTGTTGTTTTTGATTGACTGAAAACATGGCACCCACTTTTAACACAGATTTCTTATTGACAAATGTTCATGCAAAATGGTGAATACACTACCTTCTGATATGTTCAACTCCTCTGCTATCTTATGCAACTTCAATTTATGATCAGCCAAAATGAGTCTGTGGATATTTTTTTAATGTTTTCCAGGACAACTGCTGATTTTGGGCAACTGGAGCATTCAGCATCTTTTGTGTCTGTAGAACCACATTTGTGTATGTACAACCACTTTTAAAGTCAGCATACCACCTCTTGACTGTTGTTTCTGATGGAGCAGTGTCTGAATAACACTTATCAAGCCATTGCTTTGCTTGAACAGTATTTTTCCATAAAAAAGCAATGTTTTATCAACACATGAATTTCGGATTTTTCCATTGTTTTGAAAATTCGCAACAGTAACTTCACTTAAATAACTGTAATTTGTAAGCTAATAATCTGATTGAGCCCAAATTTTGTCATGTGCCGTTTGAAGATTAGTACTTCATAAAAATCATATGACTTTTTTATTATTGGCTCCATCTATATGTCAGGCCTGGGTTTTATTGAGTGATGTGTTAGCTATCTAAAATATCATTAGAAAGAAAAAAGAGTGCTAGTCTGCTATGTAACACTGATCATATGGAAATTATTGATGAACCATTTCCTTAGAGATGAAGAGATAATTGAGAATGCCAGAAGGTATGAGCAAGAAGAATGTTTAAAAAAAAATGGAACTAAAAGAATGCTTATACTTAAATTCAGAAAAGACACTTGAAAATTCTGAGATATATAATGAGGAAAGGGGACTGGTAGACTTTGACTCTCATAGGACAGAGGGAAGCAGAAAGCAAACAACTTAATCATAATCAATGTAAAGGTATGCAAAAGAGACACTGGGTGGGATAGTGAAAAGATACATTTTGTTGAGGGCAATAAATGATAGTAAATTGTGAAGAACCATGATTGTCCATGATGAAGATTATAAGAGAAAGATTAAAATTTGTTTGAATTGTAAGTAACTGCACAAATGATATTTGTGTAGTTTAAAAATCTTAAGAAAAGAAAAAGTCAAGAAAAAATGTGAAATAAATCAAAAAGAATTATTAAATATATTATTTCATACTGCAGAATAGATTTTACAGGACATTGCTGATGCACTGTTGGGGTGCTCTCAACCTTTCCATAGAAATGGACTATTCGAATCACTATATAAGATAGTAGTGATTATACCTCGAGGAAGGAAGTTGAGTAAGGAAGTTGAGTGAGCGAGTCAGTCGGGTATTTCCGGTATTGCACCGGAAGTGTTCTACTAGTCAATCTATCACATCTCTACGACGATACTGTATACTAATTGCCTTGTTCTGTATTCTACTAATCCTCACCTCTTGTAAATACTTCTCTTTCCTGTCAATACACCTACTTTTATACTATTATGTTGTTTTGTATTATTTCACATAATTCTGTTACCTGACATAACATGAACAAAACAAGAACCTGTGAGTGATCTCCCATTAAGTTCAAAATATATCTATTGACAGATGTTGAGCAGATGATCAAAGAATTTTATCATTTTCTAGTCATCAGCATCACCATCATCAGCACTTA
This sequence comes from Ascarosepion bandense, assembly GCA_037127315.1. Classification (NCBI taxonomy): domain Eukaryota; kingdom Metazoa; phylum Mollusca; class Cephalopoda; order Sepiida; family Sepiidae; genus Ascarosepion; species Ascarosepion bandense. Next base: position 1,875,559 of record JBBBDQ010001166.1, read on the forward strand.
ATTAGTAATCCTTACAAAGTTGCTTATGAAAAAAGGAAATCACAATGTGTTATTTAAACTATAAATCCTAAAATCATGAATTATTGCTTAACTCACCTGCCCCCATTTATTTAAATTCCCCTTTTATTACAGTTCCTCATTTTTTTTGATATACCTCAATTTTGTTTATTACATTTTATGATCTTTCCACCCCTACAGTTTTTATGACCCAAACCTCTTATTTGGCAACCAAGAGTAGTATATGATAAGTTAATCTTTATACTTAAATTCAAAGAAAATGTACAAATAATTCCATATGAAGAAGACTTTTTACAATAATTATATGAGAAATAATTAAAAGAATTATGAAAATATAATCAAATAATCCTATCCATCAACTTTTCATTATTTGATTTCAAGTAGAAATAATGACAGGTGGCAAATTATAAATTTTTAGACTCTTACTAAAATATGTTTCCAGATAAGCTGGGAAAATATATTAACAACTTTCAACATGAACTAAGAATTATAAAGAAAATATACAGAATAAATATTAAGAGCAATTTTAAAAGTCACTCATTTTCATTTTTTCTTTAACTACCAAAAACACTAGCTTAGAAAAAAAAGTACTATGATTCATTATTTAAGCAAACACAGAAATACATATACACATATTTCATCTTTTCATTTTTGGATCTGATGAAGCTTAGAAAGGCAAAATACATAATCAAGTTTAGTTTTAATGAAAAGTTTTTCTATGTCAAATTTCTTAAAAGCTTAGAAGTATATGAATAGTAACACTTAGAAATATATTTCTCATGTAAAGATTAAATATAGTAAAAATTAGAAGTATGATAAAATGAGAACAATTTTTTTTAGTCAGTATCACGAGGCAGTAAAGCCACTAAAACCCAAGGGGGTTAAAGGGTGTGGAAGAATTAGGGACAGAAACATTAACAATGAGTAGAAAGAGAAAAGAGTAATTAGGAGGACAGAGGATAGTAATTGACATTGCATTTAAATTTTTGCAGATTAAAGTTGGTTGGAAAGTATAGAATTGGAAAGGAGTTCCACAAGCAAGAAGTGTTTGTTAACATAGAACTTATGGTTACATCTAATCAGCTCAATTGTAAATTGATGAGATCTCAACGCCAGTCTAGTACTGCACTTAAATTCATAAAAGTCTATGTACCATAGTGAACAGCTCATCTGAACAATTGCCATGAAAGTATTTATGAAAAAGTCACAGTAAAGCAACCTTATGGCAGTTTGGTAAGTCACTGAAGTCAAGCTACCAGATAAAGACCAATAATATTGCTGATTCTTCTTTAGATCATCAAGGAGCTCAAGGTAAATAACAGGGGCACTGGACCATATATGGTAGCAATATTTTAAGCATGGTAGATGTATAGATATGTAAGAGAAATTCTGAAGAAAAAAATTGTCCTGCCCAACACAGTGAACTGACTTTCTTAGCAGCAGAAATTCAATATATTGTTTTGACTTCATGTCAGCTAAGAATGTTAGCCAGACAAGATGTAACAAGTCACTTTTCTGGAATTTAGCATCCGTCACATTGGTATAAGGTACAGAGGGGCCTCTTAGATGATTAATTAAGTTTAGTTTAGAAGTTTACTTTTACAGGTGTTAAAAGTAACAAGGCATCTTTTTTCCTAGTTAATAATGGTCTTGAGGTTGTTTTTTGACATTGCTGCCTTTTTAACCTTGATGAACTGATCAGGTTTATTACTGAGGCAGAAATAGACGTTTGTCATCAGTGTAGATGTCAAGTTAAGAGCTGATATCATCAGGAACGTTGTTAATGAAAATTAAAAACAGCATAGAACCAAGGATAGAGCCCTGGGGGAAATACTTGCATTAATACAAAAGGATCTAGACAGATTGCTATTCATAATAATTTTCATTTCATGATTTGATAGAAAAGACTGGATAAGCTCAAAAATATGTCCAGTGCCACTGTAACTTTTTAGCTTGTGGAAAAGACCTGTATGCCAAACTCTGTGAAAGGCTTTCAAGATGTCCAATGCTACAGTCTGGACTTCACTGTTTTTATCTAGAGCATGATAGACTCTTTCTCCAATTAATGTCAGTAAAAAACAAAAGCTGTATCACTTGTCTGAGAAATGAATCTGCAATCAGAGATGATGAATCAATTCAGCATTGATTAGGGCTTCTATGAGTTTGCAAAGTGAAGGTAGAAGGAAAATAGATCAAAAAAGGGAAGGATCAACAGGCTCACCAGAGTTCTTAAAAACTGGAACAAATGATGACTTCCAGAAGGCAGAAGACAAGAGCCAGTTCAGAAGTGCACTTCTTAACTATTACAGAGATAAATTCTTTGTGGGTATCTAGGTTATAGATGATAGCAGAAACTGTGGAAGGGTTTATATGAATATCACTCAACAGATTCAGTTCTAAGTGGGAAGTTAGGCAGGAATATTCTAGATGAGTCAAGAGTAGAATTTGAGGAGATTTTTTGGCAAAGTTTTCTGCTTTATCACCTCAAATTGAATGAAGAGAGGGGAGTAAGACTGCACATTAAATACACTATCACAGAGCCATCAGTAATCATAAAAGCCAAATTGTTTGAGCCTATGTAGGACCTCATGCTATCAGCAAACAGAGACTTTGCTCTTTTGAAGACTCACATTTATGATGAGCAGCAATGAATAAACCCCTGTTATAACAAGAGTTGTCACACAGGTATAGCTAAAAATAATGATTCTTGTTTACTATAACAGCTGACTATGCTGATGAGAACCATAGAGAGGGTTGTGGTTTCACCTGGTACTTCTGGGAGGGGATGAAAGTGTCCTTGTTGGATTTGACCAAAGAAGAAATCACAGTAGTACAATTTTCAGTTGGGTGGTTTAAAATGCCATGAATAAAATCATGGAGTGAGTCTCAGTCAGTATGTTGGTAATGGAAAGAGATCTTATAAATGGTTCCTGCTTAATAAGTGATTGGAATGAAATATCAATAGATAGAGAGTGATCTGATTTACCAAGAGGGTAGTATTATGAGGCTTGACAAGAGCTAGTAGAGGAGGTAAGAAATAAATTAAGTAAAGAAGTTTGTTGCTCGTTTTTGCTAGGGAAACTAGTAGAGAAGTTTATGATTTGAGTAAAGGATTGGGCAATGGGACATTTTAATGTCTGAATGCTCAAAATACCTGTACCTCTGGAATGTTTCAGCCACTTGTCATCAGGAGCATTAAAGTAACCAAAGAGAAAGATATTCAGAGATGGATGGAGAGAAAGTGCCTTTTCTATAATGTCAGTTATCATGTTTAATATATGGCAGTCATGGGAAGAGGAGGGGTGATGAAGGAAAAAGAGATAGCTAACAGAGTTTAGTAACAAAAGACAGAAGCACATGATGGAATAAGCAGGGATCTCAGGGGACAATTCCCTGGTTATTAGAAGGTTATCTTAGATGTATACACCAAGGTCATACATGTTAATGTTGGAATCCTTTTAGCAAAGAGGAAGATAACTTGGGACCAAGAACTCATTTGGTAGTAATGGAAGAATTTATATTATTTTCACAGAGAGCAAAGATATCTGGCAACTGTTTTAAGAGGAAAGATTCTATACTGCAGAAGTTGGAGCAGATACTATGGATATTAGTATGAAAAAGGTTTAGATGGGTATGTGATTTTTTGATTACTGGTTTAGATGTATTGCCTTTGTTTTTTTGTTTTTTTGTGAGATTCATTTTGAGGAGAGAAAGAAAAGACCATCATAATTGTCACTATCTGTTATCAATGGTAATACAAACCAGCCAGTGCATGGCTGAAAACAGATCATAGTGTGGCCACTGGGTTACCCATCAGAAATACATACAGAGACACCTACTCATGCGTGACAGGGCACTACAAATACTTTGATATTATGTGACTGGTCATAAGTGATACCAAAATGCTTGGACTCTTAATATCTAGTCAAAAGCTGCAGCCTGAAAACTACCAACCCAATACCCTCATAATAGAATGTTACAGCCATTGGCTAATCTGATCCCCAAAAAGTTAAGACAGTTAAATTGTGGTCCTGGTAGTAGAAAGAAAGAAAGAAAGAACTTCTAAACCATATCCTGAGCAGGGAAAAAGAGATGAACTTCTATTTTTGTTCAATAGGCAGAGAAAGAATTTCAGCCTGATGATAGGTGAGCCTATCTACTTCTATTCAGTCAGTCAGTTAAGTACCAAACGTAATAAACACTTTGGGCGATCATGTCTCAAAAGAGACATAGCTGACTGGTCAGAAAATTATCCCACAGTAGGTTGCCATTGATTTCTGTGGTAGACTGTTTGCCAGCCAAGGCTATAGAATCCAATCTATCCTATTATTTAACCCATAACTGGAGGGAAGAGATGGATTAATACTTTTTCCAAGGGTATCTGTGCATAAGTAAATTCAAGGAATTCAACTGGAATTTGAACTCGGTACCCCGATTTGTCATTTCAAGCTGATATCTACTGCACCACAAACCTGTTAAAAAAGAAAGAAAAGAAAAAAATAATGAAGTTTTAACTAAGTATAAGTGCTAATATTCACTTTCTTGGAAAAGCTTCAAGCCAGCAATTCCCATCTAGTTTCCTGCACAAGGAAAGACTTAGTTTAAATGTAATATTGATAATTAAAGATAGATTAATGTACAAAAATAAGAGAAAAATTAAACAATGAAAGAAGAAAGAAAATTCAGAAATATGTTGGCATAGAAAAGTGTAAAGAACAAAAATGAACAATAAAAGATAAAAATCAAAAAACAATCAAAAGTTTTTCATTTCAATGGTACTAATATACATTAAGACTGGCAAAGTCTTATAGTGAGTTCTTGAATCAATATTAAATGAATGAATGATTTGGTGATGGTAGGAAATGTTTATCAATTTAACATGTTTCACTTTTTAAAAGTCTTCATCAAAGAATGAGATATGAAGAAATTAAAGGAAGATGTATCTAAATATATATGTTAACTATTTCAAAAAGATCTTTTCCATATAAAGAAATATTTGGGGTAACACTTAGGAGTTGTATATGTCTAAGTGTTACTATATATATTTATATAGATTTTATAAATATATGTATACTTCTATAAATATATTAGAAATATGTATACTAACACTTAGAAATATCTTTCCCATATAAAATATATATATATATATAGTAACAGAAGTATATAAAAATATATAGTAACACTTACAATTATCCTTTCTATTATAACAAAAACTGTTGTGCATTTATATATATATATATATATATATATATATATATATATACATTATTGTCATTTGAATTTGATTAAATAAAATTTTTGTTTCGCCATTGCTGAAGAAGCGAGGAAGTTCACGTAGAAATATCTATTCAATGAATTTAAACATCGAAATTTTGTTTTTTTTTTATATTTGGCTCTATAATTAGAATATATTTGCATCGAGCCCTCCACCTTGATCAATCTGAATGTTAATGAAATTAATATTAATTAAGACTGGCTTTTGGGATTTACCTACTTGATTATCCTTTTTGATTAAAAATATAATATATATATTATTATTATGATTATTATTATTATTAATTATTTTGTTTGAACATGTGCAAACTACAAACTACTACAAAATTGTACATTTTGTTTTGACATTGAAAGAACAATGTCTCATCAGGTAGTTATCAATGATGGTAAATTACCAACATGAATGCCTATATCAAGTGCCTTGAAGAGCTAGTGCTGTCCTGGGTCAAGGGTGTGGCTGTTGAAAGACCCTATATCTGGCAACAGGATTCTGCACCATGCCACACAATCAGAAGAGCCCAGTCATTTCTTTCAGACAATTTCTGCAACTACATCATCACTTACATCTGAACATCTCACTCTTCCAGACTGCAACCCTCTTGATTATTATGTGTGGAACACAGTTAAGCAATAGACCAAAAATATGCCTCATAATGCCAAAGATGAACTGAAGGCAAGGATTATGGTAGCATTGACCAAGATAAACAAGAAGATTTTCCAAAAGAGTTGCAGGAGATTCTAAAATTGTCTGGTAATTGTGGTTGAAGTGATTTTATTAAACAAATTTACTGGCAATTTTATTGAACAAATTTACTCTTTAGTATTTCAAGATATTTTTGTGTAATTTTCGTCAATATCTGTTAAAATGAGATGTTAGTGTCATTTGTTTTGTGTAATTTAGACAACACTTTATCCACATTGCACCCTCTATATAGCAAAACATAGAAATATATATAATAATACTTAGAAGTATATATATATGTTACTATATATATTTCAAAGAGTGTTACTATATTTTTTACATGGGAAAATATCTCCAAGTGATACTTTATATAGTTATATATTGTGCTGTTTCTTGTTTTATTTTCCAAGCTCAACACACACACACACACACACACACACAATAAAATTAATTAACACCACGTGTGTCTCTAAAAATACAATTGCGTGGGCATTCACCTCTTACCAAACCCTTTGGGGTCAAAAACAAGAACGGTGCACCCAAAAGCACGGACGTAGTTGAAAACACATCACATGGTCAAAAATATGAATTTTTACCAATCAGGGTTTGATAAAAGAAACATATTTCTTGATTTCCAGGAGCCTCACCAGGAATATAAAAAGACAGTAGAAACTTTCTTCACCAGAGAGAGAGAAACGGGCAGTTCAAAGCACACATACTGAGAATACAGCAGCCCACACAACAGACCATATCATGCATCAATGAACATTGTTTCACCCTCTCTTTCTTTCATCTCACTTGCAACACATAGTCCCTTCCTTTCCCTCTCACACTCCCAATTTCTTTCTTTCTTCCATTCTTCATCTTTATACAAATAACTACATTTGTATAAAAAAATAATTCTTTTTTTTTTACGAAAATAAACAAAAGTTTATTTTACCTTATTTGTAGTGTATTTTCCTTTTTATTTATTGTTCGGGGGAATTATACAAGCCCCTACAATATATATATATATAAAGTATCACTTGGTGATATTTTCCCATGTAAAGAATATAATAACACACTTTGAAATATATATAGTAACACTCATAAACATATATAGTAACACTTAGAAATATATAACTAGTAATACTTAAAAGTATGTAAATATATATAGTATCACTCAGAAATATATATAGTAATGGTTAGAAATACCTTTCCAATGTCAACAAATATATATAAATATGTAGATATATAAATATGTACAGTAACACTTAGAAATATCTTCTCTATACTTTAGTATTTCAAGTAGATCTATCATGTCAAATTTGTGTATTCTATGAAACATGTGCATAGATTTTGTTTTTATCTATATTGATAATATACTGATCAGAAAGAAAGCATTTTTTGTGCCAGCGTCTTGAACAAAACCATATTGTTCTTGTTATATTTCCAGTATAATACTGTTATGATCTGTATTTGTTACTAAATTTTACATGTGGTTATGCAAAAGTGCAAAAATGAAAGATATACAACATTTGGAGAGATAAAAAGACTGAGAATGGGAAAGAAAGTAATATACACAGAAAATGCAAGAAAAACACTAGATAGGATTAGATGTGTTAGGAACCTGAGGATTAAGGTAAAGAATGGATTATACTATTGTTAGGAAGATTTGAGAAGATACTGAATAAAGTGCTTAAGAAGACTTATTGTCACTTAATCTTTAGTGATAATCGTCAAACATCTAATACGACAGCATGAAATTTTGTTCAGAAATGACAACAATATCAATAAATAATAGCAGGAAATTATAATAACATATTAAATTCTCTGTTATTTTTACTTCATAAATGGAAGAATTAATATCATCAACAATATTAAAACTGTAACAAAATGTCACTTTCTTTTGTTTTCAGGATACTGAAAGTGAATAGTCTTTTGATTTACTTACCAATTACATTTTAGTAAATAGGTTTTGATGGAATGGACTTGAAATCATACACTCTAATTTTTTTCATAGAAAGTTTTAAGTGTAGTTTCAACTATTAGTTTTGAATTTAGAGCTGTTATTTTCCTAGAATGGATATCAGTCAAATGTAAATTGCTCCATCTTTTTATGGATATCTGGGGGTTTGAAAAGAAATATATTTATACTTTTTTCAAGATCATGAACACGCATATGAACATGTGTGTTCATGAACACATGTATGAACGTATGTTAGTATGAACGTGTGTTAGTATGAACGTGTGTTAGTATGAACACACATTCCATCAGTTCAAATCTATAGAGCATAGACCCAATATTTTACACCCTGAGTCTAATCAACCACATTTCCCCTGTATTCCAACTGTAAGGAGGAAGTTTTATTCAAACAGGATTTTCCCAAAAACTGTTAGTTTATAGAACAAACATCCAAATAGATAGTTCTCTGAGTACTAAATTTGTAATATACAATGTGTGTTAGCACATGCGATACCCTGTCTTCATCATCTGTCGACCAGGGGTGATGTCACAGTTTCAGTGGTTATGGCGGGACTGCCACCCCTGTCGCTACCAGCAGTGTTTGCCACCAGGCAGGGTATAAAGATAAACTTGTTGATTGTTTCTCTTGTATATTCTCATAATGAAGTAAATAAAACGATCGTTCCTCTTTGCAGTTTGTATCGGCAATGACATTTCCTGAACGTGTTTGCTGTTATTAACATGCTCGTGAAGGAAGAAAAAAAAAACATTATAGATGGTCACACAAATATCTCATTTGCACATATTAGATCATAATGTTGCACGAATTTTGTTTGCTTGTTGTTTTGATCTCGACCAAATCCAACTTGACGTGTTCTGTACCATTGTTTAAATGCGGTGCGAAGCGCTTTTTAAACCACGGCCAGTGATGCCTATTTTAGAAAGAAAAGAAATAACTGAATGTCCCAGAAACCCGCGACACCCAACCTCAATAGGCGTCATATTACACCTCCAACCATTGTCCATACATTTGGCACGCAGTGACTTGTATTGGTTTTTCTTTAAATATCTTAACTAAATCAAGGCGTGAATGAATTGCTATCTATCCTTCTTATCTTCATAGTCTTTACCTATCTATCCTTCTTATCCTCATAATCATTACTTTCTTTTACCTCCACCTATCTCCTCATTTTTACTTTGTTTATAAATACATGTTACAAAATAAAATTGGCAAAGAAAAGTTTTCTCTTGTCTTTATTCATATAGTCCTTCTGCAAATATATTTTATTTATATCTGAATATTTCTACATACACACACACACACACAGATATATGTCTATAGGATATGACAGATAAATTTTGTGCATATATGTTGTTTGCTTTTGATTTTGTCAGTTGCATGGCATCGTAAAGTCATTTGGGCACCATCTGTAGGGAAAAAAGAGCACCATGACATTCATTCTGCAAGAAATTTGTAAATAATATTCTGTGCTACCTGGCATTTGTGCTGAAGTTCCAATATGAGTGTTTGGGTGTCAATCTGAGGACAGTGCAGAGGATTCAAAAAGAGTTGGATGTCTATTAATACTTATGAAGGTGTTTGGACTGATCACTAGTGATGGCAATGTTTTCCTCCATTCATCTTCTCACAGGGCCTTAGATTCAATATTGAAAACTACATCAAGTGCCTTGAGGAGGTAATACTGGCCTGGGTCAAGAGGATGGCTGCTGAACAATCCTATGTCTGGCAACAAGATTCTGCACCATGCCATGCAAGCAGGAGAACACAGTTATGGCTTTCAGACAATTTCTGTGACAGCATCACCTCTTATATCTGGTCACCTGCCTACCCAGACTGCAATCCCCTTGATCATTGTGTTAGGGGTACTGTTGTGTGAGAGACCACTAAAACTTCTTGTAATACCAAAGATGAACGGAAGGCAATGATTATGGCAGCTTTCACTATTTTAAGGAGACTGTCCAGAAGTGATGCAGGAGATTCTAAAGTTGTCTGGAAATTGTTGTTGAAGCCAATGGTAATTTTAATAAATAAATTTACTTTTTAGTATATCAAGATATTTTTGTGTAATTTTGGTAAATATATCTGTTAAAATGAGATGTCAGTGTTATTTTTATTTTTGTGTCATTTAGGCAACATTTTATTCCTCACATCCTATCTATCTATCTATCTATCTATCTATCTATCTATATTGTCATCCACAAACAGATCTGTTTTGCCGTATCACAGCTCATCAGTATGGTTAGACTCCGATTGCTTTTTTTACCCAGGATTGAAACCCGACCGAAATGGCATCAGTCAGCGACTCTACCCCTGGGCTATGGGTGTTCAGTGGAAGAGCGCTCTAATTCATTTCACTGAATGAGCGATGCGTACATGCCAGAGTAGCTACTGTTTATCAAAGTCTACTATTTTTCCAGAGTGCTCAATCAGGGTGTGAGAGTGTAAATATATATATATTGATATATAGATATAGATATATATATATAGATATATCCAAATGAATAAAAACTAAGAAAATAATTGCAATTATTTTTATTATTCTTTTATATTTAATATTATTACTATTATTATTATTATGTTATCATTTTTCATCATATTTATATTTCTTTTATAGTCGCACTACCAACCAAGTCTGCGGGAAGACCCGTCGTGTGTTGTTATGGCTCCATTTCATGTTTTTTCTATCTCCCCTAATATCCCTAGCATTACATAGACAAAGTTCTCCTCAGTGTGTGTGCTGTACTTAACAAGAGAATGTTTTGTATATCTCTTAAGCTGGGGTTTCCAGGGATTCTTTCAATGTGTTGTTTTGTTCCATTTTTTATCATTCCAAGTGCACCTACTATCACTAGCACAACTCTTGTTTTCAATTTCTACATTTTTTCTATTTCAATTTCCAGGTCTTTATATTTTGACAGTTTTTCAAATTCCTTGGTTGCTATATTACAATTCACTTGACAAGCCGTATCAATTAATAGACAAGTTTTTCTTTCTGGTTTTTAACAATAATGTCCGGCCTATTTGCATCATTTATTCTGATAGAATGGTGACATCTTCTATTTCTGTAATCAGTGCTGGGTGATGTTCATACCAGTGTTTGTTTACAGATTTTCCATAGTGTTTGCACATTGTCCAATGTAAATATTGCCCAACTCTATCATGATGATTTTTATATTCATTTGGGGCAAGCACAGAACAGCCTGAGATTAGGTGGTCTATTGTTTCTTGGTGTTTATCACAGAACCTGCATTTTGAATCCACATTATTATGTATGATATTTGCCTGAGTGTTCCGAGTGAAAAGACTTTGGTCTTGCACTGCAAGAATAAAGCCTTCAGTCTCAGACTTTAATCCAGATGCATGTAATCATCGATGAATAACTTTATCAACATTGGATTTATTGGCACATTCTGGATATTGGCCATGCAGAGGTTTGTCTTGCCAGCATTGTTTCATCAAGAGCTTTATCCTTGGCTTTCATGTTCATATTTTTTTGCTGCAATAGCTGGTTCTTGGCTTCTGTTTTGCTTTTCTACAGAATCTACTAAATGTAAATCTTGTTTGTATTTACTGCCTTCTTTCATTATTGAATATTTTGTCTTTCTGTTTTATGTTGTTTGACTAATTGTATCATCGAATCCTTTGTTGTTTCTATGTATGTTAGTAAGCCAATTGTTGTTGTTTTGTATGACAATTATAGCTGAATATGACCTCTTCCACCTTCTTTACCGGGTATGTATAGACAGTCTACATCAGCCTTTGGTTGATGCATCTTATGCTTAGAAAGAAGCTTTCTTATTTTAGAATCCATTCGCCTGATGTCGTTTAGAGTCCAGTTTAAGATGTTGAAACTATATTGGACAACTGGGATTGCAAGGCTATTAAAGGCCATAATTCTGTTCTGAGAATTCAATTCAGTTTTGAATATCAGTCGTAGCCTTCTATAGTACTCTTTACACACTATTTCTTTCGTTTTTTTATGATGAATGTTTTCACTCTCATTTACACCTAGGTATTTATAAGTTTCTTCTGGCTCTAAATCTTTTATTGTTACAGCAGAGTCTAAGCTAATTGAGGATGTTTGTTGCCGCGATCCATGTAAAACTGTAGTTTTAGCACATTTATTCAAATTAAATTTCATTCCAATGTCTTTGCTGGGGCATTTTACAGTTTGCAGAAGACCTTCCAGCTTATTATTATTCTTAGCATACAACTTTAAATCAACCATAAGATGGCTTATTTTCTTTTGGCCTATTTTATAACCACATTCTGTCTTGTTAAGTTGATTGGTTAGTGCTATTAATGATATGCAGAATAGTAAGGGAGATAAAGAATCACCTTGAAATATACCTCTTTTGATGTTTATTTCATCAGACTTATAGGTTCCATTTATATGATTGAGGTAAAGGGTTGTTTTCCATATCGACATGCACTGTTTGATGAAATTGATGATGATGGGTGATATCTTGTATATATTTAAAGTCTTTAAAATCCAGGGATGTGGCACACTATCAAATGCTTTACGATAATCTATCTAAGCAGTACTAAAGTTTTTCTTTACATTGCAGCAGTTTTTCAGGATCATTCTGTTAATAAGCAATTGGTCTTTACATCTGTAACAGCCATGTTTGCACCCTTTTTGTTTAAGTGATAATATGTCATTTCTTTCCAAGAAGAAATATATCTGGTTTGTTAAAATAGATGTTAATAGTTTGTATGTTGTTGGAAGGCATGTAATTAGTCTGTAGTTTTTCTGGTTGTTTGTGTCACTATTCTTGGGTAGAAGAAATGTAATTCCTTTGGTCATCCATGCAGGAATTTTAGTGGGATCTTTAACCATTTCTTGAAGTTCTTTGGCTAGTTTTTATGTACTGTATTTAAATAATATAGTCAAAAGTTAGGAATTTTATCTATTCCTGGAAATTTCCAACTGTGTGCTTTTTTCAGTACACATTTAATATCCTCTTCTGTGATTCCAGCCCATGTCTGTTCTGGTTTATTTTTCATTCATTTTATCTCTTGCACAATCCAATCTATTTCTTTGTTATGTTCTTTAGGACAAGCCCATATTTTTTCCCAGAACTGTATAACTTCTTCCATTTTTGGGGAGACTGCCACTTCAATTCTTATTTTACCTATTTCCCTGTAAAATTTCTTTATATCAGTTTGAAAAATCTTGTTTTGTCTGTAAAATCTTGATCTTTTCTCATAGCATCTTATTCTTTGAGCCTTCAGTTGTATTGTTTGCTTTATTTTTTCCTTAGTTGGTAGGACTTTATTCTCATTTCTAATGTTGTATTTTCTTTTGACTCTTCTGCTTTTCCTAGTTCTTACATTTATTCCTCTAGTCAGTTCATCCAGTACTGATAGTTCACCTCTAAGTTGTTCGATTTCTTTTTCTATTTTTCTTTTCCAAGGTGGATCTTCATGTCTGCAAGACTGCCTTGTTTTTAATTTGATGTTCAACTTTTTTGTTGCTGCTATTGCTGATGCATATATTGCTTCATTGAGATTTATATCAGTGTCTTCTTCATCCAAAATTAATTTGTGTGCTGCATTGTAGAGCTTAATAGTTTCAAGGTTATGCTTTGTTGGTTGTAATTTTGGGAGTTGTTCTCGTTCCTCCATTGCAATATTTTGTATTTGACTTATATGGTTCTTGATTTCTTCCTTGGCTTTTTGTATACTATTCTTGTTTTCCGTAAAATAATTCTGTTCAGTGTATTTTGAACTCGTTTTATTGCCGTCTTGTAACTGACTCAGATCACACCTTTCCAGCACTTTTAAACTTACAGCATTATCTTCACAGTGATTTGTGTGCATCACGGTTTCTACATCATGACCTGTGGCTTGTTTGATGTTACTACTTTTTATTTCTGATTCCGGTTCCCTTTCATATTTTGTTGATTCATCTATTCTGGTTACAATTCTTTTTATCTCATTAATTTCAGCCTCTGTCAATCGGTTATTACGAATGATATATCTTTGTACATTGGCTAATTTATTTTCGTCAATGTACTTTCTATTTGTTTGTCCAACCTTTTCTCGCCAAATGTCATATGTTTGGCAAGTCATGTTTTTTTGAGGTTTGAGTAACGCTTCATGAAATGCAGTCATAATGACTTTGTACTCCTCATGAGACCATTTTTCTTTCTTTAAATAGACGGTTATAGATCCAGCTGGAGAATTTTCAGAGCCATCGTTAGGATTATCCTGGTTGTGGGGACCTGAAGATTCATTCTTTGTGTAGGAGTTTGTTCCTATGGCAGATTTTTCGACCTCAGGTAGGTTCCCTCCTGAAGGACAGGCTCCCAGTTTATCCACTGGAAGAGCCATACTGGACTTTTTATTTCTATTTGTAATTCTCATATTTTTCCCACAAGTGACGCACGGGTCCAAAAGTCCACCCAAAGTTGCTTGGCACGTTGGGTAACGGTCTTTTACAAACAGGGTCCTGAAAGCCTGTAGGGGATCATTTATGACCTCATAATGCAGTAGCCATTCACTCCTTGGCGCAATTAACACCTTGAGTTGTGGGTTGTTATTGAGAGTTTTCCTTCTCCTAAATGGGTTGCCAAGCGACAGCTGATAGAGACACCAAAACAAAACATCACTACACTAGAGTATTTTGTTAAAAAAAATTGTTGCTACTATCACTAGTTCTTGTAACAAAAATAATTGTTAAGAAGAAATAAAAAATTAATGGAAAAGAAAAAGTTGTCATACGTTTAAGTTTATTCGTGCTGTGAGATTTAAAATAAAAACAATAATTTGTTTGTCCTCTGTATATTTAGTTATTTTTTCATTAAAGTCATCAAAAATAGGGTTATCAAAATAAAATAATTAAATAAATAAATAAAATGAATAAATAAAAATAAACATATAAATACGTATTCTTTCTAAGAAAGAATATTGTAGAAATTATGATCAATCTGTTTTTCATTGTATTTAATTTTTTTTCTGTTGTTTTGTTTTTTGTTTTTACAAAAATTATAATAGTTTAAAAAAATTATTTCGAAATATCAATAACTAAGGAAAATATTAATAATAAGAAAACTAGTTGATGATTATATTTATTAGGATCATTTAAAAAAGAAGCAGATAAATTAAATAATATATGAAGAAGGATTCATGTTTATGTTAAAATAGTAAAAGAAAATTTCATATAGAAAAACAAAATTCAAAAAGAAAGATGCTGGTTAAAAAACAACAAACAAACCTGGACGTAACAGCTGCTCAACCAAACAAAACATCACTACACTAGAGAGAATTTTGTTAAAAAAAAAAAATTGTTGCTACCATCAGTAGTTTTTGTAACCAAAACAATTGTTAAGAAAAAAACAAATTTCATGGAAAAGAAAAAGTTAACATACGTTTAAGTTTATTACTACTGTGAGATTTAAAATAAAAATAATTTGTTTGTCCACTGTATATTCAGTTACCTTTTCATTAAAGTCGTCAGAAATAGGGTTTTTAAATAAAATAAATTATTATTATTATTATTATTATTATTATTCTTTTAATATTCTTATTTATTTTATATTGATTTCATTTTATTCATATTTATTTATTTATATTATTTTATTTTGTTTTATTTAAATTTAGTTTTAATTCAATTTAATTTTTATCTTAATTTATTTTTTTTTATTTATTCTTTTCTAAATTATAATATTAAGTCTAATGAATTTATATTTTTGTATTGTTTTTTAAATATCATTTAATTTACATTTTATGAATAATCTTCCTGTTTGTGTCTGGGATTTCATCATTTAAAAGAAAAAGCCCAAAAGATTTGAGCCGCAGCATTGTAACCAATGTCAAAATTTGTTTGCCATTCATTTTTGGTCCAAATTAAAAATTTCTCTCCTTTAGTCATTTTCGTTGACTCTTCCCTCCCTCCATTTTCTCATTTATTTTTCTCTTCACTTTCTATTTCTTCTGTATCTTTCTTTTTTTCTTTCTTTTCCTTTTCTTGATTTCTCATCTTATTTTCTTCTCTTTTCTTCTCTTTTTCTTTCTTTTTTTAATATCTTTTTATCTTGTATGAAAAGTAACATTTATTACCATCATTGTTAACTACCTGATGAGACAAAATGTATAATTTTGTAGTAGTTTCTAGTTTTTACATGTTCTAGCATAATGATTAATATATATATATATATATATATATATATATATATATATATATATATATATATATATATATATATGAGATTATAACTATACTCACGCCAAAAGAACTTCCATGAATCTACGAAGAAGGGAAAAATGGTTTTAAAAAAGAAAGAGCTAAGTACATGAACATCAGTCAAAAGGGTTTGGACCAAGTCAGTACGTAGCCCAAAGGAAAAACCCTGATATGAGTATTCAACTACAAAAAGCGCTCAATACTTAGGTAGAGTGAAATAAATAAAAAATACCTAGTGAGCCAGATAGACCTAAACTGGCTTTCCCTAATGATCTGTTTAGGTATTTTTTACTTCTATATATACATATATATATATATAAAATAAAATAAATTTCGATGTTCAAAACTGTTGAATGATCATTTCAACATGAAATCCCTATGAGAGATTTCACATCTAATCGGCAACTACCACATTTCAAAATGAAATAAAAAAGAAATAAAATCTTTTTTATTTCTTTTTTATTTCATTTTGAAATGTGGTAGTTGCCGATTAGATGTGAAATCTCTCATAGGGATTTCATGTTGAAATGATCATTCAACAGTTTTGAACATTGAAATTTATTTTATTTTATAATTGGCTCTGTAATTTTAATTACACTGAGCTCTCCACCTGTATCATTTTTTAATATTAAAATATTAATATTAATTAGGATTGGATCTTTTGGATTTACCTTCCTGCTTTTCCTTTTGGATTAAAGTTAATTTATATATATATATATATGTATATATATATATATATATATATATGACGTGGCTTCCCTGTGCCTCTTCTACAAGTACTTTCACAACTTCTGCTCTGATGAACTTAGGTCATTGGTGCTGCCTAGGTACGAATTTACACAAGATACTAGATTAGCAACTAGATCCCACCCTTTTACAGTGAAACAGATAAGATGTAACTGTAATTTCTACTACAACAGCTTCCACCCACGTCTATTGAACAGGTGAAGAGGCTCATCCCTTGTTTCCTGTTTAGGATGTGGTTCCCGGCTTTCTCTTTTCCAATCTTTTCACTCTTTTATTTATTGTTTTTTCTTCAATTGGAGTAGATAGACTAATCTGTCGCCCGGTTCACACTCCACCCACGTCTATTGAACAGGTGAAGAGGCTCATCCCTTGTTTCCTGTTTAGGATGTGGTTTCCGATTTTCTCTTTTCCAGTCTTTTCACTCTTACGTAGCCCCCTGCGCATCAGTGGCGTTTTCGCCTTGCTTGGGGTGATAAGATTAAAAAAAAAACAAAAAACAAAAAAAACAAATGAACAATTAATCAATCAACCACTGGGGAACAATAAAAGTAGTCAATACTGATCATATGCATTATCTTTTTAAAGTGAATGTGTCAAGTCACTACTAAAAAGGTATCAAATAATGATAATAGTGTAAATATCCTTTTAAGACATTTGATACTAACAGCAAAAGCAACAGTGTTATTCTGGCAATTCATGGTAATTAAAGTAGCTCTCTGAAAGATGGGAATATTTATATTGTTGATGTATATTATTCATATACATGTTTTTTTACAAGATAAAAAACCTTTTCTTCTATTGAAAAGAATGTAAATCTGAATTTTGTAAGAAATAAAGACAGAGTAACTTTGGTGAATTGACCTGAAAACAGCCGCAAAAATTAATGCAGTGACACAATCACTATGGTCTATTATAGAACAATAACTATAGTTGCTCAAATACCAGTTTGTGCAACATATAATGTTGTGACAATGCCACATTTCTTCTTCTTCTTCTTCTTCTTCTTCTTCTTCTAATAATAATAATAAAAATAATAATAATAATAGTTATTATTATTATTTCCATTTACACTATTTATATTGTTCAAACTGTAGTTCTCATCTTTGTTATCATAATTGAATATTGTTGCCATATCGAGCCAGATGCTTCGGCTTTTCACTTCAAGGTTTTTGACAAATATTTATGAGGTGTTGGCTGTTGTACTCTTTGACCTTCATCAGGTGATTGGAATTTTGAACAGAACCATTTATTTTGTTCACCGAGCTAGATTGTTCATGTTCTATGAATCAACAAAGTTGAGGATAACAATCTGAACAATATAAATAGTGTAGATAATTACAATAACTTATCTTAGAAATATAGACAGATATTGATGGTGATTATATCAAGAAAGATAAGGAAAACAGTTCAAACAATGTAAATGGTGTAAATAATTACAATACTCAGAAATATAGGCAAACAGACCACATCCTTGAGGCCACCAACTCAGTAATTGCCATTGTTGAAAAATGCACAAAACAAGACAATGCTACCTCATTGATATAGCTCTCCCTGATGACCATACTATCAAAATCAAAAATGTGATACACACTTTGAGCGATCATGTCTCTTTTGAGACATGACTCTACTAGGCAAAAGATAATCCTGCAGTAGGTTACCATTGCTTTCTGCAATAGACTGGTTGCCACCCAAGGCTATAGAACCCAATCTGTTCTGTTATTTAACCCATAACTGGAGGGAAGACATGGACTGGTACATTTTCCAAGGGTATTTGCACATAAGTGAATGCAACGAATTCAACTGTAATTTGAACTCGGCTTCCCGATTTCTCATTCTAAGCTGATATCCACTGCACCGCAACACACATTCCTAAAGACCTACATTAAAAAAGTCAGAATAAAGCCTAGTTTAAAACTGCTTCAGAAGTTTTAGCTCAGGAAATATTCTGTGAAAAGTGCTATCTGTTTGAGTCTGCATAATAGAATCATAACAATCATCATAAATGAAAAAAATGAGTGGAAGCAAAGATAATAATAACAATGACAATAACAATAATAATAGCATTTGTAGTTGATTGCGTAAATTGTCAAATGTACTATCATGATCAGTCAGCCAGTTAATTGCTGTATGTGATACATGCTTGTGCGATCATGTTTATTTTAAGACAGGACTGACTAAGGAGAAGATTTTCCTGCAGTAGGTTGCAATTACTTTATGTGGTAGACCAAGTCTATAGAACCCCATAGCCAGAGTGAGAAGAGATGGATTCATATTTTTTCAAGGGTATTTATGCACAAATGAATGAAAAAATTTGACTGGAATTCAAACACATCTCTCTGATTTCTCATTCCAAGCTAATAACCATTACTCCACAACACATATCTCCACTGTGATGAAACTTATGTTGAGTAGTGTGACAGAGAAAAGTAATGATAATAAATTATGTAATGCTGAATTCTAGTCAGCTTTTTAAAGTGAATGTGTCAAGTCACTACTAAAAAGGTATCAAATAATGATAATAGTGTAAATATCCTTTTAAGACATCTGATACTAACAGCAAAAGCAACAGTGTTATTCTGGCAATTCATGGTAATTAAAGTAGCTCTCTGAAAGATGGGAATATTTATATTGTTGATGTATATTATTCATATACATGTTTTTTTACAAGATAAATAAACAGAAAATTATTGAAATATTGGATACAATATAATGTTACTGATAGGTGTTAGAAATTGTAGTCAAATGTTCTCTCTATAAAATAACTATTAATCATTTACAGCTTATTAAGTTTAATTGTATGCCATATATATATATATATATATATATATATATATATATATATATATATATATATATATATATAAATACATACATACATATACATCCGAGTGAATAAGGAACAAAGAAAAAAATTTTTTACAACGTCCAAAACATTAATTTAAATCAGTGCCCAATATATAATATAGAGCTGTGAATATTTATTATAAATTATATTTTAGAACATGTACAAATTTTTATATATATCCACTACAAATCGTACATTTATTTCGACATTGAAGCTAAAGTGTCTCCTCAGGTGGTGTGGACAGGAATGGAAAGCCTCTTTTCTTATATTTGGTGAGTTGTGTGTGGCCCACCAACATCCCACACACAACTCACCAAATATAAGAAAAGAGGCTTTCCATTCCTGTCCACACCACCTGAGGAAACACTAGCTTCAATGTCGAAATAAATGTACGATTTGTCCACAACAAGTTGAGATAGATTTAGGAAAAAAATAGTAAATGCTGTAAAATCCATTGGATTCAAAATAGAAATAAAAGCAGGTATAAAAACAGTAAACTTCTTAGATGTCACCCTCAACTTGGACAAAAACACATATGAACCATACAGAAAAGATAATGACGATCCAACTTACGTACACACATCCTCCAACCACCCACCTTCAATCATCAAACAAATACCCATATCAATCAGCTGCAGACTATCTGAAAATTCATCTAACATACAGATTTTCAATAACAAAAGAACACCATACGACGAAGCACTAAAAGAATGTGGACACAAACAACAACTACAATATCCACCTCCACAACAAAAAAGCAAAAACAGAAAAAGAAATATCATCTAGTTCAATCCACCATACAACAAAGCCGTCAAAACAAACATAGGTAAGACATTCCTGAATTTATTAGAAAAACACTTCCCGGTGACAAACCGATTAGCAAAAATATTCAACAAAAACAACATCAAGATTAGTTACAGCTGCACAAAAAATATTACACAAATAATAAAAAGCCAAAACAAAAAATTAACAAACTACAATAATGCAATCGAAGAAACTCAATGCAACTGCAGAAACAGAACTACATGCCCACTCCAGAGAAATTGCCAGCAAACAAATATAGTATATAAAGCTAAGGTAAGTGCAAACAACAACACAATGTACTACATCGGTGCCACTGAGGGACCATTTAAGAAAATAAATAACAACCACAATCTTTCATTCTCCAACAGAAAATACTTGAACAGCACTACACTATCAACATACATATGGCGTCTAAAAGACAGAAATATTTCATCAACAATAAGCTGGGAAATACTGAAAAAAGCACCTGCTTACAACAACATTACAAAAAAATGCCTACTTGTCTACATGAGAAAGTAGCAATTATATCACATACCCCACAAAAGAATTTACTAAACACGAGATCAGAACTAATTTCCAAATGCAGACATGAAAATAAATACCTATTATCACAATTTATACCAAACGGATAAAAAAAAAAACAAATCACACGTCTCTGCCATAATAAAATTAATAATTAATAAACACTAGCAAGCACTACAAATTAGAATTTCCACCATGTAAATATACGCAACCACAAAAAATAATAAAACAAGTCAATAAGCGACTTTAAAACAAAAATAACAATACTGCCTTAAATAAAATAATAGCAATTCTTACCTACCATAGTTTCACACAGAACCCATCAAAAGTACATATGTACGTACGAGAAATCGACAACTATTCCTGCGTTAACATCGCTACACACCATTCAAATATGCCAACCGAATGAGTGTGTATATGTGCAATGGCACACATATACATATATATACCGAATCCCATACGATTCGCATGTGTATGTTTATGCAAGCCTCAGTGACCAACAGCGTACATGTGTGTGTGTCCTTGCGTGCGTTGATGGGTGTATAAATGTATATATATGTATATGTCTGCGTCTGTCGTGACAACAGATTTTTTCCCCCACTTCCACAAAAAATACACAAATATAACCAATTTTTAAAAAAAATATTAATCAGTTTGTCTGACAATCGCAAAAGTGTGAAACCCAGGATTACAAACTCACAACTATCTATCTATCTATCTATCTATCTATCTATATATATATATATATATATATATATATTCAATTTGATTGTTTGAAAATTATTTTTAATGAATATTTGTATTTGGGTAGATACTCTGTTTTTTTTATAACCAAACTGTATATTTTTATATATATCTACCAGCCTGAATATTTGAGTAACCTTGTTAGGAAACTATGCATACTTGGGTAGGAAACCTATAATGCCTATATACCTAGTATGGAACTTAACTGACTGATATTTAGGAGTAAAATTGCTCAATATCAGTGACAGAATATAAATATAAAAGTGGTCAACATTGTTTCATACATGAAAGCAATCTTCATGGCCTTCCAAATTTTTTATTGCAGATAATAAATTTTATTGATTAATCTACTGTGAAAAGGTTAAAATAGTCAACCTATTATCAACAATAACAAAACATCTGTAGGTTCTTAATTACTGAGAATCACTATTAATTATAAATTCACTTGCACCTTAAGGAACTGCATTCATGATTAAACGAAACTCATGAATAATTATATTGGACACACTATTACATCGTCATCTAGAAGACTCACATTAATTCTAGCTGACCATAGCTCAATTAAGACTCATTGAAACACACATAAACCTACTACACTCTATCTGTAACATACTTGTAGAAAATATACGTATAATATCCTACTCTACCTACAAAAACAGACTAAAAATAATGGAAACACTAATAATAAAAAAAAACCCTAGGAACAAAGCCACAATGTCCTGATGATTTTTAGAAAATAAAATGTTCCTATGACATACATACATACATTAAAACCCATACATTCAGTTAAAAAGCAAAAAAATGTCATCTTTGATAATGGCTAAAAGAATAACTGAAAGTACTTGGATTGGTAGAAAATTCTGACAATTTTTACACTTTCTATTTCCAGAAAGATAAACACTTATATGAAGAAAAATTAAATATAAAGCTTAATCACAGTGCCTCATCTGTCTTCATTAATGAAGCATTTGAAATTGATAGTAGAGGAGAGGTGTCTAAAATATAGGACCTCTCTTACAGCATTGCATCAACAACTTCCTTCATATCTTAAAAGCAGTAAATCCTACAGGTAGGACACTACCTTCACTCAACTTTGAAAATCATTTTACTAATGTTCCAGTTGAAGAAACAGTCAACATAATTAATGCATCTACAAACATCAATCCCTGCTCCAAAGATCTGACCAGCAACTCTTTGGAAACTATTGTTCACCTCTTCTATAAAAGCAGAATTCTATGATCATAATGATTACACTTACATCCAAACTAATAGAATAAACCTGGAAAACCCATCAGTTTCTGTTTTCTCTAACTTTTACATGTCTCATATTGAAAACAAAGTGTTGGAAACTTCAGATTTACACAAAGTACATTAATGAGATGTGCATTGTGGTGAAGTTGGGTATCAGAATGAAAAATCAGAGATCTGTGTTCAAATTTCAGTTGAATTTGTTGCATTCACATATGTGCAAATACCCTTGGAAAAGGTATGAATCCATTACTTCTTCCTCCAGCTATGAGTTAAATAGGACAGATTGGATTCTATAGCTTTGATTGGCAACCAGTCTACTGCAGAAAGGAATGACAACCTACTGCTGGAAAATCTTATGCCCAGTCAGTTATGTCTCCTTTGAGACAGATCACCTAAGCATGTATCATGTATGTGATTTAACTGACTGACATTGATGGTATTTTTCTTTTGAAAAAAATGACAAAATTATAAATCTAAAATTAACTTTTGAAAAAAAAATCAATGCTAAAATTGACATAAGAAACTCATAATTAATAACAAAATCACATTTCTTGATATCAATATAGAACTAAAATTCAAAAAATTTACTACTTGCCCATATAAAAGATCCACCAGAATAAAATGATCCACCAGAATAAAATGATCCACAAGAATAAAATGATCCACCAGAATAAAATGATTCACCAGAATAAAATGATCCACCAGAATAAAATTGAAAGAATTTACTACCTGCCCATATAAAAGATCCACGAGAATAAAATGATCCACGAGAATAAAATGATCCACCAGAATAAAATGATCCACCAGAATAAAATTCAAAGAATTTACTACCTGCCCATATAAAAGATCCACCAGAATAAAATGATCCACCAGAATAAAATGATCCACCAGAATAAAATGATTCACCAGAATAAAATGATCCACCAGAATAAAATTGAAAGAATTTACTACCTGCCCATATAAAAGATCCACCAGAATAAAATGATCCACCAGAATAAAATGATCCACCAGAATAAAATGATCCACCAGAATAAAATTCAAAGAATTTACTACCTGCCCATATAAATGATCCACCAGAATAAAATGATCCTCCAGAATAAAATGATCCACCAAAATAAAATTCAAAGAATTTACTACCTGCCCATATAAAAGATCCACCAGAATAAAATGATCCACCAGAATAAAATTCAAAAAATTTACTACCTGTCCATATAAAAGATCCACCAGAATAAAATGATCCACCAGAATAAAATGATTCACCAGAATAAAATTCAAAGAATTTTCTACCTGCCCATATAAAAGATCCACCAGAATAAAATGATCCACCAGAATAAAATGATCCACCAGAATAAAATTCTAAGAATTTACTAAGTGCCGATATAAAAGATCCACCAGATAAAAATGATACACCAGAATAAAATGATCCACCAGAATAAAATTCAAAGAATTTACTACCTGCCCATATAAAAGATCCACCAGAATAAAATGATCCACCAGAATAAAATGATCCACCAGAATAAAATTCAAAGAATTTACTACCAGTCCATATAAAAGATACACCAGAATAAAATGATCCACCAGAATAAAATGATTCACCAGAATAAAATGATCCACCAGAATAAAATTCAAAGAATTTACTACCTGCCCATATAAAAGATCCACCAGAATAAAATGATCCACCAGAATAAAATGATCCACCAGAATAAAATTCAAAGAATTTACTACCTGTCCATATAAAAGATACACCAGAATAAAATGATCCACCAGAATAAAATGATTCACCAGAATAAAATGATCCACCAGAATAAAATGATCCACCAGAATAAAATGATTCACCAGAATAAAATGATCCACCAGAATAAAATTGAAAGAATTTACTACCTGTCCATATAAAAGATCCACCAGAATAAAATGATTCACCAGAATAAAATGATCCACCAGAATAAAATTCAAAGAATTTACTACCTGCCCATATAAAAGATCCACAAGAATAAAATGATCCACCAGAATAAAATGATCCACCAGAATAAAATTAAAAGAATTTACTACCTGCCCATATAAAGGATCCACCAGAATAAAATGATCCACCAGAATAAAATTCAAAGAATTTACGACCTGCCCATATAAAAGATCCACCAGAATAAAATGATCCACCAGAATAAAATTCAAAGAATTTGCTACCTGCCCATATAAAAGATCCACCAGAATAAAATGATCCACCAGAATAAAATGATCTACCAGAATAAAATTCAAAGAATTTACTAAGTGTCGATATAAAAGATCCACCAGATTAAAATGATACACCAGAATAAAATGATCCACCAGAATAAAATTCAAAGAATTTACTAACTGCCCATATAAAAAATTCACCTGAATGAAATGATCCTCCAGAATAAAATGATCCACCAGAATAAAATTCAAAGAATTTACTACCTGCCCATATAAAAGATCCACCAGAATAAAATGATCCACCAGAATAAAATGATCCACCAGAATAAAATTCAAAGAATTTACTACCTGCCCATATAAAAGATCCACCAGAATAAAATGATCCACCAGAATAAAATGATCCACCAGAGTAAAATGTTCCACCAGAATAAAATTCAAAGAATTTACTAGCTGCCCATATAAAAGATCCACCAGAATAAAAAGATCCACCAGAATAAAATGATCCACCAGAATAAAATTCAAAGAATTTACTACCTGCACATATAAAGGATTCACCGGAATAAACTGATCCACCAGAATAAAATGATCCACCAGAATAAAATTGAAAGAATTTACTACCTGCCCATATAAATGATCCACCAGAATAAAATGATCCACCAGAATAAAATGATCCACCAGAATAAAATTCAAAGAATTTACTACCTGCCCATATAAAAGATCCACCAGAATAAAATGATCCACCAGAATAAAATGATCCACCAAAATAAAATTCAAAGAATTTACTACCTGCCCATATAAAAGATCCACCAGAATAAAATGATCCACCAGAATAAAATGATCCACCAGAATAAAATGATACACCAGAATAAAATTCAAAGAATATACTACCTGCCCATATAAAAGATCCACCAGAATAAAATGATCTACCAGAATAAAATGATCCACCAGAATAAAATGATCCACCAGAATAAAATTCAAAGAATTTACTACCTGCCCATATAAAAGATCCACAAGAATAAACTCTTGTCTTTTAAGCTATGATAGTGAAAGCCCAGAAAAATATAAAACAGCAGTGATAACAAATATCTTTATGTATGTCTGCTTTATTATTCCTGCTCAATCTCTCTACTTCTGCACATTTGTCATTGAGACATTCCTCTTTAGCCTGTCTGCATTTTCTTCTTATTTCCTTGTGTAGTTCCCTGTACTCCATTCCCTGTCTTGATATAATTTTCTGTCTCCTTTGCATCATTTTTTTTAAATTTTTTTCACGAGATACTAGATTAGCAACTAGATCCCACCCTTTTACAGTGAAACCGATAAAATGCAGCCGTAACTTCTACTCCAACAGTTTCTTTCCTTGCACTTCCCGACTGTGGAATTCTCTTCCACACGATTGCTTCCTCGATGGCTACAATCTCCAGGAGTTTAAATGTAAGGTCAATAGACACCTCCTAACACACTAACCTGCTCCCATTCTATCAAACACTCTTCCCATCTGCCCAACCCTCATCCTCGGTATCCTTACTCATCTGTCAACTTCCTCCTGACATTCCCTATATCTAACCACTCCTTCTCTTTACCTTCCCCTATGTAGCCCCAAGCGCAATAGTGGCAGTGGAATGCCTTGCTTGGGGTGAGATGATTAAAAAAAAAAAAATTTCCAGAATCTCTTCAGTTATCCACTCATTTTTTTTTCTGTCATTATTTTCCTTTGGGGCAATGTTGTTTGCTTCCTTTGTCAAGTCCCATTTCAAGTGTCCTTTTCCAATTTGTTCTTCATATTTGATTTTCATGCGGTTAGTGTATTCTTTCTGTAGGTTGAGGTCATTCATGAGCATGTTGTATTTCAGTTTTAGTGCTGCACTAGGCTTCTTCAATCTCCGGAGTTTCACCTTTAGTTTGCAGATGACTGGGATGTAGTCTCTTCCACAGTCAGTGCCTGGATAGGCTTTGCTTTGAACCACTGCATTTCTGGATCTGCTGTTTATGGTTATGTAGTCTATCTGGTTTTTTGTGTCACCTCCTGGGCTTCTCCATGTCCATAGATGTTGTGAGTGTTCTTGAAACCAGGTGTTAATAATAATTTGTGTCAACAATAATTTTCTTTACTATATCATTGATAAACAAATAAATTTATTCTTAATAAAAATATATAACACGAGTAATAAAAATACCACAAAGCAAATCATCAACATATTCTATGGTAACTATTTGCACAATAATTATAAGCAGAATGAATTTGCTATATGAAAAATCATGAAACACCATATTTCTGCTGTAATTCCCCCAAATCATGTAACACTTATAATATATTAAAGAAAATAAAAAACCATATACTATGTTGTCACTAATCAAAATAAATACTTTGGTCTTTCCTATTAATAATAAAAAAGATTTTGTTGATAAAACTTTTTTTGCTGTAAATTCTGACCAACAAAAACGTATAAATTTACTTTCCTTGTATGTTGAGGTTTTATGACAAATCTAATGATTACTTTTTAAAACAAACATTGCCAAGGGAGTGAATGAACATAGTTAAAATAATAGCAGTGTCAAGAGAAAAACCATTTTTTTGACAACTAAATTGGAAATTTGAAAGGTTTAATGAGTAGTTGATGGGCGGGACATGTTGGCATTGTTTGGTCAAGCATGTTTGGGGGAATTTTTGCTATCGTGATGCACCTTATTTAAATTACCCCCCCCCCATATATATGTCTGCGTCTGTCATGGCGACAGATTTCCCCCACTTCCACAAAATTACATGAATATATGCAACCTTACATCCTATCTATCTATCAATTGGAGTAGATAGACTAAACTATTGCCCGGTTCACACTCCACCCACGTCTATTGAACAGGTGAAGAGGCTCATCCCTTGTTCCTTGTTTAGGATGTGGTTCCTGGCTTTTTCTTTTCCAATCTTTTCACTCCTACGTAGCCCCCTGTGCTTCAGTGGCGTTACCGCCTTGCTCGGGGTGATATGATTAAAAAAACAAACAAACTATAAAGTCTATAGTAGCAATAGCCAATTTCCCTGCCAAGTACAAGACTATCTTTCTTGTCATAAATCACTTACCTATATCAGACATACTACTACCTCCTTGAGTAGATACATCACATGTCATTTATCAGTGAAATAAAAAAAAACATCTATCTACCCACAATCTATAAGAACCCTTAAAAATATTTCTGGTCAAAAACACTGAAATTTTATGTAATTCAAATTACAAAAAACATCTCCCTATAAGAGAGGCATCTGTCTCTCATTATCAACCTTAACATATTTAACAATGGGAGTGGCATGTTGAAAGTTTAAAAAAAAATAAAAAGACACTTACACAAATTCCAGCAGTGCTCAGCATGTGAAGGCTTCATAAAGTCCATCAGAGAATGAAATGTGTTGGTAAAGAAAACTTATATATATATATATATATATATATATATATATATATATGTTTCTAAATTATTTGAATCTCACATTTTGATTATTTCAAACTTTAATATAGTATTATTATTATCATATTTGAAATAGAAACTACATTTTTATTTATTAAACTGCATTTTATATCAGCCTGTGTATTCAAGAAATTCTAATGAAGAAAATGTGTTCTCTGGTAAGTTCAGAACCATCATCCTCTTTTGTAGGAGAAACCACTGTTTACTCAAGTGTGCTTTACCAGTTAGCTACAGGGAGTTCAGTTATACTCTATGTTCTTTTTTTAATCTGTAATGTGATGCATCCGACTTAGCTGCTCAGATACAGCCACTTTCTCACTGGTGCAGTGTAAGTTCCTTGTGTCTCTTCTACAAATATTTTTATGTCTTCTGCTCTGATGAACTTAGCTCACTGGTGCTCCCTATATATGAATTTACTTGAGCCACAAGATTAGCAAATAGGTCCCACCCTTTTACTGTGAAACCAATAAAATGTAAATGCAAATTCTACTCTAGCAGCTTCTTTTCTTGTACTTCCTGCCTGTGGAATTTCCTTCCATTTACTTGCTTCCCCGACAGCTATAATCTCCAAGAATTTAAATGTATAGTCAATAGTCATCTCCTATCTCATTAACTTGCACCCCCTCTCTCATGCTCCTTTCTTCATTCACTCTATTCTCATCAGTATTCTCATTCTTCCCTTACCCACATTCTGACACCCCCTATAACCTGTCACTCTTTGTCATAACTTTCCTCCTATGTAACCTCCTGCAAAGCAGTGGCAGTAAAATGCCTTGTTTGGGACGATATGATTATAAAAAAAATTCTATTATATTATAATGTGGATATAAAGTGGGGGATCAGTTATACATTACAATCAATATGTAAACTGATCCCTCACTTTATGGTCACAGTCATCCTTCTCTTACCCACTTCCTGACACCTCCTATAAACTGTCACTCTTTGTCATAACTTTCCTCCTATGTAACCTCCTGCAAAACAGTGGCAGTAAAATGCTTTGTTTGGGATGATATGATTATTAAAAAAAACACATCTACTCTTTCAGATTGTTTCTACTTAGTTTTGTATCCTGAATACAAACAAAGCAATTTTTAAAGAATTAATGAAGTTATTTTTAATTTGACGTCTTATTATCTTTTGAAATGTTATTATAGTGGATACTCGTATTTGAAATAGATGCCCTATTTTTATTTTTATTTTTTGTTTTAAACAGCGTGTATTATATCTATCAATCTGGGTGTTCAAGAAAATCTAATAATGAAAACATGCTCACCAAAAAAAAAGGCTTTTCTGTATCTGAATATTGTACCTGTGAATATGGGGAATAATAATAATAACAATAACAACGAGAACTGCCCATGGCCTTTAAATATTGAGTTGAGATCCATAAGAGAATATCTGTGTCTCATAAGCAGGACAAGTTCTTAAAGGTGGTATCTTGAACAAAAATACTCCTTGGACATTCAGAATCAGTCAGTCAGTTAAGTACTATACGTGAAACATACTTGGGCAATCATGTCTTGAAAGAGACATGAATGACTGGGCAGAAGATTATCCTGCAGTAGGTTTCTATTGCTTTCTATGGTAGACTGGTTGCCAACCAAGTCTATAGAACCCAATCTGTCCTGTTATTTAACCCATAACTGGAGGAAAGAAACAGATTAATACCTTTCCCAAAGGCATTTGCACATAAGTGAATACAAGGAATTCAACTGGAATTTGAACTCGGTTCCCTGATTTCTTGTTCTGAATCGATATCCACTGCGCCACAATTCCCATTCAGAATAAAATGTGAAAAAAAAAAAAGAAGAATCTCAATATTTACAAGCAAAAGCTTATCTCAGATCAATTTTTGACTGAGTCAACAAGGACCATGAGAACAATTAGTCTTATAATGAAAATATGTCAGGTTTCTGGTCCCCAAAACAGGATTAACTTCAACCTTGGCTTTGGTGACTTAATGTCAAATCAATTAACCAAAAGAAAGCAAACAAAATGGAATAACAGTGTATAAACAAGTCATGATATCCTTTTACACTGCACTCAAAAATCATCAAAAGACCATAATAGATCAGACATATCAATTATGGAGAAATGTAGGAACTTAAATAAAACTTTTTCTTAATCCAAATATGCTTTCGAATGTCTGCAGAGATAACATTTGAAATAAAAGTCTCTCAAATGCAGAAATATATCAAGCAAAACTAAATATAAGATAAAGTAAAAAAAAGCCATAACAAAAATGAAGCATGAGTAGAAATACTTAATATGACTGAGGATGAGGCACAAACTAAAAAAAAATATTATATGGAATAATGTTCTCTCAGGGAATGAAACTGAAGAATCTAGCCACAATATAAACAATTTTACCAATTCTGATATATCCCGAGAGGGGATAATCAGGGAAAAGAATAGTGTAAGAATAATACTTAACACTGAAGATAGATTATAAGAGATTTATTATACCACAGTACAATAAACCAATAGACATACAAGAACACCAATGAATAGTAACAGGTATAACAATCAAGTAGAAAATATCTCTGCTTAGGATGTATGTGTCCGTCTAGTGATGTATGCTTCCGTCTAGTGATGTATTCTCCTGTCTAGTGATACATGCTCTCAGTTCGCTCTAGTCACAGTCTTTTATAGACCAAACCACATCCATTCCGGGGTAGGATAGGATATTCCTCTACAACAGATTCAGATTCTATTACTGATGAAGATAGAATCTGAATGGGTAAAATTGAGAATTCTGATGAAGATGGGATGTGCATTGTGGTGCAGTGGGTATCAACTCAAAACAAAAGATTAGGGTGCTGAGTTTGAATTACAGTTAAATTCTTTGCATTCACTTATGCACAAATACCTTTAATCCATCTCTTCCCTTCAGCTATGGGTTAAATAACATGACAGATTGGGTTCTATAGCCTTGGCTGGCAACTAGTCTACCACAGAAAGCAATGGAAACCTACTGCGGGATAATCTTCTGCCCAGTCAGTCAAGTCTCTTTTGAGACATGATCGCCCAAAGCATGAATCACAGATGGCATTTAACTGACTGATTGATGAAGATGAATTATACTAAGTTAAAAACTACATTACTCAAATAATCAGCAAAGTAACTTGCACACAAATGTCAGAAAGAGATCATCTTCTAAAAATCCAGATGTCAATGTCCAATAAACATACTGTGCAAATATATAATGCTGCATTACAAACATTGTTAATGGACAGACCTTTGGAAAACATCACAGAATGTCATATATACAACAGCTTTAGCAGCTACTTGAAAGCTTCGTGTCAAGACAAAGAAAAGATCAAACAACAGACAAAAGGTGCCCACTTGGAAGGTAGAATTAAAGTGACAAATTGAGGAAATTAGATGTAAATTGCCAATACCAAATGAGATTTGAAGAAATTCAACATTTTCCATGGAAAAGCAGGAAGATCAAGTGGAAAGCAGTAAATGAAATTCCATCAACAAATCTTCAACACAAACTGAAATTAAAGGCACAGAGAACACAATGATATAAAAGGGTTGATCTTCTATTGACAAAATAATATATTTGAACAGACTTTAAAAAATTTTAAAAAGAAATTAGAAAAGAAATTATAGAAGTCAAAAAAACTGCAATCTATTGAAGAAGTAGAAAAATTTTGGAAGAATATTTGCAGCAGTACAAAGGGGATATAATCTTAATGCAGAGTGGATCAAATGAGAACAAAAAAGAATAAAAAATAAAAATGTACAAGAATGGAAAAATATAACCAAAAATAATGTTAGACAAAATGGAAATCTCATGAAATGACAAGGTACCAACATAAGGCTTTATCACCTTTGATCATTCCATAAAACCCTTGAGTAAATTTTATCAATGCTAATTTTATCAGTCATTTAAATGTTGTACATGATACATGATACATGATACATGCTTCAGTAATGACATCAGTTTAGACATTAGATTAGATAAATGTGCAAAAATATAATTCAAGAAACAGATTTATTGAAAAACATACTAAATAGATCTAGATTTGGTCACAAAAATTAAGAAACTGGAACAAAAAGAGGCCTATAAATACCTAGGAGTCAGTAAAGGAGATGGAATATAGAATACTCAAATGAAGGAGAAAGTAAGATAAGAATGCTACAAGTGTGTGCATCTGTTGTTAAATACTGAGTTGAATTTGCAAAACATAATATCAGCTATAAATATTTTGGTTGTCCCTGTGGTATAATACAGTTTCAACATTCTTAATTAGACAATAGCTGACATTAAGTGAATGAATGTTAAAATGAAATTCTCACAAGCCACAGCAGGCTGAGGTTGAGTCTCAGTCTGTGTCCAGAGCTGAAGGAGGCAGAGGATTAGTTCAACTAGAACTCTTTTACAAAACTACAGCAATCAGTTTTTATACATACCGAGAAACTACAGAAGACTGGATGATGATCCATGTCAAAGAATATGAAAGAAGTAAGAAACATCATTCTGCAATAAAGGAAGCTAATAAATTCAAAAAGAAATTTGAAGTGGGTTAGGGAGAGCAAGTAAACAATAATGTATCTACTGCAGTGAAAAAGGCTTAAAAATGAATCCAAAAAGCAAATGCAAAGTGCCAAAATGCAAAAAGAATGATATGATAAATCTCTTAATGGCCAATACCTTGCCTGTACCAAAAAGCTGTTGTAGGCAAACTCTATTATAATCAGTGATTGCACAATGCAAGATTAAAAGAAAGCTGAAACTGAAAGTTTTATCTTGCTGCACAACTATTTAGCTAAACTAAAAAACAGGGGGACCTATTGCAAAATTTTTTATGGAAAATTTACTTTCAACTGATGGTTATCAGTAAATGAAGTCAATATCAAAGTACAGAGTAAGAGGTTCAGACTGAAAGAAAGTCATGGAAAGATTATTAATTACTTTTTAGATGAAGATGACAATACTGTACATAAAACTGATCATCCTGCAAAAAGGAAAACAGAAGGGATGTAAGGGACCTCCCAGAATTAATATAGACAATAGCTGCTGAAATGTGCACTTCCCTACTCAATTAAGTCTTTTCTCTACTTCACTTGCATATAGCAGTAAGTTACAAGCCAATTTGATTTACTGCTAGAAATTGTTTTGGTCTTCACTTGTGGTCTGAAAGGTTATTTTTAAGCCACAAGCGTTTGACTGCAAGAAACTGTGTCTTGTCACTGAACCTGGTGTCTGGTCTGAACTGCAATGCAATACATGGAACTTATGCTTGTTAATTACAAATTACCAAGCAAACATACTGAAGTATTGTGTTAACTCAAAATACAGATTTTGCAATGAATATCCAGAAGCAATTGGCTCAGGTTGCACAGTATAAACATTCACCAAATATAAAACTTGGCATAACAAGTGGGGTTGCGATATCTGCACTGGAGAATATGCAACTATTATGGGAAGGAATCTGCAAGAAATTGGTATGAACACCACCCAATTTATACGGATATTAAATTACTTTTAAAACTATAATTTACAATATTGTCACATTTGATTATATAAAAAAAATGATCTCTTTTGAACAGGAGTAGAGTATTATCCCTTGTTTCCTGTTTAGGATTTGATTTTTGGTGTTTTTTTTAATGTCTTCTCATTCTCTTTTGCTCCCAGTCACTCATTGCATTTTAGTGGCATTATCATTATGCTAGGGGTAAATTGATACAAAAACCTATAAGTTACAATATTATCAAATCTGAATATATAGAAAATAATCTCTTTTGAACAGGAATAGAAAATTATCCATTTTTTCTGGTTTAGGATTGGATTTCCAGTTTCTTCTAAAAGCTTTTCATTCTCTTTTGCTCCCAGTAACCCCTTGCATCTTAGTAGCATTATCACCTTGATTGGTATGGAGTTGATTAAAAAAATTGTATAGTTTACAATATTGTCAGATTTGAATATATAAAAAAATAATCTCTTTTGAACCTGAATAGAAGATTGTACCTTGTTTTCTGTTTAGGATTAGGTTTCTGGATCCTTTTAAATTCTACTTCAGTTCTATACTTTTAATGTCTCCACTTAAAGTTTGAAAGTTTTACTATTTATCTATTTTTATTTTATTCTAATCTTTTTTCTCAATAGGAGTAGATAGTTTCACTTTTGCCTGGATCACATTCCTCTCTGGTCTTTTGAAAAGGAGTAAAGGTTTATCTCTCAGTTTTTGGTTTTTTCTAACCTCTATTTTAATTCTATACTTTTAATGTCTCCACCTTTAGGTACCTCCGGTCATAACAGAACAGCATAGTCTGAAGGAAAAGGCCTCAAACTAAATAAAAACAAAGTTTTCTTGACAAAATGTTTATGCTATCATGAAGAGGATAGATCAAAGTATTTTTTAATTATTTTTACAAATATTTTTAATTGTTTCTAACAGGCTCTAACAGACTCATTTAGTGGTAGAAATCTTTTTTTTTCTCTTGTCAGTGCAAGAGATAAATTGATGCTAGATTTTACTGCATCAAAATGTAATATTATGCTAAGGCATTTTTTGACTGTGAAAGTCACATTAATTTGGAAATTCTTGCAAAAATAAAATAATGGTCCAATATTGATGAAAATTTCAGGACTTATTCATAATTGATTGAAATCAGTTTCAAAAAATTATTTTTTAGAAAATATTGGTAAAACCAGCTACTCTGAAAACGCCCAAACCTGTCTGTGTCTCTTTCACTAACATATGAGGCATCTGCACTAACTTTTATAGCATAGAATCTTTCCTCCAAACTAACTCACCTGATATCTTAGCCCTATGCGAAACTAACCTTGACCCTTCTATCCTCTCCTCTGAGTTTTATGTTCCTGGTTACCTTCCCCTCTTCAGGAAGGACTCCAATGTCTGTATGCATGGGCTTGGTGTATATGTCAGCGAACACCTCCCCCTAGCTAGAGTGACATCTCTTGAATCCCTGGACCAGTCTTTCATGTGCTTCCGTCTCTCATTCCTAAGCTCAGTTTCTTCCTCTACCACTCTCCCTCCTCCTCTGACTGCTCAGTACTTGACAGCATCTCTGACAATATTGACAAGGCCATTTCTTCTTGCCCATCTGCCCATATCGTCATGTTTGGTGACTTTAACACCCACCACACTAAGTGGCTGGAAAACTCTGTCACTGACCCTGCTGGTGTCCACACCATTAATTTTTCAATCTCCCAATCCCTTACGCAAGTGGTGGACTTCCCCACGCATTTCTTCAGTGGCTCTAATGGAAGGGACTTTCTACTAGACCTCTGCTTCACTTCCATCCCAAATTCTTGCACCACCAGACAGCTCTGTCCTCTTGGAAATTCTGACCACGCTGTAGTTTCTGTCAACATTTCATTCCACTCCACCCCTACCCAAGAATCCCAAATCCAGACCAGCAGAATATCCTACTGCTATCAAAGAGCATACTGGGATTCGTTCCGTGACTTCCTCTGCGACGTCCCTTGGAACAATGTTTTTAGTCTTCCCGTCGAAGACTGTGCATCAGAGGTCTCCTCCTGGGTTAAGGCTGGCATCGATGCTTTCATCCCTGCCAGGAAATTTCAGCTTAAATCCCATTCATCTCTCTGGTTCTTGCTCGCTTGCTCGGCCACCATTGCCCACCGGAATCACTTCTTCCAGCTTTACTGTATCCACGCCTCCGACCAAAACAGGCGCCTTTTGGCCTCAGCTCGTAATAAGTGCAAAAAGGTACTTAGCAAAGCTAAGATGCCTTTTGCTGCCAGAATGAAGCAATGCATAGCATCCTCTAAGTTCGGCACCAAAGACTACTGGCGCCTCTGTAAAAGCATGCTTAATATGAGTAAGTCCTCAATACCCCCACTAATCAATGAGTTTGAGGTCCTCACATCCTCAGTGGACAAGGCTGAATGCTTTGCCTGTAGATTTTCGACCAACTCATGTCTGGACTCGTCTGGAGTCTATACACCCGACTTCCCACCTAGAACAGAGGCCCAATTGAATGACATCCACATCACATCCTCGCTGATTTCTAACATAATCTCAAAACTTGACCCTCACAAAGCGAGTGGTGGGGAAGGAATCCCAATCATAGTCTTAAAGAAATGTGCCCCTGAACTCTCCTCTGTCCTTTCTAACCTCTACAACCTCTGCCTATCCTCCTCCTGCTTTCCTGCCTGTTGGAAGTCTTCTACTGTGGTTCCAATATTTAAGAACACTGGTGAACCCTCGGACCTCGCAAATTACCGCCCTATCAGCCTTCTTCTGATCTTTGGCAAAGTGTTCGAGGCCATTATTAACGCCAAGGTCGTTCAACATCTCACAGCCCACAGGCTACTCTTGGACAAGCAATATGGCTTCCGCTTCACAAGGTCTACTGCTGATATACTAACAACCATCACCGAGTATATATACCAGGCTCTCAACAAGAATGGTGAAGCCCGAACCGTCACCTTGGATATCTCTAAAGCATTCAACAGAGTATGGCATGCCGGCCTTATACGGAAACTGGACTTTTGTTGGACCTAATCCAGTCATTCCTCTCTAACTGCACTCTGAAGGTGGTATTGAATGGACATGCCTCTCAGAACTATCCTACAAACGTGGGTGTCCCCCAAGGCTCTATCTTAGGTCCTACGCTCTTTCTAATCTACATCAACGATCTCCCCAATGCCATAACATCCCAAGTAGGTATGTATGCTGATGACACCAAAGTTTACTCTCGCCTCGATCAAAAATCTGGTGTTGGTGACACGCCGAACCTCACTGCCTAGCTTGAAAAGAACCTCCAATCCGTTGTGGATTGGGGTAAGAAATGGCTCGTAAAATTCAATTCTTCTAAAATGAAGCTGCTGTCAATTAACCACCACAGACAACCCCCACATTAGCATGGAGCAGGCTTGCCTCCCAGAGAGTAAATCACTACGCCTGCTTGGCCTGACACTCGCAGTGGACCTCAAGTGGAATGACTACATTGAATCCATTGCTAAATCCGCTGCTATGAAAGTCGGCTCCCTGTGCACGGCCGAAAATTCTTTCAGCCTGAATCTATCCTGCACATATATAAATCTACCGTCCGCCCGTGTATTGAATACTGCTGCCACATCTGGTCAGGTGCCCCTGCTATTCTCCTCGGGCTTCTTGACAAAATACAGCAGAGAATCTGTAATGTGATCGATACCGACTTAGCTGACCGCCTGCAGTCACTCTCTCACCGGTGTGACGTGGCTTCCCTGTGCCTCTTCTATAAGTACTTTCACAGCTTCTGCTCGGATGAACTTAAATCACTGGTGCCCCCAAGTTGTGAATTTGCATGAGATACTAGATTGGCAACTAGGTCCCACCCCTTTTCGGTGAAACTGATGAAATGTAACCGCAATTTCTACTCCAACAGCTTCTTTTCTCACACTTCCCACCTGTGGAATTCCCTTCCGCATGATTGCTTCCCTGACAGCTACAACCTTCAGGAGTTTAAATGTAAGGTCAATAGACACCTCCTAACACACTAACTCGCACCCATTCCCTCCAATGCTCTCCCTACGTACCTCCTAACTCGTCTATCACCATCCCTCTGACATTCCCTATACCCAATTGCTCTATGTAGCCCCATGCGCTATAGTGGCAGTGGACTGCCTTGCTTAGGGTGATATGATTTAAAAAAAAAGAAAAAAATTTTTTTTACATATGTCACCACCCCCATCAATTAATTTCCAGAAATGTCAAAAAATGCAACTAGGTCTCAACATATAGATAATTTTAATTAAATTCATGAGTCATTGGGGAATGCTAATCAACTGTCTTTTTTTCTTCAAAACCTGCTCATTTTTAGAAAATCTGCTCCGAATTAGGAAAATAAAAATGCAATAAAAGTATGCCATTTTTTTATTTGGATAAATATTTGCTTTTAAAATTTGAAATTTTAACTATTTTTTATTTGAAGGTGTATTATGCTTGGGGAAATATGGTATCTATTTCTTTTTATTTTATTTTAATTTTTTTCTCAATAGGAGTAGATAGATTTGCCTATTTCCTACTTCACACTTCTCCATCAGTCTTTTGAACAGGAGTAGATTATTATACCTTGTTTCCTCCTTAGGAATGAATTTCTGGTTTCTTCTAAAGTCTTCTCATTCTCTTTTTGTGAACATGAAAGGGCGACTAGCAGCGGCTCTGGAAAAAAGAGGGTTCGTTTGTGTCTGGCGTGCAGGGCAGTAATCTGTTCCAAAGAAAGAAAATAATAATAATACTCACCGCTGTCTTAATAATCCACCTTCAGCTCATTCTAAAGGAAAAAAGAGAGGAGGCCCTCGAGTGGAATTTTTATAGACTGAGGAAATGGATTATGGGTAGAGAAATGGATTATGGATAGATAAAACCGACCAACCAAGTTCACCGGTGAGTTGGTGGCGTCAATTTCTTGGCGAGAAGCTGACGCAGAGAGACGCAGTGAAAAGGTGGAAGGAGGAAAGTGGAGGAGGAAGAGGAAGAGGCGTAGCAAGAAGCCAGCTGGGAGAGCGTTGAATTGAAATCCAACGGTCTGTGGTTCGATCCCTGGCTCTGCACTCACTAGAAGAAAGTGTGCAACACTTTTTCCCAGTAACGTCTTGCATCTTAGTGACATTATCACCTTAATTGGGGTGAATTTCTTAAAAAACTATAATTTACAATATCACACAATCTGAATATAGAAAAAATAATGTCCTTTGAAAAGGAGTAGAGGACTATTTCTTGTTTCCTCCTTAGGAGTGGATTTCCGATTCCTTCTAAAGACTTCTCATTCTCTTTTGGCCTAGTAGCTCTATGCATCTTAGTGGCATTAATACCTTGCTTGGAATGAATTTCTTAAAAAACTATAATTTACAATATTGTCAAATCTTAATACATAAAAAAAATGTTCTCTTTTTAACAAAAAATTTTTGCAAAACTCTTATTGTGTATTAATACACATATACTTTCATGGCTTCTGCTCTGATGAACTTAAATCACTGGTGCCCCCTAGACGTGAATTTGCACGAGATACTAGATTGGCAACTAGGTCCCACCGTTTTACAGTGAAACTGATGAAATGTAACTGCAATTTCTACTCCAACAGCTTCTTTCCTTGCACTTCCCGCCTGTGGAATTCCCTACCGCATGCTTGCTTCCTTGATGGCTACAACCTCCAGGAGTTTAAATGTAAGGCCAATAGACACCTCCTAACACACTAACTCACACCCACTCTCTCCAACTCTCTCCCTATGTACATCCTAAGCCATCTACCACCCTCCTTCTGACATTTCCCATGTTTTTTTGTAGAAGATTATCTCTTGTTTCCTGCTTGGGATTAGATTTCCTGTTCCTTCTAAAGTTTTCTCAATGTCTTTTACTTTAAGTAATCCATTGTATCTT
Source organism: Ascarosepion bandense (assembly GCA_037127315.1). Classification (NCBI taxonomy): domain Eukaryota; kingdom Metazoa; phylum Mollusca; class Cephalopoda; order Sepiida; family Sepiidae; genus Ascarosepion; species Ascarosepion bandense. The sequence goes on from JBBBDQ010001166.1 coordinate 1,915,595, forward strand.
AGTGACATTATCACTTTACTTGGGGTCAATTGAGTAATATTTTGAAAATTCTTTTCAGTAACAAACACTAATTATTGCAAATGAAACTAAATCAATATATTGATTTTCCAGTTGATACAGCAAAACATCTGCTAAGCAGCTGTATAACTTTTTCATCATTTTGTTGATACATTGATTTTTAAGGAAATAAGAACTGAGCTTGGATTATGCATATTGAAAATATTGTAACCATTGTGCAAGTCTTTCTTCATGTCAAATGACATCAAATCTCCAAGCTAACCATACAATGAACTTTGGTGCCAGTAAGTATATCACTACAGACAGAAAGACCAAAAATTGGGAAGTTCTATTGAACAAGCATTTGCTATGAAAAGACAGATATTATTCTCTGTAGACAATGACACTATTCAACAAATAATGAACTGCCTTAGTGATTTCTTTTCATCTTTATTCAGAGAAAAATGAATGCATTTTTTATAAAGAGTTTTGAAAAGAGAAACAACATTTTTTTCCTTTTTAACAAAAGAGCTAAAAGATGAAGGATATTGACTGTCAAAGACTTGCTGGAGATATAAACAGAATTTCCAAGTATCTTTTCTTTTTCATCTGCCCTTATTTAAAAGCCATTGCATTAAAAGGCTCTCAAAGTAATAAAAGAAGAAATATTTTTAAAAGAGCCACCCCAAAAAATATTTAATAAAAACAATGATAAATATTCTTTTAAATAAACAGGTGAAGAGGCTCATCCCTTGTTCCCTGTTTAGGATGTGGTTTCCGGCTTTCTCTTTCCCAATCTTTTCACTTTTACGTAGCCCCCTGCACATCAGTGGCATTACTGCCTTGCTCGGGGTGATATGATTTTAAAAAAAAAACAAAAACACTTTAAGGTATTTTTCATTCAATAACTCTGTATTTTCTATGAATATTAAATGATTTATTATTATAGAATTAATGTTTTATTTGAACACTTTATGTAATTTTTGTTCTTTATTACCTAAAAAATCTGATGATATTATAATTTTGAAATATGAGTTTAATGCAAATGTTCTCAGTATCATCTGTTACACAATATTAAGAAATCTTAGAAGTGTATTTGTAGTTAACTAATACAAACAAAAGCAATCCAGAAAAATTCCTGAAATATTTGAACTAGCCACCTAATAAAGTACTTTGTTTCTTCAAATGAATAATGACAGCAAGATGATATGATATAGTCAATGATGTGCTGGTTTTGTAACATGAATATTTCTACCCAATTATATTACATGACTATTCATAACTGAGAAATTGGGTATAACAAGTAATTTAGTGGATTCTGCTATATTTTTCATATATGCTAAATAGAATGCTGAAATGTTATATAATATCATTTACACTATATGAAAGTGAATGCTGGGTAATTTATCACAGAAGAAGAGGATACTTTAGGCAACAGAAATGTTGTTCTCTTTACTTCCATATGCTCACAGCTTTATAGCTAAGTTTTGCAATGGCATTTTCACAGAGTTGGGTCAGTCAAACTTCATGAGTATTCCATTTGTAAAAAAGAAATTCCACTTGTACATCTTTTTCCTAAAAACTTATACTTTGTGGTACTGATTTCTGCTTGCATGTCTTTTATGTGCCATGTCCTTTCAGAACTATCACAATTTCTTGTCCTTTGTAGCTCTTAATAAATTTTGTCAGTTATTGCTCCTAAACTTTGTTCTGTCATACATTTACTAAAATTCACTAGGTAGGTTATGCATTGGCCTTTAAATTTGTCCTAAGAGTACCAAATTTTCCAAATCACTTTCTTCATTATATGCCCTAGAAATTTCAATTGTCGCTTCTTGATATTAAGAATAAGTTTCATTTTTGTTTCCATTTTCACTTAAAACTTTGTCGTTGCACACACGCATTCAGTCTATGCTATCCACAGCATCCTTCTGTAGAACTACATTTCTGTTGCTTCAAGTTTCTTCTTCATCTTTGAGGAGATTGTTCAGTATTCACTGCCCTATAGGAGGAAAGATATTATGTCACATTTCAGTACTCTGTTCTTTACTTCTAACAAAATTTTTCAGTTTCTTAATACTCTGCTTAGCTTGTGGAATGCATCTTTGGCTAGCCTAATGTGTCTTTAGATTTCAATATCGTACTTTCTGTCCTCCATTAAAACACTTTCCAGATATTTAAATTTTTGTACTTGATTTTGGTATCTATGATTTGTAATGTACATTTTTGACTTCTACTTTTGCTAATAAACTTACATTCTATCTTCCTACAGTTAATGTTTCATCCGTTCTTATCACTTCCCTTTGTTAGGACATAAATTATATAAAAATTGTCTAAATGTTTTGTTTATCCCAATGCTTTTGGCTATACTTTTAGACATTTTCGAGGCTCAAATGACTAAACAGAAACCCCACCGAATCCCTTAAAACATACGTTAACAAACTCATAGCATCTAATAATGCTGTTATAGGATCTTTGAAAATCAACAAAATCATTAGCAATATAGTAACTAATACTAATACTAATATAGTATTAATATATAAACTGATATATAAACTAATATAATAATAATATATAAACTAATATATAATATATAGTAACTAATACTAATACTAATATAGTAACATCAAAATACATGCCCCTTACAACCCATAATCTCCCAGATACCTACACCCACATACCAATTGTCTAAATTCCTTAATGATACTATCACCCCATAAATTTTTTTTTTGTTTTTTAATCATATCACCCCAAGCAAGGCATTCCACTGCCACTATAGCGCAGGGGGTTACATAGAGCGATTGGGTATGGGAAATGTCAGAAGGAGGGTGATAGACGGCTTAGGATGTACATAGGGAGAGAGTTAGAGAGAGTGGGTGTGAGTTAGTCTGTTAGGAGGTGTCTATTGGCCTTACATTTAAACTCCTGGAGGTTGTAGCCGTCGGGGAAGCAAGCATGCGGTAGGGAATTCCACAGGTGGGAAGTGCGAGGAAAGAAGCTGTTGGAGTAGAAATTGCAGTTACATTTCATCGGTTTCACTGTAAAAGGGTGGGACCTAGTTGCCAATCTAGTATCTCGTGCAAATTCACGTCTAGGGGGCACCAGTGATTTAAGTTCATCAGAGCAGAAGCCATGAAAGTATATGTGTATTAATACACAATAAGAGTTGTGCAAAAATTTTTGTTGAAGCATGAGAAATAGACTTTAAAGCTGTGTAAATTGTGATGGAGAACAGTTTGAGCACCTGCAGTGATAAAATTTAAGCATTATTGTACACAGTAAAATTTAATTGTTAATGAAATAATTGTTATCAGTAAATAAAACTGTATATGTAATCTTGAAATAAATCTTATCATTTTTTGTCCACATACTTTTAGACTACTCTGTATATATATCTGAAATGTAGAGTGTGAACCAGATAACACAGTGAACTGGTCCACACTGAAGCCATTTACACAATTTCTGCTACTTATCAGGTGTTCAGCAATGGCTGACCCAGAAGTGTTCACAATCTGACTCACATAAACATCTGTTTTGAGAATTCTTAGTGGCACATACTGTTTTATTCTACAATCCAATCTCTGTGACATTCTTCCTATGTAGTAATTACCACAACTACAGACAAATCTATAAATAACAGAAGAAATATAGTGGGTAGGAAGTAATTCTTTTTTCATAGATGGGAAAGCAGAATGAGTACCAAGATAGATCCTAATAGAAAAATAAAAAAATGAGTACCAAGATATTAGGATCTAATAAAAAAATAAAAAATGAGTACCAAGATAGATCCTAATCTGAGTAGAAAAATAAAAAGAAGTTACTGCTCTAAAACTTTGCCAGTTGCTCACTACGTAAACCAATAAAAGGTAACCTTAAGTACACCGAACATTTTTCCACAGTATACGGCTTGTCTTTTGAAAAATTATTTGTTTTATCCTGTATCACACCATTAACAACATCACTGGGATAACCATTTTAAATAAGGTGCTGCAGATAAAATTTAACTCCATGTCCAAATAAGCTCTATGTAAGGGTCTTAATGAAATTTATTTTTCATTTTCTTTTACAAAATGAGTCTCACTGCATGTATAATCCCAAAAACGTGGCTTTACAAAACATAAAAGTTTCCAACTTAGTTGGAGTCTGATGAACGAAAACATCAAGAAATGATAAAAAAAATTCAGACTCCTTTCCAATTGTAAATTTTAAGGATGGATGCAACTAATTCAGAGTAGCAAGAAATGAGTCGATCTGTTCCTCACTATCAAACATTTATTATATCTGTTTCATTTGTAAATGAGTTATTATGCGACTTAAGTTTCTACCATGTGGTGTCTTCAGGAGATTTGCAAATAAAAAAATGTTTTCTTTCTTTTTTTCTTTCTTTCTTTCTTCATCTCTTTTCTTTTTTTGTTTTAGAAAATGTTGAGATATAGAGAAACCTGAAAGAAAAATGTTGTAACAATAATGGATACATCAACATAAATAGGGTCTAGACAGGGGTTTTAAAATTAAGTTGACACTTTGGCTATTAAGATTGAAAGAAGAAATCATGTATTCCTTAACAATATAAACTTTTTTCAAATTTAAAATGAATCTGTACTCTGATTTGTTAAATCGTAACACAAACATAAACGTTTCTGTCTTTTCATATCCATAAATAACAAGCATATTATTTCTTACATTTAAATGAAAACCATTTTCACAATTATGAGCTAACATTGCCTGATGATAAAGTAAACATAGAAATTTCCATGTCGCAATGTATTTTTAACTAAAAAAAAAATTAATTATATGATTATATATACATATGAAAAAATTAAGGTAGACATGTTATTTCATGGTAAATCAGAAGTATAGGCCTATTTCAGGCAAACCATTATCAGCTTCCATCTTACCATGAAATAACATGTCTGCCTTAATTTTTCTTATATTTGCTCTATATGTATTTATATACATATATATTTAGAGCTCTCTTAGAGAGTTATCCTACCACTTTATGTACAGGATACTCCTTTGGATTCTTCTATATCCACACAGCATGCTTATATATATATATGTGAATGCATGTATAAATATGTGAATTGAATATATATTAATCAGAAATTGAAAAGATGATAAAATAAAGAAAGAACAAATAGGAAACTGTATCTCAGTCTAACATATTTCATTTTTACTAAAGGTTCTTCTGAGTCTGAGAGAAAAATGTAAAAAACAAACAGACAGAATACTGGTATGCAATGATTTTGCGTTAGTTCTTATTGGTCAGATATGTGCTACATGCATGTGTATTGTGTACGTGTAACATTCTTAGTTTCATCGTGTCTTTTTGTCTGTCTATAAATATTTATGATACATATTTTCCTCTAAGCCTTTTTCACTGAATATTGATTTATCTATGGTAGAAATGTTTAACCTTTTATATTTGCAAGAATACTTTATAATGTCATATTTCAGTCAAAGGCATTTAATAAACTCTTCAGAAATTTTAGCCTTTCAGAAAGTTTTTGATCTTTAGAAAATTTAAACCATATCTGGTTGGTTTCTGGTAAAGGTCATATTTAAAATTTTCCAGGAATAATCTGATCTTTATTTGTCATACGGGAGATACATTATTTTTGTGAAAATTTATTTAGTTTAGCAAAAAATTTGAACATTAATTATATCCTTTATATGCTTCCAGTTTCTTGTAGCATTAATTGATGTTTAACTCTTTACCATTACTTTTTGCCTCACTCTGTTAGCCATTCACATAAACTTTCTTCCAGGTTTCCCTCTACACCTCTTGTCTTAAATATATCCTAAATACGTGTTAGAATTCTAATGAAACTGGAGCAGAATCAAAATCTAACACTACAAAAAATATCAGATGAATATCAGGGAATCCTAAATCTGAGCTGTGATATGCAGGGAATTGAGTTTGAGTTTTGTTTAAGGGCATATCAACATCTCCGTGGGTTATTTAATGCCAAAAAGGTGGGGTTTTAAGGTATTCTTTTTTAATGTTCGGTTATAGTAAGTAGTTGATTTAGTCAGATTTTGAGTTTGAATTTGAGTTTTGTTTAATGGCATATCAACACCTCTGTGGGTTATTTAATGCCGAAAAGGTGGGGTTTTAAGGTATTCTTTTTTAATGTTCGGTTATAGTAAGTAGTTGATTTAGTCAGATTTTGAGTTTGAGTTTGAGTTTTGTTTAATGGCATATCAACCTCTGTGGGTTATTTAATGCCAAAAAAGTCGGGTTTTAAGGTATTTTTTTTTTAATGTTCAGTTATAGTGAGAAGGTTGATTTAATCAGATTTTGATGAAAAAAATTTATTTTTATTTTATTGTATTTTAGAAAACTGAAAATATCTTCTAGTTTTGTATTCAAAAATGGAATGCTGGTAATAATTTTTTTCCTTCAAGAATGTATCATGGCAATAAAATTGTTTTTCCTTCAAAAATGTATATTTTTCTAAAAAGTTTTTTTTCACATATATATTTATATAAAAGTCTATTTTTATACTTTCATAGTGTTTTGACCCAAGTTTGGGGGTTAACTATTTGCCCATAGCTGGGATCCTAACAGGTGTTACCACTCCAGGTCAGGGTGGACCTGGGAACAACAGCAATTATGAGGTGGTTCCATGCTCCTGACAACCTTCTCAATCAGAGACCTTGCTACCTGATGCAGTTTATTGCCGTACCCAGAACCTAGAGGGAATTGAAGTAAAAAGATGTTCACATATACAAACCAAAGAAAAATGTGGAAAAAGAAATTAATCCATATTTCTGATGTGTAAGTTTACATCTGGGAGATGACTGTCCTTTTAAGAACTTAAAGTGCAACAATGTAGAAAAGTAGGACATAAAACTAAAGAAAGGAAAATTCCTCACAGAAAAAATTAATTCACAAAAAGATGGAAAAAATAATTACATAAAATCAAAGAAAGATTTGCGTATGTGAAAATGAATAATGTGGATGCAAAAATACAACTAGACGCTATATCACAATAATCAAGAAGCCACATGGAAAGCAAACAGAAAACCTATATTAAAAAGGAATTCAAAAGTTGCAAGTAGACGCAATGCCAAAGAAATTGAGGAAAAAGAATGTGCATACATACAGATGAAAGAAAAATAAGTAAAAACAAAAATTAATCCATGTCTCAGAAGTGAAAGGTTACATATTAGAGACAACTGTCCCTTTAAGGATTCGAAATGCTACAAGTGTAGAAAAGTAGGAAATAAAAAGTCACAATGTAAAAATAAAATTTAGTTTTACATTGTGATTTTTTCTCTGAGAACTTTTTCTGTGAGAACTTTTTCTTGGTTTAGTTACTAAACCAAGAAAAAGTTCTCAGAGAAAAAATCTAGAGACAGTGTTGCAATGGAAAAAATAATTACAGAAAATAAAAGAAAAATTATGTATGTGAAAATTAATAATGTGGATGTAAAAATGCAACTAAACACTGGTAGTTATATCACAATAATCAATGAAGTCACATAGAAAGTAAACAGAAAACCTGATATTAAAAAGATCTTTGAAGCAAGTGGTGTGTTGGGTGATAAACTATTTGTTATTGGTGAAATGACTTGCAATGTTTCATTTCATAACAAATGGTTAAAAGCTATGGCTTATGTGTTAAAAGTACAACAACATTATTCAGTACTAACTGGATGAAATCATTTGAGTTATGTGATTTACCTATAAATATTTATTGCAAAAATATAAATGAACAAGTGGCTGGTTTTAAAAAAATGAAAATTAAAAGGAAGAATTAAAAAAAATGTTTTCCAGATGTTTTGTCAGATGAGTTGTGTCAGTATTTCAAACATCAGCATTCAAACTGAAACATAGCCTTGGATCAAGTCAATGAAGAATTAGGCAGACTAATTGTGGTAAGTCAACCGGGATTCAGTCTATTTTTCAGTCTGTTTTTCTGTAATTTTTAGAATTTATTATTTTTTTTTTCCTTTTTTGTTCGTCTTTGATTTTTTTTTGTCACTTAGTTTGTGTAAATTATTTTGCAATTCAAGGTTATTTTTGACTTAAGATAAATAGTGTCATGGTTCAATTATTTCCAGTTTTGTCTTGTAGAAGAGTTAAATTTCTGTCTTCGAGACATTCAATTCATAACGGTTGGCCAGCGAATGCATGCTGCTTAACTCGACTATATTCTGTAAAAAATGGTTTAATTTTAATGTGATATAGTGTCTAGTTGTATTTTTACATCCACATTATTCATTTTCACATACACAAATCTTTCTTTGATTTTATGTAATTATTTTTTACATCTTTTTGTGAATTAATCAAGGCTATGTTTCAGTTTTGTCTTCAGAAAAAGGCAGAGTAATTAAAAAAAAATGACCATTCAAAATGGGCAGCATCAGCAGTGTATGTCAAGAAAAAGAAATAAGGAAATTCATGTTTGTGCTGAATTTTTGACTGGGTTAAACAATTGTTAAGAATCAAAATCATTACTCATTACCAAATCCAGAGGAAATTTTCATGAAACTAAATGGTAGAAAATTTTTTTCAAAGCTGGATCTTTCTAAGTTATATTGTAAATACAAGTTGAAGAAGAGTATTTTGAGATATTGATGGTAAATATGTATAAGGAATTGTATAAGTTCAGCTGACTTTCTTATGGGATAAAAGACACTTTAGTAATATTTCAGCAGGTTATGGATTCTATGATTGCAGATAGTAAATTTGCAGTTGCTTATCTGGATGATTAAAAGTATATCTAAGATATAACATATTAATCATGTGAAAATAACTTTTGAAAAAATATGAGAGGATGGGTTCAAAGTCAGTGGGGTGCAAATTGTTTTTGACTACAATCAAGTACATAGGATAAATTATTGATAAAAATGGTCATCAACAAGATCTGTTGAGGGCAAGTGCAATTAAGAATATGTTTTCTCTTCCTAGGCTACATTCATTTATTATCAAGTCTACATAACTAATATGCAAAATTTGATTGGATATTGTGATTGTAGCCTTAAAAAGTGAAATAGAAATTAAAAATATATTATGCAATGTAGAACACTAGCTACCAGTTACCCTAAGAGAGAAAAAAAAAAGAAAAACAGAACAAAACATGTTTATTACAGAAATGAAATAAAAAATATAGATGGTTTTTAGAACTAAATCCAGACTTGAATGCTTAATTGCTATTCAGCAGAGTACTAATATTCAGCAGAGTACTAATATTCAGCAGAGTACTAATATTCTAATATACTAATAAAGGATGTGCGTTGTGGTACAGTGGATGTCGGCTCGGAACGACAAACCGGGGATCCGAGTTCGAATTCCAGCTGAATCCATTGTATTCACTTACGCGCAAATATCCTTGGGAAAGGTATTAATCCGTCTCTTCCTTCCAGTTATGGGTTAAATAGCAGGACAGATTGGGTTCTATAGCCTTGGTTGGCAACCAGTCTACCGCAGAAAGCAATGGCAACCTACTGCAGGATAATCTTCTGCCCAGTCAGTCATGTCTCTTTCGAGACATGATTGCCCAAGCGTGTATCACGTATGGCACCTAAACTGACTGACTAATATTCAGTAGAGTACTAATATTCAGTAGAGTACTAATATTTGCACAAAGAGTAGTTATACATATCCTATTACAAAAGCAGGTACCAAATGAATTTTATAATGAACATCCAAAAATTTCAAGGATGAAATCTTTTATGAGAAGTTATATATACTAGACCAAAATGAATGAAGATATTGAAAAATTAGTAAAAGCCTGAAGAGGTTATGTTGTGGGCGCAAAATCATCTACCATGAAATTACAACCTTAGCCAAAGACAGATAATCTGAAGTAAAAAATGCACATAGATTTTGCAGCTTAATAAATGGATCACATTATCTGGTAGTAGTGAATAGCTTTACTAAGTGGCCTAAAATTCACAAGTGCAAAAAACCAACTTCCATAGTTACAGCAAATTTTTCCATGAACTGTTTGCATTTCAAATGTTTCAGATAATGTTACACAATTCGATCTAGTGACATATCCAGCCTTAGTGGTGAGGTTTCTAGTAAATAACAAGATTTTCATTTAAAATCAGACTTGTTGAATTCTCTGCCTCTGGGCAGAGAGGAACCCAGACAAGGCTATTCTGAAGGGCATAGTCTCTTCTGGGGAATAATAGACAAGAGTCCGATTCTGCCTTATGTAAGGTCTACGATAAATTCTTCCCCAAGCTTTAGGGCTCAGAATTTCCAAAGTAAAGAGTGGACCTTGTATCACGTCTGATTTCAGTGGAGAAGTTTCTGGTATATATCCAAATTTCCCCTTGAAATCAAACTTGTTGGACTCTCCGCCTTTGAGCAGATATGTACAAAGACAAAGTTAAGCCAAAGGGCACACTCTTATCTGGTGTGCGTTGTGGTGCATTGGATATCAGCTCGGAATGAGAAATCGGGGAACCGAGTTCAAATTCCAGTTGAATTCATTGCATTCACTTACGCACAAATACCCTTGGGAAAGGTATTAATCTGTCTCTTCCTTCCAGTTATGGGTTAAATAACAGGACAGATTGGGTTCTATAGCCTTAGCTGGCAACCAGTCTACCACAGAAAGCAATGGCAACCTACTGCAGGATAATTTTCTGCCCAGTCAGTCATGTCTCTTTCGAGACGTGATCGCCCAAGCGTATTTCACGTATGGCACTTAACTGACTGACTTATCTGGAGAAAAGTAGACAAGACTTGATCCTGCATATGTAGGTTCTATGGGAAATTTTTGCCTGGGTTTCAGAATTCCCATGTTAAAAAAGAACTTGGGTGACATCCGGCCTCAGTGGGAAGGTTTCTGGTATATATCAAAATTTTCAATAGATAACATACTTGTTGGAACCTCTGCCTCTGGGCAGAGATGAACCCTGACAAGGCTATGCTGAAGAGCAGAATCTTATCTGGGTAAAATGAGACAAAAGTCTTACACTGCCTTATGAAATGTCTACAGAAAATTTTTGCCAAATATTAAAGGCTTGTGAGTTCCATAATGAAAACTGACCTTGTATCACATCCTGGGGAGGTTTCTTTAAATACCCAAATTTCCACTCAAAATAACTTTTTCGGACTTTCTGTCTTCGAATAGAGAGAATTTCTGATGAGGCTATGCTGAATGGAATACTCTTGTCTGAGGAAAAGTATACAAGACCCAATCTTACTTAGGTGGGGTTTATGGGAAATGTTTGCCTGAATATACACGTTTTAAATATTTCATGTTAATGACGGCCACATACCACCAGAGTGAGGAGAACTTACTTAGATTTCTATTCAAAATCAGACTTGTCCAACTCTGCCTTCAGGCTAAGAGATATCTAGACAAGGCTATGCTGAAGGGCAGAGTCTTATCTGGAGAAAAGTAGACAAAACCCAATCACATTTTTGTGGGGTCTACAGGCTGAGAGTGACAAAGTCAAGACTGTCTACTGACTTGGACACTGCTGAGAAGTAAAGATGGGCTTAGTGTCTGATCCTGCATATGCAGGTGCTGGACGAATTTTGCCCTTTTGCCCAAGTGTCTGTGCTTGGGTTCCCCACTGGCCCAGCATGGCCTTGTGTCACATCCTGTCTCAGTGGAATGACTCAAAGTAAATATCCAGAGAATTCTGATAAAGTGTTTATTAGAGTACCATTGAAGTGAGTTCAGATAAAATATTATAACCATTAGTAGTGAGTTATAACAGTATGTGAAGAACATTATTAAATAAAAAAAATCACCCAGAGTAGTAAAGACACAATATTGTAAGAAATTATGTAAATCATATAAAACTGCCTGAATGGAAAAAATTATGAAAGGTTTTTCTGATATTTTTTTTATTAACCTTTAAGTATAAATACTCAGACAATTTAAAGATACTATTAACTATTATTAGTATCAACACAAAAAGTTAATACTGTTATTTTTTGGTTAATCATCTTTTTTCCCAATTATGCATTTTAATGACTAAAACAGTAAAAAGTTAAAATAATCTTTTAATGATTTCAGATACCTTATAAATAAAAAACAAAATATATTTACCTTCAAAACTATTTAATCTGCCACTTTCAAAAGAAATACTCTGATAAAACTAGAGACAGAAAACTTGTTGACTTTTTTTATATATTATCAGTGGGACTTCTGCTGCTTCATCACTGATGAGTGATTTCATATTAGGTTTATATTTAGTAACCTTGAGAGATATACATGCCTTACTAGTTACATCTATTATGAGACTTAACAAAGTTCGTCACTGAGAACAAAGATTCACAAGCATATGTAAATGAAAACATGAATTTAGTTTAGTTCATCCAGTCTGAAAACTGTCTGGAAACTTAATGAATTTTGCTGTCTCTTCCAGTTCTATGAATATATCATATTTTGTAAAGAACTGCTAATCAGAAAAATAACTTTGAAGACATTGGCAATCTGCTAGATTTTAGGAGATCATTGATGTACTTCTTAAAAACTTCTAGTTTCATTTGTAAAGCCTTTATATAATCAAATATCTAATGTCTTACCAGAGGCCTGTAATTTAATATTCAAGTCATTTAAATGTTCACAAAAATCTGCAAAAACATCAATTTACAAACCCACATGATGTCAGACAATTCTTGGTAAGATACTTGTTGGTCATTAAAAAAAAGATTTATCTTATCTAAGCATTTATCAAATCATTTTAAAACCAAACCTCAGCTAAGCCAACAAATATTGTAGTACATTTCTAATATTTATATACAGATTCTACCTCATTCAGTAAAATTTGAAACTGTTTTTTATTTAAAGCCTGAGCAGACATGTAATTGACAATGTTGGTAATTGTTTTCATCCCTTCCTGATGTTTCTTTAGGCCAACTTTTGCCCACAAAGCATCCTCTTGTATGATGCAATCAAAACCTATAAGTGTATCACCAACATCTTTTGCAAACAAATTGAAAAATCTTGCCTTTTTACCAGTCATGCTGGAGGCACAATCTGTTGTGGTAGATGCGACTTTTGAAATGTGAATTTGTTTAGTAGATAATTAATTCACAGTCATTCAGTTAAGTGCCATACGTGATACACACTTTAGGCGATCATGTCTCTTTCAAGACATGACTGACTGGGCAGAAGATTATCACACAGTAGGTTGCCATTGCTTTCTGCAGTAGACTGTTTGCCAGCCAAGGCTATAGAACCCAATCTGTCCTGTAATTTAACCCATAAATGGAGGGAAGAGATGGATTAATATCTTTCTCAGGAGTATTTACATGTAAGTAAATGCAATGAATTCAACTGCATTCACTTATGTACAAATATGTATATTTATGTTGGTTAAGTGCCATACGTGATACACGCTTTGAGCGATCATGTCTCTTTCAAGATATCACTGACTGGGCAGAAGATTATCCCACGGTAGGTTACCATTGCTTTCTGTGGTAGACTGGTTGCCAGCCAAGGCTATAGAACACAATCTGTCCTATTATTTAACACATAACTGGAGGGAAGAGATGGATTAATATCTTTCCTAAGGGTATTTGGGCATAAATGAATGCAAGGAATTCAACTGGAATTCGAACTTGGCTCACCAATTGGAATTTGAACTCAGTTCCCTGACATAGTTTTCCATATCTCAGCCCTGTTTGTACCCCTGGTAGTGTTACAAAGGTAACCATCTCTTCACATAATTCATCACCCAAACAAAATTGAGGAAATATTACTAGCCTAGATGATAATGAGCTTTCCATGCTTTCATCAACAGAAAAAAGAAAAAATTTCATGAAGATAAACTTTTCTTTCAATTGTTTGCATCTTAATTTTTATTTTATTTTATTTTTTTAATCATCTCACCCCAAGCAAAGTGAGATTGCCACTAGTGTGCAGGGGACTACAGTGAGAGAAAAGACTGGGTACAAGAGGTCTCAAAGAAAGAATAAAAGATGGATGGGATTCAAGGAGATACAAGATGGTAATTGATGTTGCATCTTTGGAGTTTGTCGCTATCTGGAAAGCAAGTAAACAAAAGGGAGTTCCACAAGCAGGAAGTGTGAGAAAAGAAACTGTTGGAGTAGAAGAGGAGGTTACATTTAACTATTTCAATGTTAAAAGGGTGAGACCTAGATGGCAATCTAGTAGCACACTTAAATTCATGTGGTTGGGGGACCAGGAAAAAATGCTTGTCAGAGCAGTTGCCATGAACATATTTGTTGAAAAGACAGAGGGAAGAATTATTTTATCCTTAATTTTTTTCTTACTCACAGACAAATATTTAATGTGCTGAATAATCTTTTCCTTTTTTGAAAAATTGTCAAAAAGGAAAGGCACACATTTGAGCCAAGCTTCTTCAATATACTCCCCATTGCTGAGTGGTTTTCCATGTTAAGCAATAACTTTTGAAATATCAAAACTAGCAGCAACTAAAAGCTGAAACTGGACCTCCCTGAAATAAAGTTCATAAAAGTTTGTCTTGCTCAGTTCATGAGAAATTAATTCTGACCAATTAATCCTGCCCAACCCTTGCATAGAACTTATGGTGGCATCTATTCAATTCAACTGTAAATTGATGAGATCTCAACACCAATTTGGTACTGAACATAAATTTGAGAAGTGTAGATTTTATAGTGAAAATCTCATCTGAACAATTACCATGAAAGTATTTATAGAAAAGATAAAAAGAAGCAATCTTATGGTGATGGGAAAGTAGCTGAAGCCAAGCTGCCAGATTGGGACTGATAGTATTGCAGGTTATTTGGATTTTATCAAAGACCTCAAGGTAAATAGCAGGAGCACTGGACCATATGTGGCAGCAATATGGATGAATGGTAAGAAGATTCTGTAGAGAAAAATTATCTCACACAACACAGTGAACCAACTTTCTTAGCAGCTGACCTAGCAATAGATTTAATATAGTCTTTCCAATTCATGTAAGCTGAGTATGTTAGCCTGAGAAAGTGCAATGAGTCACTTTCCTGAAGGTTAGCATCAGCCATGCTGACAGAAGGCAGAAAGGAGTCTCCCAGATGATTACTGGAGATAAGTTTAGTTTTGAAGGTGTTAAAATTTCTAATTTTTAGGCAAGTGTTGAGTAACTGAATTCACTTACATATAACATTAACACCTTGGGAAAGGTGTTAATTACATTAACATATAATTATAAACGAATTAACATATAATTATTAATTATTATAATATATAATTATAATATAATATATATTGAATAATATAATAATATAATAACATAATAATAATATAATAATAATATAATAATATAATAACAGAATAATAATATAATAATATAATAATAATATAATATATATTATAATATAATTATTAACATTAACATATAATTATAAAAGGTGTTATTACATTAACACCTTGGGAAAGGTGTTAATCCATATCTTCCTTCCCGTTATGGGTTAAATAATAGGACAGATTGGGTTCTAACAAGTCTACCGCAGAAAGTAATGGCAACCTACTGTGGGATAATCTTCTGCCCAGTCAGTCACGATCATTCAAAGTGTGTATCATGTATGGCTCTTAACTGACTGACTGACTGACTGTTGAGTATTACTCACAAAGTTATTTTTGTTCATTTACTTTCAAATTTTATCTGAAATGGTCTCAATTTTAAATGACCAGCTTCCCAAATAATACCAATATGCAGACAAAAGAATTCTAGCTACCTAACAGAAAACATATCGGCTCTTGATAATGACTGCAAAAAACAAAAATACTTAAGCACAAAAAATAATAATAATATATACTTTCACGGCTTCTGCTCCAATGAATTTAGCTCATTGGTGCTCCCTATATATGAATTTATTCGAGCCACAAGATTAGCAACTAGGTCCTACCCTTTTACTGTGAAACCAATAAAATGTAAATTCTACTCCAGCAGGTTCTTTTCTCGCACTTCCCACCTGTGGAATTCTTTTCCATTGACTTGCTTTCCCGATAGCTACAATCTCCAAGCATTTAAATGTAAAGTCAATTGTCATCTCCTATCTCACTAACCTGCATCCTCTCTCTCATGCTTCTTTCTCCGTCTACTCCACTCTTATCAGTATCCTCATCCTTCTCTTATCCTCTTCCTGACACCCCCAATAACCTGTCACTCTTTTTCATGACTTTCCTCCTATATAACTCCCTGCAAAACAGTGGCAGTAAAATGCCTTTCTTGGGGTGATATGATTATAAAAAAAAAAAATTTAAAAAAAAATGAACTGCAGATAGCTTATCCACAACCTCAAGCATAATGCTCAACACCTTATCTAAAAATTGAGAAAATACATTACAAAATTAAACAGACAGATTTTGTCAGTTCTTTTAATCAAACTTACTTGGATATATATATATATATAACGTAGAATACTTGGTATATAATTCAGGTAAATTCTGATAGAGATGAACTCAAAAGTATTCAATGTTATATTTATTCAATTTAACAGAGTAATATAATCTAGAAAAAATTTTAAATATTCTACAATTTCATGAGTAATACGTATTTTGCAGGCAAACCTTGCTGCCTGTCAGACCCAAATCTTCTCTTACCCACTTCCTGACACCCCCATAACATGTCACTCTTTCTCTGGGATTTGGGTCTGACGAGCAGCAAGGTTTGCCTGCAAAATATGTATTACCCATGAAATTGTAGAATATCTAAAATTTTTTCTAGAGAATGTATATATATGCATGCATGTTTGTGAGTGTCTATATTCTATACCTATGTTTACATACAGAATAAACAAATGAATATATCCTAAAGCAAGTCATTTATAGCTTTAGAGATTTGCACTCATGTATACAAGTGCTAAAGAGAGAGAAAAAAAATAAAAGAGAATTGACGTAGAATAGAAGCCAGTTGATGGCATGTTTAAATGGACTGAGATAATTTTTATGGCTTCCAACTTGTATTTTGAAGAGAAAAAATAAGTTGTACAAAACTAAAATTGCTACCAAGATAATTGTCATTTGACATGCAGTCATTTTTTTCTATGCCAAAAGCTACAGGAAGTGCTTAAATATCACTCTCAATGCATACACTACTACCTTCTTTTGTTGTGGTCACTTCAAATTTCTTTAAATAAATAAGAATTCAAATTCTTATTGTTGGTAAAATGTTATAACATGTAATTATTAAAGTTGTTTTTTATTCTGGAGAAACTTGTTATTGTCCAAGGATATTGTTGTCTTTGGTTTTGAACTGTTAATGCAAAACTATCTAAAAACAGAATATAAAAAGTGTTGTATCAGTGTGTGTGTGTGTGTGTGTGTGTGTGTGTGTGTGTGTGTGTGCGTGCATGCGTGCGTGCATGTGTGTGTGATTAAAGAACAAATATGCAGAAAATACAAGTCTGATGTTAATATAAAATGTGGTTTCACATCTCTAAAAGTAGTCCTTCTCTTAGACTGGCTGCCATGCAAGGCCAGATATCCCAAGCAATTTTTCTTAATGCCATTCCCATTTAGGAGGTAGGCAATCATGATTCTCCATGGCTTATGTTTCTTTATTATCTGAGAATTGACATGCTGTTTGGGTCAGGCCGCATGTCCCAGAATTCTCTGACCAAAAGTTAAAAACTACTATTTTTTTTCAACTCACTGACAGAAGTGTGTGTTTATGGGGCTGGATTCAACTAACATGAATATTGTTTGAAGTAAGAAATTTTTGTTCGTTTTCTGCCTAATTATTGCTTAACTTAAAACATTAATTGAAGGATTGGCTTTGTTTCTTAGCAGAAATTCCTTTAAGTGGACTTTAACTAAGTTAAAACTTAGCAGGTCACCAACACTTTTTTCTCCCCCTCCCTTCAACTGGAGTAGATTGACTAAACTATTGCCCGGTTCACACTCCACCAACGTTTATTGAAGGGGTGAAGAGGCTCATCCCTTGTTTCCTGTTTAGGATGTAGTTTCCGGCTTTCTCTTTTCCAATCTTTTACTCATTTCCATTCTTTTTTTTTTCTTTTCAATTGGAGTAGATAGACTAAACTATCACCCGGTTCACACTCCACCTACGTTTATTGAATGAGTGAAGAGGCTCATCCCTTGTTTCCTGTTTAGGATGTGGTTTCTGGCTTTCTCTTTTGCAATCTTTTACTCATTTCCATTCTTTTTTTTTTCTTTTCAATTGGAGTAGATAGACTAAACTATCACCCGGTTCACACTCCACCTACGTTTATTGAATGAGTGAAGAGGCTCATCCCTTGTTTCCTGTTTAGGATGTGGTTTCTGGCTTTCTCTTTTGCAATCTTTTCACTCTTACATAGCCCCCTGCACATCAGTGGCGTTACCGCCTTGCTCGGGGTGATATGATTAAAAAAAAAAAATTCTTTGGAAATATATGAGGCAGGAAAGCAAGAAGTAGAGAGGCAGTAGTTGTAGTTTGGAGAGGAAAGATGACAGTTCTGAGACACATTTCTTCAGGAACATGATTGCAATTCCATCACCTATACTCTCCTTATGAGGATCAAACTTTGAAATTATGTTAGAGATCAGTGAGGGTGCAACATGAACATCACTCAGTTGAGCCTCAGTTCTAGGTGGGAGTCAGGTGCAGATACCCCAGATGAATCAAATGTTGAGTTGGTAAAGAATCTGTGAGCAAAGCACTTGGCCTTGTCTGCTGAAGATGTGGGGATCTCAAATTTATTGATTAAAGGGTGAATTGAGGGTTTGTTGATATTTATCACATTTTTAAAGAGCCACTAGTAGTTTCTGGACCCAAACTTGCAAAGTGCTATATGCTGCTTCATTCTGTCATCAAACAACAGCTTGTCATCATTTAGGATCCTCTTGCACTCATTACAAGCAGAGGCAAAATGGTGCTTATTATGGTCAGACATGTGGTGCTGATAAAGCCAGAAGTGATTCCTGTGGGCAATAGCAATTGAACAAGCAGTGCAGAACGAGGGGAATGAATGGGGTCTAAGTTGTAACTTCCTGGCTAAAATGAAACACATCACACAGAAAATTGCGGACTGACTCTCAACCTGCACTTTGGTAGCAGTTAGATATTCTACTGGTCAGAAGTTCCTGGAGAGAGGGTAAGTGGAGAGAGATACTCACAAAAACAGCAGCATGATTAAGATGTGGCAAGAGTTAAGGATAAAAGTGAAACAGAGATCTAGCAATGAGTCATGTCTGTTAGGGTTATTAAAGAAATGCATGGGGAAACCCACCACTTGCATAAGAGATTGAGTGATTGAAAAGTTAATGGTATGAACACCAGCAAGATCTGTGACAGATTTTTCCAATCACTTTATGTGGTGGGCATTAAAGTTTCCAAACACAGATATATGAGTGAGCAGATGAGAAGAGATGGCCTCATCTATGTTGTTCAAGATGCTGTCAAGTACAGAACAGTCAGGAGATGAAGAGGAGCAGTAGATAAAGAAAAGATAGCTAACTGAATTTAGTAGACAGAGACAGAGACACATGTAGGAATGATCTGGAGATTCAAGAGAAATCACCCTAGATAGTGGGAGATGCTTACTGACATAAATACCAATTCCATGCCTATGGATATTGAAGTCCTTTTTAAAGAGGAGAAAGTAACCAGGGTAATAGAAATCAGAGGATGGAATAGAAGGGTCAATGTTAGTATCACTGGGAGCTAAGATGCCAGGTGAGTTTATGTGGAGGAAGGATTCAATGCTGCAAAAGTTGGTATGGATACCACGAATGTTCAAGAAAGAGATGTGAACAGGTTTAGGTGATTTTTGTTTAGCTGGTTTAGTTTTAATTCTTATTTTGTGTGATGTCAGAATTAGAGATTTTTTGGTAAGGAGAGGCCTAAAGTAGTAGTATCAGTAGGTTGTCAAATGCAACATGTGTAGGAAGGAAATTGACGCAGACTGTAGCATAATGTAGTCTCAGGGTTACTCACCGAAGACAGTTGCCGGGACACCCATCCATATGCAACATGGTACTGCAAGAAACCCTGATATTATTTAACTGTTGATCACAGCAGTCTCTCAAGACACTACACAAAAATTTGGGCTCCTAACTAACACTCAGAAGCAGCAACCAGGAAACTGCCAACCTGATATCTCCAAATGAAGTGATGTTACCACCATCCACATATGTCATAAAAAACTTGTGACAGCATCCCTATTCAGTCCTGAGGAGAAGAAAGAAACTGAGAACCCATTTCTAAACAGGAAACAAAGGATGAGCCTCTACTCCTGTTTAAAAGAAGAAGGAGTAGTATGACCAGGGCGATAGTAGGATATATCTATTCCAAATAAATAAAAAGAATGTGTGAATAGCCATGATCACCTACTTGCTAGAAGGATGTGACATAACAAAAGCATCAATCTATCTATTTCCTCTTCTGTGTTTTTTTTGGGGTGGGGGGAGTGGGGTTAGTATGAGTATTGAAATGACATTTCACTGGTTTAAAAAGAGAATTAAAATGGACAGGAGGAAGTGCATGTACTCAAATGTACTTTGATAAATTTTTAATCTGAAAAGTAAAGTACTGTAAAAGAAAAAAAGAACTCATTTATATTTTTAAGTCTACAAACTAAAAGAAAATGAATACAGTTTTTCCCCCAAGAGAAAATGAAAGTATTGGTTTTGAACAAAATTTTGTAGGTTTTTAAAGGAATCAAACTAATGGGTTGGAACAAAATTTTATAGCTTTTGAAGTAAATCCAACTATTGATTTGGAACAAAATTTTGTAGCTTTTTAAGTAGAAAAACTATTAGGTTGGAACAAAATTTTGCAGCTTTTTAAGCAAATCAAACCATTGTTTCAGAACAAAATTTTGTAGCATTTTAAGTTTATCAAATCATTGGGTTGGAACAAAATTTTGTAGCTTTTTAAGTGAATTTCAAAGACAATATCTAGATATTTATTTAACCACATACATGCCATTTTTGATCTGGTACCTTTCACCATTTTTTTGATCTGGTACCTTTCACCCTTTTTTATATACTTTCATGATTCTGCCTTTCTGGGAGGAAAACTAGTCCAAGTAGTTTTTACAGTCTTCAAGGGAATTGAAGTTCTTCCTATTCGTAAAGATTGAGATGAGTAGTGGATATGGCAAATATATGTCAATATTTCTGAGATGAGGTAGTATTTACAGTATTTACATTGCTCAGACTGTTTTTCTCATCTTTAGCGCCATATTCATGATGTTTCAGCCATTGTATGCTTCGACCTTCTTCAGGTGCTTTAACTGGGGCATATTTTCTCATTCCATGTGTCATGCCATTTCCACAAAACATTGTGAGTATGATAAAAAAGATGAGGACAACAATCTGAAGACAACAGTCTGAGGACAACAGTCTGAACAAGGTAATTAATGGCAAATATTGTAGAACATTCCAGCCAAGCTCTACCAATTTCTACTGGGTCTGCAAAAACATGTGAAATCAAGTGTTTCTTTTAGTGGAAAAAGCATCAATCTAATTGGCCAATTCTGGACACTTTTCAATAATTCACTGAATTGAAAACATTACTTGTCTGCATTGTGGTGCAGTGGATATTAACTCAAAACAAGTTGAATTCATTGAATTCACTTACATGCAAATACCCTTGGGAAAGGTATTAATTCATCCCTTCCCTCCAATTATGGGTTAAATAACAGGACAGATTGGGTTCTATAGCCTTGGCTAGCAACCTGTCTACCGCAAAAAGTAATGGCAACCTACTGTGTGATAATCTTCTGCCCAGTCAGTCATGTCTTGAAAGAGACATGATCACCCAAGCGTGTATCATATATGGTACTTAACTGACTGACTGACTTGTCTGAATCCCATGTTTGAATTAGTGGAAGAAATCCATAATAAATAATGTTATTTCAATCCTATCAGATACACAGTATTGTCATCTCTTGAGTGGTTAATAGTGACTCATTTAATTTTTGACAGGAGTTATTTTGTCGTACATTGTTTTAGATAATCAATTTTCATTGCTTGTAATTGTTCCTTTTTTTATTTAAATGCTTCATTTTTGTTGCATTTGAGCAGGGAATTGCAGATGGAAATGTTATCTGTTAACCATGTTAGTTTTTTTTTCAGTTGCCTTGCAACATACATATAAGATATATGGTTTCCTGCATCATGTGACCTGGACAATTTATAATCAGCATATTGATTATTCATCATCAATGCTTACAATCTTCTGGAATATTCTCAGACTTCCAGACCAAAATTTCTATTTCTGAACCTAGGGAAGCACTTAAGAAGAGTAGTTTCAGTGATGGCACCATTTCTATAAATGGCACATTCCATTTAGATTTTTGTAAAGTGTTTTGTTTTTGCAGAAATGAAAATGATATGAATCATACAGAAAGATGTGATGAAATTTGACCTTTTAAAATCATCTTATTTACTTGATTTGTTCCTCTCCTCTTCTCTCCTAGCTCTTGTGGAGCACAATCTTTTCTTTGGTTCACACCAATCTGTTCAGCTGCAATAGCCCACAGGAGTCACTTTTTCAAAGTGTACCAGCATTTTCAATTTATGCCAACAAAATAATTCTAATCATATCAGAAGCCTATTTGTTTCTGCTTGCAATAATTATAAATGTGTTCTGAAAGTAACTAAGTCATTGTTTGTTGATAGAATGAGGTACCATATAGTCTCTAACAAGTTTGGCTCATATATATTGTCTAGTTGACTCCACCACCCCACAGCCAAAAGATAAAATAATTCTTTTTTTCTACTGGCATTAGTACATGTGTGTTTGGGTTGGGATCAGCTTTGAAATATTCTTAAAAGTCAGTTATAATTTTGCTTTGATTTTATTTTGTTTTATTTTTTTGTGGCTAATTTTAAAAAAGTTTCATGGTTATTTGAACGAGTGTTCTTTATCTTTTTTCAAAGAAATTTCTTTGACCGGACTTTAACTTAAAACTTAGTTAACTCACCACTGTTACCTTTGTTTCTTTCTTTCTTCTTCTTCAATTGGAGTAGATAGTCTAAACTATCACTCGGTTCACACTCCACCAATGTCTATTGAACAGGTGTAGAGGCTCATCCCTTGTTCCCTGTTTAGGATGTGGTTTCTGCTTTTCTCTTCCAATCTTCACTTTTTTTTTTCAATTGGAGTAGATAGACTAAACTATCGCTCAGTTCACACTCCACCCACATCTATTGAACAGGTGTAGAGGCTCATCCCTTGTTCCCTGTTTAGGATGTGGTTTCCGGCTTTCTCTCTTCTAATCTTTTCACTCTTACATAGCCCCCTGTGCATCATTGGCATTACCGCCTTGCTCGGGGTGATATAATTAAAAAAAAACAACATATGACTACAAGTAAGCTTTGTAATAAAGTGTTAAATAAGAGTAATTTCTTCTCTCTTTACTCAGATTGGGATTTTAACACTTTTTGCTGCTAAAGCAAAATGTTTTGCTCATGAATTTGCTTCAAATTCTATTCTTTTTTCATCTGGAGTGTCTTTGCCTGACTTTCTACTGAGAAAAGATTCTCTATTGGGTGATATGCATATAACTCCATCCATTTTTTCTGCTAACACCTGAACTCTTTCCAAACATATTTTCATGATATCCCTGCAACAGTCCTTAAGAAATGTGCTCCTGAATTGGTTCCTGTTCTCTCCAAACTCCCAGAATAACATTTTTCCTGATATGAAGTTGAAAGGACATATTTAATCTATTGCTATGTCTGCAGATGCAAGAAAATATTTCTCTCAAGAATCTATCTTATATATTTATAAGTCTAATTGAGATTCTTGATAAAATCCAAATGATTTTGGAATATTTCCAGAATCTGTTTTAATATTTATAAGTCTACCATTCTTCCTTGCTTTGAATACTGCTGCTGAATCTGGTCTGGTGCTCCTGCAATATATTGTAAGATTCTTGATAAAATCCAAAGATTCTACAATATTTCTCTCTAGTATTGATCTTTCATAATCATATGTCTACCTTTCTTCCTTGCTTTAAATACTACTGCCACATCTGGTCTGGTGCTCCTGCAGTATATTTTGAGATTCTTGGTAAAATCCAAATTTTCTACAATAGTTCTCTCCAGAGTCTATCTCATATATTTATAAGTCTACTATTCTTCTTTGCTTTGAATACTGCTGCCACATCTGGTCTGCTGTTCTTGCAATGTATTTTGAAATTCTTGATAAAATCCAAAGTTTTTACAATATTTCTTTCCAGAGTATATCTTACATATTTATAAATCTACCATTCTTCCTTGCTTTAAATACTGCTGCCACATCTTGTCTGGTGATGTTGTACCATTGTTTCTACAATGTCATTAGACTGTGGATGATATGGTGATGTCTTATATAGAATGTATCCAATTTGTTTTAATGACGCACATAAATTCTTGTCACAAAATTTGGGTGCATTGTTGGTGATTAGTGCCTGGGGGACTCTATTTCTTTAAAATATGTTTCTTAATATTCATTTTATTGTGTTGGTTTTTTTGTCTTTTACTCTGACAACTTCTGGCCTTCCTGAATATAAGTCCACTAATACTAAGAATAATCCCCTATCTCTGATATGTGCATGATCCATATAGACTCTAACCCATGGCTCTGCTTCTTTGGGTCATGAATTAAATTTTGCTTGCTTGAAGTTCTTTATTTACATACATTTTAGGCATCTCTTAATGTATTCATTTACATCTTATGAATATTTTAGCCACAACATTAGCATCTTTAATTTTCTTTGCCTTGCTATTATGACACAATGTATGTCATCATGTACTCTTTCTAACATGTCACTTCTCAGTATTAGTAGAACTACTATTACATCTATATTGCATATAATACCATTTTCTATTGTTAGTTTGTGCTTTTTTTTCATTAAAGGGTTGTTCTACCATTGAACAATTACCGCATATATTATTCTTTTATACTCTCTACTATTCTGAATAATACTAGGTTTTGCTCTGTTTCTATTTTGAGTTTATTTAGAGGAAGAACATCTGTTTTCAACCAGTGTATTATTTTATCTTCAGCATTTTCATGTCTTTCTTCTGTTTCATTTTTTAACTACAATCTTGATAAAATGTCTACCTGAGGAATAGTGTTCCCTCTTATGTTACACTATGTGTGACTGAGAGAGAGTTAAACACACACACATATTTAAAAGGTTAAAAATTCCTAGCACCCGAAGAAGGCCGAAACGGCCAAAATGTCATTCGTAATCTTTCTTTTTAATTTTTATTAAGAATTCTTTTTTCAAACAGATTTTCAGCTTCCAGAAAAACGTGGCAATGTTAAATTGATTTTCTTTTGGTTGAAAATTATGTTTGAATTGAACATTGAATTAAATCAGTGTGATTGTTTACCAGTAGTAAAAATTGAAGTAAACACAAGTTAGGCCGTTATATTTGGATCATCAGAAAAACAATGGGAATGAACGAAAGTAATATTTTTGCAAGTGGAATTAAAGTGATCACTAAGCAAAAGTGCCTTTGGGAGGTCACATGATTTTTGGCTGTAGCAACTAACACTCATGGTCACTTATGATAAGTGCATGGCGACCTAGCTGATAACTGCTGGTTTGCACGTCATAATCCTGAAGTTAAGAGAGTCGGTAGATGGCTGTGGAAGTATACGGTCGTGTGTCATTGGGCCTGTCTGATGAGAGGGGTGTTAACAAGAGAGACCAGAACTGTGTGAGCGTATGGGTCACCCCACCCTTGCTGGAGTAAGATTGCTGACAATTCGGACCAATCAATCATCTAACCAAAGACGTCTTTGTATGAAAAAGCAGAGTAAAATATATTACATATTTAATTTGCAATTGGTCCTATTGTTTTGGATGGAGGCTTGTTGCAGATTGTATTCATTGTGTAGTGATGACAAAAAGACAAGGAAGAGGAAGAAAAAGTGTATGAAATGATTAAACTGATGTTTTGTGAAGAGGTTGAATTCAGTAGTTCCTGACAAGGAGATTTATGATTTGAAAATTTTAAATGTCACCCCAATTTTGTTGTGGATTGTTGAAATTTAAAAGTTGTTCAAGGACTATGAGAAGTATCATCATAATGGTCGCAGTAAAAAACTACTGAGTATATGAAACCTGATGTTTATCACCAGCCCAGCAATATCAGAATTGCATCAGCCATTGTTTGTACCAGCACCTTTGAAAGGGACCGTGGTCCCAGCATTTTATTTGAGAAGAATTGACCCAGTCAAGGGTCTGGAGAACATTATTGAAAAGAGTTATATATATCTTCTGAGACAATTTAACAACAAGTTAACCATGAACACTCTCTCTGTGTCTAGAATCCCATATATGAGTTGTTATGCTAAAAACTTTTACTTTCTGTAACCTTTCTTTTTCTATTCTTTTCTTGTATATAAAAGACATTAACTGTGCAACCATCGAACAGTTGTTTGTTTGGCTTTCTATGGACATTATTTTTTCTTCTTTCTATTTCTTTTTACTGTATTCTAAATGTTTAACACCAGCTCCCCCAACCGTGTTTACATCTTCAGTCGAACGTGAACGAACCACATGACTGCTTTCAGGATTTAATAATCACAACGTGGGCAGGAAGCAGATTTAAACCAGTGAGCTGGTTGACTGACCTGCAGATGCTCAGTTACCTACTTCCAACCCCTTGAGTTTGGTTAAGACCAAATAGACACCTCAACCTGAAGAGGAAGATGCCAAAGAAGGAAGGGGCCAAAATGGAAGAGTTATGTTTGATGCATGTTGATTCGTGGAGATAGCGCAAAGGGCGAGAGTGTTAAAGGGGATGCCGTCATGACCAGGATCTGACCCTGTGGAGCCAGAGTGGTAAATATGCCAAAATCAAATGTTGTGATTTTTATTGCCCATTTTAAAATTCCTGATGATGTGACTTTTATCAATTCTTTTCTCGTATTAAATATGAATTCTAATGGTAAGATTTTAATAAGAACTTTTTTTCTTGTTAAAAATTTTCAAGCTCTCTCCATGTTCCTTACTATTGCTAGTGCTTCTTTTTAAATTTTTGAGTAATTATACTATTTACATTATTATGAGGAAAACAACTCTCAAAAAACAGCCTCAGTCTCTCTACCCTATATGAAGGGGTTATCAAAGAAAATACAAAGGATCTTTGGTCCATATAATATCAGGACAATCTTCAGAAGTGGTTCTGCACTTTGCAGGTACCTCTCCTGAGTAAGACCTCCAACAGAGAAGGACATGATTGATGATTGTGTGTATGCTATTTCATGTAGCTGTGAAAAAAAATATAAAGGAGAAATAGGCCCCCTTAAGATAAGGCTATAAGAATATTGCAAGACCATAACATG
Organism: Ascarosepion bandense; assembly: GCA_037127315.1. Lineage (NCBI taxonomy): Eukaryota > Metazoa > Mollusca > Cephalopoda > Sepiida > Sepiidae > Ascarosepion > Ascarosepion bandense. The sequence continues at coordinate 1,942,805 of JBBBDQ010001166.1, forward strand.
AGGAGAGATAGAAAAATCAGTTGTAGCTGACCACATATGGAAGGAGAAAGGGAATCACTGTCTCCTATGAGATGAAGTTAAAATAATAGATAGAGAACACCACTGGAAACTATGTAAACTTAAGGAATCAGCACATATACTAGGCTACAAAAATCTCTTAAGCTGATCAAGCATAGAGACAAATACAATATGGGAACTAGTAATATGGGGCACTAGAGAAAATCATTAGTGTCAAAAATTGCAATATGAACTCTGGTAAAAATACTTAAAGAAAGTCATTAACATCTAAAAATGCTAGAGAAAACCATTAACATCAAAAAATTGCATTATGAACTCTGGTAAAAATACTAAAGAAAGTCATTAACATCTAAAAATGCTAGAGAAAACCATTAACATCAAAAAATTGCATTATGAACTCTGGTAAAAATACTTAAAGAAAGTCATTAACATCTAAAAATGCTAGAGAAAACCATTAACATCAAAAAATTGCATTATGAACTCTGGTAAAAATACTAAAGAAAGTCATTAACATCTAAAAATGCTAGAGAAAACCATTAACATCAAAAAATTGCATTATGAACTCTGGTAAAAATACTAAAGAAAGTCATTAACATCTAAAAATGCTAGAGAAAACCATTAACATCAAAAAATTGCATTATGAACTCTGGTAAAAATACTAAAGAAAGTCATTAACATCTAAAAATGCTAGAGAAAACCATTAACATCAAAAAATTGCATTATGAACTCTGGTAAAAATACTAAAGAAAGTCATTAACATCTAAAAATGCTAGAGAAAACCATTAACATAAAAAAATTGCATTATGAACTCTGGTTAAAAAAAAGGTTACTGAAACACTAGATTTATAAGTCCCAGAAATTATGTATTGAGGACACATGACCCAGTAGATATAGGTGTTGGTTAGTTCCAATGACTTGACCTAAACAGTTGTGGGTTCAATACCAGGCTACAGAAGTGGTAAACAAATAACTTAAAGGGACTTTGCATGAGAAATCATAATAAAGTGATCATAATAAAGGGTTTGGTTCAAAATTACTAGCAGAAGAACCTGAAGAAGGCCAGAGCATAAAATGTCCGAAACATGTGAAAATGGCAATGAAAATAAGGATAATATTTTTTTTAATAATCATTTCACCCCAAGCAAAACAGGACCACCATTAGTGCACAGAGGGTTATAGTGAGAGAGAAAAAACAGGGTACAGAAGATACCGCAACCAATGAAAATGTAAGCATTAAACATGATTTTTAGAAGGGCATATATCAAATTTCTCTTTCTCAAACCAAAGATAATAATAATGCTTCTATTACAATAATTCTGAGTGTATTCATGTAATGTTATTTATTTATTTATTTATTTTAATCATATCACCCCGAGCAAGGCAGTAAGGCCACTGGTGTGCAGGGGGCTACGTAAGAGTGAAAAGATTAGAAGAGAGCCGGAAAACACATCCTAAACAGGGAACAAGGGATGAGCCTCTACACCTGTTCAATAGACGTGGGTGGAGTGTGAACTGAGTGATAGTTCAGTCTATCTACTCCAATTGAAAAAAAAAAGACAAGGAAAAGTGAAAAGATTGGAAAAGGAAAAGAAAGCCGGAAACCACATCCTAAACAGGGAACAAGGGATGAGCCTCTACACCTGTTCAATAGACGTGGGTGGAGTGTGAACTGAGTGATAGTTCAGTCTATCTACTCCAATTGAAAAAAAAAGACAAGGAAAAGTGAAAAGATTGGAAAAGAGAAAGCCGGAAACCACATCCTAAACAGGGAACAAGGGATGAGCCTCTACACCTGTTCAATAGACGTGGGTGGAGTGTGAACTGAGCGATAGTTCAGTCTATCTACTCCAATTGAAAAAAAAAGACAAGGAAAAGTGAAAAGATTGGAAAAGAGAAAGCCGGAAACCACATCCTAAACAGGGAACAAGGGATGAGCCTCTACACCTGTTCAATAGATGTGGGTGGAGTGTGAACTGAGCGATAGTTCAGTCTATCTACTCCAATTGAAAAAAAAAGATAAGGAAAAGTGAAAAGATTGGAAAAGAGAAAGCCGGAAACCACATCAAGGTGTTATGTCTTTATTGACTGAAGAATATTTAACATGATTTTCTTTATCCAATTTCCAATTTTACTGATAATTTACCATAAACATTGTTCTTAGAGTCACTTGGGATAATTTAATTTCTTGATAACATAATCAATAATCAGCTCTTACCAATATTACTTTAATTTTGTTTAAATTTAAATTGGGTTCTTTCTGATTGTGTGATTTATTGAGAAAAAATTGTTAGAATTTTTCAGAAATGTTAATTGTGCAGAAAACGCAGGCTGGTGGTTATTTTATTTTGCAAGATTACTTGGGTCAATTAGAAGGTAAACTTTGAAACCCAAACCACAATAGGCAATAGAAAACCAATTCACCATCTATCTAAAAATGAAATTAACAGATAATAAATAAACAAAACCTGTGGAGAGAATTACTGCTGCCTAATTCCTAATAATGCATAGTATTTAAATATATATATATATTAGAATATGTGAGAACAGAAACAAAAAAGACACTTGTACTTAACTGTTCAAAGGGACAAGTGAAATTTCTATGTCATATGTGGAAAGAGGGCTTGGAAACTTTGATACTTATAAAGCAGATTGAAGTCAAGCATATAAACTTTTTAGTGAGGTTAGAAATGGATGACATAACAGGGATTAGGAGAGATAAAAAGAGAAAGTGTATTAAGAACTACAAAGAAGAAGAAATTGTGAAGAGCCATGATTGGCAATGTCCTGAAGGAACACAGCCTATAAAAAAAGAGTTTGAGTTTGTTTTGTTTAACAGAATATCAACCTCTGTGGGTTATTTAATGCAAAAAAGTGGCATTTTAAGGTATTTTTTAATGTTCAGTTATACTGAGAATGTTGATTTAGTCAGATTTTCATGAATTTTTTTGTTTTTATTCTTTTTTATTTTAGAAAACTGAAAATGTCTTCTAGCTTTGTTTTAAAAATGTTTTCTTGAGAATAATTTTTTCTATAAAAGTTTATTTCTATGTATATATTTCTATTAAAGTGTATTTTTATACTTTCTTAGTGTTTTGACCCCAATTTGGGGTTAACTATTTTCCCATGGTTGGGACCCTAACAGTTGCTACCACTCCAGGTCAGGGTGGACCTGGGAACAACAGCAATTAAGAGATGGTTGCATGCTCCTCACAACCTCCCAATCAAAGGCAATGCAGCCAGATGCAGTTTACCGTCATGCCCAGGACCAGAAAAAGAAGAAGAGTAGTGTTTATCAGTGTGGAAAATTGAACCTGTTAAGTGAATTTCAATTCTAGCCTAGTCTGTTGTGCTTACTTTCATACAAACTCCTTTACATTTCTTATTCTATCATGGCTGTAGCCAAATAGACTGGAAAACCTATCTTTAGATTGTTTATCCTGGAGGAAAGCAGTGTACAATGGTAGCAGAGAATTATATTGTATATAAGGAACTCAAGAAAGATGTTTGTGGGCATCTTGATGTTATTTTTTTTGAGTGTTGCTACAGAATTTTATCTAACATCTAATAAATATAAGTAAGGCCAACTTCAAAAATCATAAAAAATACCACACACAAAGATAAGTCTGCATCCCAGATTATTTCAAATACTTCCTTTCTTAAAAGAAATCTGAAATTAGTTAAATTCAAATTTTTCTATATATCGCCCGGTTCACACTCCACCCACATCTATTGAACAGGTGAGGCTCATCCCTTGTTTCCTGTTTAGGATGCGGTTTCCGGTTTTCTCTTTTCCAATCTTTTCACTCTTTTCCTTTATTATTTTTTTTTTTTTCAATTGGAGTAGATAGACTAAACTATTGCCCGGTTCACACTCCATCCACATCTATTGAACAGGTGAAGAGGCTCATCCCTTGTTTCCTGTTTAGGATGTGGTTTCCGGCTTTCTCTTTTCCATTCTTTTTACCCTTACGTAGCCCCCTGCGCATCAGTGGCGTTACCGCCTTGCTTGGGGTGATATGATTAAAAAAAAAAAAAAATTTAAAATATATAATATCTTATTTAATTTCTCAAAGTAAAATGATTTAAATAATAATTACATTATAAGAAAATTTGGTAACAATATTTACTCACTTTCATTTATTAAATATTAAATTAAAGCTCTTAGCATCTTCCATAATTCATCTTGACTTTCAGATGTATATTTAGTCAAAAACCAACAATGTTTTACTTCTGTTTATAAAATTCAGTATCAACATTTACTCACTTTCAATTATTAGACATTAAATTACATCATTTAGCATCCTCTATAATCTAATTTGACTTTCTGTTAGCTTAATATATATTTATAAGCATTTTTTAATTTTAAAAATTCTGAAAAAAATAACATTTTTATATCTGCTTATAAATCTGTCTGTTAAGACACAATGACACAAGCTTATAGAAAAAAATGGGGTGCAGGTTAAAATTTTCATAATTATATTTTCCATATATGGTTTCCTTATAGCGGTAATATTAGTACTAACCATTTCAGTTTTAATAGATCAAGCAGCCAATGCTTCTTGAATTGTAGTTCTTTTCACTCTCTAGACCCTAGGCTGGGATCAAAATGTAGTATGTGTTCCTTTCATATTTAATGGTAATGGTCATATTCATTTTGTTACAAGGAACATTTAGCATTCATTAAAAGAGCAGCCACTATTACTTCTGACTTAAATTTATAAAATATTTCTTTAAAAAGATTTTTCTGGAAAACAGGTATTTCAAGTCCATCTGCTGTTATCACTTTTTGATAGGGATTTTCTTCCTAACCTTTTATTTGAAGTAGTGTGGAATATGAACATCTTGATATAAAGTGTCATAGGATAGTTTTTAAGATTAACTCTTTCATATTAAAAGTAAATTTTTAGATTATTGCTTTTGTGTTAAAATTATTTTCATAAAAATTATGGTAAAAACATTAAGATTTCATTTTAGCTCTAATGATTATTGCAATGTTGTTAAAGTTGTTAATAATATTTTTCTTGCCATGTCTTTTCAGGATATGAGCACACCTCCTGTAAATCCACAGGTTGTAGATTTAAAGGAGGTTGTCTTGAGTCTCTGTGGTGAAATTGTTCAGTGTTCACTTCCATAAAAAAGGAATTATGTTACATAACAGTGAACTATTTTGCTTTTTCTTTTTAATGAAATTTTCCTATTTCTTTTTTCGCACTTCCCACCTATGGAACTCACTTCCATATTTTTGCTTTCCTGACGGCTAACAATCTCCAGGAATTTAAAAGCAATTTCAATACTCATCTCTTAACCACTTGACTTTAGTTCTTTCTTCACCACCCTGTATATCTTTTCCTTTCCCTCCACCTTTACAACTGTCTTCACACCTGTGTTCCCATCCTTCTCTTGCTCCTTTCTAACTGGTTTGTCTTTCTCTTCACTCTTTTCTATCTAATCTTTTTACTCTTATGTAGCCCCCTGCACATCAGTGGTGTTACCGCCTTGCTTGGGGTGATACGATTAAAAAAACAAAACAAAAAAACTTTGCTTAAATTTTAAAAGTTTATCGTTCACTATTCCAACATACTTTTTGGATTTTGGTGTTGCATTCTCTGTCTATTGTTAAAAGACTTCCAAAATATGTAAATTTAAATTAATTCTATGTGCTGTGTTCCTTCAGGATATGACTCTCTACAACTTCCTATTATTTAAAGCTCTTAGTAAGGTTTATATTTCCCCATTCCTTCCACTCCTTGTCCTGTTATCCATTTGCACAAGTTTCTTTGATACATTACTTACTGTTTGCTTGTGTTCTTTGCCTTAAATAGGTCCTGTGAGTGTCAAATTCTACAAACATTCTTTCTTGATTATTTCTTGGAAATTTCAAATCTTTCTGATTCTATTTATAAACATTCTTTTTGTTTTCATTTTTCTTAAAATAACTTGCTACTTACATGTTCAGTCCTTGTTATTATCAACATCCTTTTGTAAAACATCTCTGCCCAAATCTCTTCATCATCATCATATAAATTTCTTAAGCTGGCTAAACAAAGACTGAATACAGTATGGGAATAATTAATACAGAGAGCTAGAGAAAAACAATAATAACAACAAATTGTAATATCAGTTCTGATAAAAAAAATGAAAACTGAGACATTAGATTTATAACTCTTTAAAATTCACTCACTGATGTCTCCAAAGACACATGGTGCAGTGGATAAAATCATTGGTTGAAATAATCCAAAAAATGACTGGACCTAAAGAAGTGGGAGTTCAATACCAGGGAGTTAACTAAACCTGAAAATTCAGAAAAGGCAAGGACTAAAAAAGGGTTCAGTTTGGCTTGAAATTCCAATGAAGATCACCTGATGAAGGCTGGAGTGTACAACAATATAACAAGAAAAAAAGTTGAGGACAACATTCAGGAATATAAACAGTTAGTATCCTGTTAGTATTATTACTCTTTTATTAAGTTTATTAATTAAACTGAATTACTTTGTTTTAATTTGTCTTTATTCTAAATTTACTTTATATTTTCATAATTTTAAAAAGCATTTTTCTTATATTATTATTTGCTATTTAAAAAATTTTTGAATTAGTTTCACTTAAATGCTTATATTCATAACAAGCAATGATATCAAATAATGATATCAAATAATATTTTATATTACATCAAATAAGGATATAAATAGAGGATATCGTATTTTTGAATTAGTTAATTTTTAGATGACTTATGTTCATAACAAGGCCATCATCACCAGAGAGGATATCAATTTCTTTTAAAATAATCATATTATAATTTTGATAGATATAGATTTTGCAGATGACCTAACTATCACTGTAGACACCATTACCAATTGAACAGCATTCCTACGTCATCTAGAAAATGCTGCCAATGATGTTAGACACTATATCAATACCTCTAAAAGTGAATTCATAGGCTTCAACAATCAAGACTCAATACAAACTGTCTTAGGTGAATCAATAAAATCTGTCAAATATTTTGCATACCTAGGAAGCAAAATAAATCCTACTGAAAAGGATGTGAAAATTTGCTTAGCTAAAGCCTGGGCTGCCTTGAATAAAATAGATATAATCTAGAAATTTGGTCTGCCAGATAACCGCAAATAGAGATTCTTTTGAGACACTGAGGTGGTGGTAATATATGCTGCCACTGCTTAGACATTAACCAAATTCTTAGAGTATAGGATGGAACCTACACTTGGAAGCTGAGAGCTATACTTAATATCCCTTGGAGACAATATCCCTTGGAGACAACAGCCAACTAAATCACAGCTTTATAGACCCTTCCCTGATATTTCTACAATCTTACACAAATGTAGAATGTGGATATCTAGCAAGTTGGATTGGTTGCCTAGCAACCACCTACATTGACCAGCTATGTGATGACCTGGTATATCTCCCTAATAACCTTCTGACCTTGATGCAGAACCATGATTGTTGGCATGAATTTCCAAGCTAGCTTGTCAGAATAAGTAATTTTGCTTATTCATTCATTAATTATGCTATGCCCTGCTAATACCTATTCCATTTTCATCAGAAGAACGAGAATAGAAGAGGAGTACAAATACACAATAGAGAGGTTGTTTGATCTCAGTGAGAAAAAGAAAGAAAGAAGAAGCTATAAAACTTATGTATTTAATTTCTAATTTAGGGAAATGGAAATCATTATCAGTTTAAAATTCTTCCATTTATTTAATATTATTGAATCTTGCTTCTTTAAATAATAACCTGTATATGAGTATTATTCAATATTTTGTTAAAGTTGATAAGCTCAAATATTTAACAATATAATAATAAAATTTCCATGGGTATTTTATATTTGTAGAACTCACTAGGACCTAATTTAATCATTACTTCAAAATGTTTCATCAGAAAATTCATAGCAAAACCATAAAATATTCATGGGTATTTCTAACTACAATTAATTTTCTCAATTTTTACAGATTCTCTCTGGGTTAATACTAAATTGTTTTCAGAATGCAAATCTGCAAGCTGAATTTCAGTTCTCAACTCTGTCATTGTAATTATTGATAAAATAGAAGAGAAAAGTGGGTTCTCTAGACTTTGTAGAGAAAACAATCTAGAAGACGCAAAATTCTGAATGGTTCTACTAATTCTCATAATTTTACCAATTCCCATGATTCTACTAATTATTCTGCCTATTTCTTACTAATAATGATAATGACAACAAACACTAAAAATGATAATAAATAAAAGTAACAGCATTATTTTGTTACTTAAGGGCCATACATAATGCATGCCAAGGTGATCATGTCTCTTTCCATCTATAACTGACAAGGCAGAAGATTTTCCACAGTAGATTGCCATTTCTTTTTCAGTAAACTGGTTGACAGCAAAGATTAAAGAACCCATAGCTGGAAAAAGAAGAGACTAAAACCTTTTCTTAAGGATATTTGTGCATAACTGAATGCAACAAATTCAGCTGAAATTAGTGGGCTCACTGCTGTTGTATGAACATTTTTTATGAATGCCAGTCATTTCACAGCAAATGAGTTCTCGGCTAAGGGGGCAAGGAGCCTCAATGCATCGTGACTCCAATTTTTCCTTCTGATCTAATATCCTGCTCTCTGATTTTTCCTTTTGATCTAATATCCTGCTCTCTGATAGAATACTAGATGATAACATTTTTCAACCTTCCTGTAACTTAATTTTCTTAAAAATAAATATATGTATATATATATATATACATATTTTTCTTTTCTGTAGAAAATGTTTTGTACAGAGAACCAATATATTATGAATTCAGATACCCCTTAAAGAATTGTTTTCTTGCTCAATCCAAATTCATAAATAATTATATTGAATATATTACAACAGGCTTAGCAAAAAGACTCATATTACATATTTCTAACCATAACACACAATTAAATACACAGGGAGTTCTATCAATTTTCATCCACAACATACTTGTTGAGAATACAAACATTTTTATCTATATGTAACCTTAGAATATTTAAATTTTTAATCTTGTTATTAAAGAAACAGTAACTTAACTTTATAAGATTTAATTCTCATGAGTCTCAAGTGAATTTCAATTCAAGTCTATTAAACTGTCCGTTTGAAATATGCACCTGATGATTGCATAACGCATGAAAGAGTCGTGACATAGACATAGGATAATATGTATATTCATTAATATATATATATATATATATATATATATGCATAATGTAATAAATATATATGTATATATATATATCCAATATAATAAATACATTATATATATATATATATATATATATATATATATATTAAATTTAGTGTATCGAGGCAGCAAGTAATTTTCTAAACATATGCTGTTAAATATAAGAGACAATGAATGTCTATTATGTTTAATCATGAGCCGTTCTAAACGTCGTATTTTGGTTTTAATTTCAGTTGAAAATAAAGACAAAAATTCTCCAACATTTGGATAATTATTTACTGATTTGATTCTAAGCTTTCGGCTCACATGAGCCATCTTCAGAGAGGTTGTTTTTACATATGAAAAAAAAATTCAAAACTCCTGAAAATTTTATATTTTTATATGTAAAATATAAATATTGGCTTTGTAAATAAATAATTTTAATTACATTGAGTCTCCTGGCTGGATCAGGTTTAATACTTAATTTCTAAAAGAATAGACTAAACTATCGCCCGGTTCACACTCCACCCACGTCTATTGAACAGGTGAAGAGGCCCATCCCTTGTTCCCTGTTTAGGATATGGTTTCCGGATTTCTCTTTTCCAATCTTTTCACTCTTATGTAGTCCCTGCGCTTCAGTGGCGTTACCGCCCTGCTTGGGGTGATATGATTAAAAAAATAAAAAATAAATAAGGTCTCCTTTGGGATTTTATCATCAAGCTGCATCTTTTTGAATATATATATATATATATATATATATATTTCTTATTTTTTAATAATAATAATATTATTATTATTAGTGTTTATATTTTTATATTTATATATTTTTTATTAGTTTTATTATTACTATTTTTATAATATTATTTTATTACTATTATTTAGGATCTTTTTTCTTTTTTTTTAATAATAATGATATTATTATTATTTTGTTATATTTGTTAAAATTTTTTTACTGGTATTTATTACTTTAATTATTATTATTATTATTATTAATATTATTTAAGATCTTTTTTCTTTTTTAATATTATTATTATTTTTAGTGTTAAAATTTTTTGATATATATATTTATTATTATTGTTATTATTTTATTATTATTTTTTATTAATATTAAGTTTTTTTTTTTTTTTTTTTTTTTTTTTTTTAATCGTATCACTCCGAGCAAGGTGGCAACACCACTGATGTGCAGGGGGCTACGTAATAGTGAAAAGATTAGAAAAGAGAAAGCCGGAAACCACATCCTAAACAGGGAACAAGGGATGAGCCTCTTAACCTGTTCAATAGATGTGGGTGGAGTGTGAACCGGACAATAGATAGATCTATCTACTCCAAGCATGATAGATCTATCTACTCTAAGATTTTTAAGATTGTATTTTAATTTTTTTATTTATCTTTTTCTTATATAAGTGTTAATTATTTTAACTACATTTATAATATAATACTACTAGTGGTTATATTTTAATTTGTACTTTAAATTTATTTTTTATCTTAAATATATCCCATTGCATTTAAAACTAAATTTTAATGTTAAATTTCCATGTCATGTTTTTCTAAGAAACCAGATGAACTGCAATAGACATCAATCTAAGACATTAATTTTAATTTCTCTTTCTATTTGTTCTCTTTCCCTTTCTTTTCTTTTTCTTTCTCTTCTTTCCATTTATCATTTGTCTATATTTTTCTTTTTCTTTCTCTCTTTGGGTTTTTTTTTTGAGTGAGAAATTGTTTATGTAGATTACCATTACAAATGTTTATTCTCAACATGGGCATGTGAGGTCTGTGTACAACTATTTTCAGGATTATTTTGAGTATTATTAATTGTTGTATTTTTTGGGTCTGACAAGCAGATTCCTGCTACAAAATACGTATTACCCATTAAATTTTAGAATATCTAAAATTCTTTCTAATATATAATATATATATATATATATATATATATATATATATATATATATATATATATATATATATATATATATATATATATATAGTGTTTGATAAGGCATCTTTGTTTTGTTAACAAAATTATTGACATTTACCAGCCTGTCTGTTGTTAGTAATTTAATGGAAAAAATGTTTGCAGCCTAGATATGCAGATGATAACACTTTATTTATGAAATCATCTTCTTTCACTTATTGCAGTATTAATTTACATTTTGATATTTGATAGATTTGTTAATGAAGGTTAATTTCAGTTCAGAATATCAGTGTTGGGATGAAATAAAATAGTTGTACTTGAATGCATATTGGAAATAGAATATACATTTCAGAAAAGTGAAAAGGTCACTAGATGGTTGACAGAATGTAAAAACAGCCATCTTTAAAATTAAAATAGAAACCTTTTCTGGCAAGCTAAAATAAAATGCATGTAAGGTTTCAATACTGTAATGAAAAACAGGAATTAATATCTTTTAGCAATAAGCCTAAGAGACAGAGAAGAAGAAAGAAAGAAAATGAAAAACAAGAAAGAAAGAAAGAAAGAAAGAAATAAAGAAGTGAAAAAGAAAGAAGGGGAAGTAGACGAGATGAAAAGTGGAGAAGAATTAGAGGAGGAGGATGAAGATCTAATGTAAATGTTCCAAGGGTCTATCAAAAATAGCTTGTCACAGAAGAGAGATAAAAATAAAATTAAAAAAAAAAAGAAAAGTAAAAGGAAGAGTATATATTAGACAGAAGGATGAAAAATAGAAAAATTCATATCAATAAAATGAAGAGATGATGATGATGATGATGATGATGATGAGGAGGAGGAGGAGGAGAAGAAGAAGGAGGAAGGACAAGGTGGAGAGAAGAAGGAGGAAGGACAAGGTGGAGAGAAGAAGGAGGAAGGACAAGGTGGAGAGAAGAAGGAGGAAGGACAAGGTGGAGAGAAGATGGAGGAAGATTAAAAAGAATAGTGAAGAAATAAAAGAATGAATATATTTAAGATCTGAATAAAATTTAACAAAATATTATTACAGAAACACTAAAGAAAACTACAGTAACAAGTATTTATTAAGTTTAATTTAGTTTGACACAAAACCAAAATATTTATATGGAGGGTGAATATAGAAAAAAAAGTGAATACAGAACATGAATTTTTTATTTTTGAATTCAGGTTTCTGATATAATCCATGAACTGGAAATTTTTTTTCTATTAATTCAGTCCTAGGTTTGATGATTTACTACATCTGGCAGCAAGATCACTGATTGGGAGATTGGAGGTGTTAGGGAGCATGGAACCACCTCTTAACTGTTGCAGTTAACAGGTCCAACCTGATCAGAGATAGTAGCACCTGTTAGTATCCCAGCTATGGGCAAATAGTGAACCTCCAAACAAAAACAAAACATGATGAAAGTATAAAAATACATTTTTTAGTAAATGTACTAGCAATACATTTTTTACAACAATACCTATTTATATTAAAATGACCAACAGTACATATTTTATAGTAGAATGACTAACAATACATTTTATCTGTAGTTGAAGCCATAAAATATTTATTTGTTCAAAATATTTAGACTTCAACATGAAATAACCCATAGAGGTTGATATACCACTAAACAAAATCAACCAATATGAAAGAACTTTTTCATTACATTAACATACATAATATCCTACAATTTTTTAACGAATTCAAACTGTTTTTCAAAATATAACTTCAACAAAACAACATAAAACACACCTATCATTTTAGTAATTATATCCACATAAACATGTGTATACGCTGAGTATCATTTACCATGTATTAAATTGTGAAAGTAGGATAAACTCACAAGAAAATTAAATGACCCATAAGGAGTTGATATGTCAATAAACAAACCAAACAATAACAAAACAGACTATTAACTTGAAAAAGTGAAGGTAAGAAGTTACTTTGAATTAAAAATTTGTTTAGAACTTTGACTAAATCAAAACACACACAAACACACACACACACACACACACACACACACAGATAAAGTATGGATCTAGAATGTTTTACTTTTATGAAAGCTTTTGTCAGAGACTGAGATATAGAGAAAAAAGAAAGAAATTCTGGTATTTTTTACTTTTATGTTGTTTGATTTACATTGGCCAGTCATGTATCATGTTTATTTGACTTTTAAATCAATGTTAGTATATATTGTGACATTCTGAATTTAATAAAGGATTACATTTCATTGCAAATTCTACTGTCACTAACAATACACCCTACATAATGCATTTTTTATATAAAAATATTTATTTTACTTCTTTAAGTATACATAGAAAACAAATCTATATTTGTCATTCAGTCAGTTAAGTACCATTCATGATACACACTTGGACAATCATGTATCTTTTAAGACATGACTGACTAGGCAGAAGATTTTCCCACAGTAGGTTGCCCTCACTTTCTGTGGTATACTGATTGTCAACCAAAGCTATAGAACCCAGTCTGCCCTGCTATGTAAACTATAGCTGTACGAAGAAGCAACAGATTCTCAAAGGCCAAACATTTTCGCCCTAGCCCCTCAACCTCCGGCATCTTCCTCTCTTGGTTGATGTGTCCTAACCAAACTTAAGGGGTTGGCTGTAGGTCCCCTGAGCATCCGTAGATTATTCAACCAGTCCACTGGTTTTATCCTGCTCCCTGCTCACATTGTGATTGTTTGATCCAGAAAGCAGAAGTATTGTCCATCCATTCATGATCGACTGAAAATGTAGACACAGCTGGGGAGTCTGCACTAAGAAATTTAGAATGCAACAAAAAAAATATCTGTAGAAAGTCAGATAAACAACTATTTAATGGTTGCATTGTTAATGGCTTTTATATAGAAGGAAAGAATAGTAGAAAAAAAGGAAGGGTTACAGTAAAGAAAAGTATTTAACATAAAACTCATACACTGAATTCTAAACAGAGAGAGAGAGAGAGAGAGAGAGAGAGAGAGAGAGAGAGAGAGAGAGAGAGAGTGTGTGTGTGTGTGTGTGTGTGTGAGCAACTTGTTGTTAAATCGACTCAGAAAGATATATAACTCGTGATGGAGGGATAAAGATTTCTGTGCAGGGCTTAAATTTATAGTGGCATTCCTGCTCCCAACACTTACCCAGGCAAATTCTCTCTGCTCTTTCACATTTTTTCTCCAAACTCCTCTTTTTCAGCATAACTACATGTTTATATAGAAAAACCTGGCTGGTTATAACTGACTCTTGGCCTTAGTACTTTGCACGTGATCATCACAGGGTTCTGGCTGCTTCAGCTAAAATCATGTGAATTCCAAAGTTCCTTCTAGCTTACACAGCTCTATTTCAATTTTTAATTAATAAAAATTATTTTGATCATTTCCAGTGTCTTCTAAAGACCCAAATTTAATGGGTACAAATTCTGCCCTAGATCAGATTTCTCCATCAGTAAACAAAATGCTCTGATTTAATTTCACTATTCAAATCTGCTCCAATTTTTAATAAAAAAATATACATGTGTGTGGGTGTTTGTGTGTGTGTTTCCCAGACTCTGTCTCTCTCTCTTTCTTTCTATCACAAGGGTATTTATCATAAGTGAATGCAATGAATTCAACTCAAATTTGAACTTGGCTCCCTGAATTTTTCATTCTGAGTCAATATCCACAGCCTAATAATGCACATTTCAGAAGCTTTAGTAATATTAGCAAATGAAATCATTTAAAAAAATTCTAGACAAGAAGAAAAAGAGTGGATGATAGATGAAATTTACATGATCAAAAAGAGACAGAAAACAATGTCAAGGTATGGCACAGAATGTAATACATTACCACTAAAAATTAGGAACAAATTTAGGCAGACAAAGTGGAATGGTTCAGTGAAAAGAGTGGAGAAATAGGATGCATAAAATCAAAGGACAAAAAACACTGATATTAGAAAAAGAAAAATACTCCAGAGGCAGAATAAATACATCTGCAGAACTTTTCCATGATGAAAGAGGACAACCAGTAATATACAGAAATATTAAAATCTGAGGTGAAATTTGCACTGATTAAATTGAACAGGAACAAAGTAGCAGGGCCAGATGGAATTGCAATAGAAATGTTGGCAGCCTTAAATGATTCCAGCATTGACAAGGTTACAGAGATAATAAATGAAATATATGACAGTGGTTTTATACTCAAGACCTAAGTAGATCCATTTTCATAGAATTCTCCAATAAGATAAGTGAAAATAAATGTGAATTTTATCAGACAATCAGTCTAATAAATCATATAACAAAACTTACCATTATATTCTGATAAATAAACCTCATAACAGAAATGGATCTGAAATGCAGCAAGAACAGTGCAATTTCATTAAAGACACTGGAACAAGGAATGCTATAGATATGCTCAGAATTATACCAAGAAAATCAATACAAATGATGTATACCTATGTTTTATAGATTATACAAAAATGTTTGAGAAAGTTATGTTACAAATGAACTGCTTGGTAAGATTGATTTATTTGAGGAGGATATTAGAATAATTCAGAACTTATACTAGGATCAAACTGCCTGCATGAGGATTGAAATAAATTCAGTAAGTATACAAAAATAGAAAGGGGTGTAAGGTAAGGGTATGTCTTTTTACAGGATTTATTCAATTTATGCAGTGAAATCCTATTAGAATTTATTGGGGATGGCCACAAGCTTAACAACATAAAATATTCAGATGGCAGAATTGATAGCAGATATAGAATGAAAGCTACAAGAACTCCTATGGAAGGTAGTGAAGGAAATTATAAGCTAAAGATGGAGAGTGCGACATTGAAATCCAAAATTTATTGGGATAGTGAAAGATGCCTTTCAAAAGCTTAGCAAAATATGAGGCCAAATTGAAACAAGTAATAAAAAGGGACAGTTCAACATGCAAATTACAAATTCTCAATACCAAAATCAAACAAGTAGAACAATTTAAATATCTGAGAAGTCTTTTAACAGAAGATGGAAAGTGTAACATTGAAATCTGAAGTTGTATTGTGATAGTGAAAGATGTCTTTCAAAAGCTAAGCAAAATATTAAGAAAAAAACAAATCTAAACAAGTAATAAAAAAAACAGTGAGAAATACAAATTACAAATCAGAGATACCAAAATCAAACAAGTACAACAATTTGAAAATCTGAGAAGTATTTTAACAGGGGATGAAGAATTTGATGTGACACTGAAATCTGAAGGTGTATGGGATAGCTAAAGAAGAAAGGTCGATATTTAATTCCGAAGTCGTATTGGGATAGCGAAAGATGTCTTCTAAAAGCTAAGCCAAATATTAAGAAAAAGACAAATCCAAACAAATAATAAAAAAAAAAAACCAGTCCAAAATGAAAATTACAAATCAGAGGTATTAAAATCAAACAAGTACAACAATTTGAAAATCTGGGAAGTATTTTAACAGGGGATAAAGAGTGTGATGTGACACTGAAATCCGAAGGCATATGGGATAGCTAAAGAAGAAAGGTCAATATTTAATTCCGAAGTCGTATTGGGATAGCGAAAGATGTCTTCTAAAAGCTAAGCCAAATATTAAGAAAAAGACAAATCCAAACAAGTAATAAAAAAAAAAACAGTCCAAAATGAAAATTACAAATCGGAGGTATTAAAATCAAACAAGTACAACAATTTGAAAATCTGGGAAGTATTTTAACAGGGGATAAAGAGTGTGATGTGACACTGAAATCCGAAGGCATATGGGATAGCTAAAGAAGAAAGGTCGATATTTAATTCCGAAGTCGTATTGGGATAGCGAAAGATGTCTTCTAAAAGCTAAGCCAAATATTAAGAAAAAGACAAATCCATACAAGTAATAAAAAAAACAGTCCAAAAGGAAAATTAAAAATCGGAGATACCAAAATCAAACAAGTACAACAATTTGAATATCTGGAAAATATTTTAACAGAAGTTGGAGAGTGTGACACTGAAATCCAAAGTTGTATTGGGATAGCGAAAAATGCCTTTCAAAAGCTAAGCAAAATATGAAGTCAAATCAAAACAAGTAAAAAAAGGAACAGTCCAAATGCAAATTTCAAATTGGAGATACCAAAATTAAACAAGTGTAACAACTTAAATATCTGGGTGGTATTTTAACAGAGAATGGTATATACACATTGAGATAACAAAATAACACATGGAATAAGTAGTTTAAATATTTAATAAGTGTTTCAAAAAAGGATGGAAAGTGTGCAACAGGCACATTGGGATAACAAAATAGGCCTTCCAAAATCCAAGTAAAGTATTAAGAAACAGGATCATTTCATTAAAAATAAAGAAAAGAGTACTAAACTTTTGTGTAGTAAGAGTCCTCCTATCTGGCAATAAATGCTGGACAATCTCTTCACTAATAAAGAGACTTGAAGCAGGAGAAAGAAAGAAAAGATTACTGAATTGTTATGTAATATCAGTCCCCCGTATATGACAATGAATGCTGGACGATTTCCTCACAGATGAAGAAGAGACTTGAAGCAAGAGAAAGAAAAAAAGAGTACTGAATTACTATGTAATATCAGTCCTCCTATATGGAAGTGAATACTAGACAGTCTTATACATGAAAAAAAAATGTTAAAACAAAAGAAGCATGATTCTACAGAAGGATGCTGATAATACAGTGGACTAGATATTGATCAACTGTAAAGTTTTAGAGAAAATAGAAACAAAAAAAGATACTAATAATTAACATCAGAAATAGAAGATTGAAATTTCTAAAGCACCTAATGAGGAAATAGGTCTAGGAAAATTTGATACTCACAGGACAGATTGACAGCAAGAGAGACAGAGAAAAACAAGACATAACCTATCTAGTAGGCTTGAGTAAATGGATGGCAAAACAGGTTTTAAGTTAGATAACAAAAAAGATAAATATTATTAAGACCTACAAAGGACAAGATATTGTGGAGAGCCATGATTTTCAATGTCCTGTAGAGAAACAACATATATTAGAATGAAGATGTATAACTTTGTCTGGTAAAATAAAGCCACAGATATTATGCATTCAGTGAGGATTAAATTCACAACCGCAGCAATTGCTAATATATCTAACTTGTTAATTATTACACCATGCAAGTAACTTTAATTTTTCAAAATTCTTAGTTTCATCTGGCATGAAGCTAAATTAAATAGGGTGCCAATGAAGAATTTCAGTTGCTTTAAGTTTTTCCTTCATCTTTGATGGTGTCGTCCAGCATTCACTGCCATAGCTAAATTTCTGTCCTGTAGAGAAACAACATATTATGTCCTGTAGAGAAACAACATATTATGTCCTGTAGAGAAACAACATATATTAGAATGAAGATGGATAACTTGGTCTGGTAAAATAAAGCCACAGATATTATGCATTTAGTGAGGATTAAGTTCACAACAGCAGCAATTATACAAAAAATCATACAAAATAGTTTGTGTATATTTTTACTATATTTGGCTGATTATAAGACACATTTTTCTTCTTATAGAATAAGTCAAAAGCCACACTCTCATTCTATAAATGAAAGGTTTGTGATGGGAGTTATAATTTTGTTGTGTAGAGTTAGTGTTAGCTTCCTAGCTAAATCCAGTTTTTTACAATAAAAAAAAATGCAGTGTTTCAAAATTAAATTAAATTTTTTGAGAGAGGCTTTTTATAAAATTTGGATAATGAGACATTGAAATAAAATTCTTGCTACAGTAACACCTACTTAGGTAACACTTTTTTTCCTTCCTTCTTAAACTTTTACATAATTCAGGAATGTTTAATTCTTTAGTCTATATGAATTTGACTTAAGGATAGGATTAACTTAGCTCACTGGTACCCCATATATGAATTTACTGGAGCCACAAGATTAGCAACTAGGTCTCACCCTTTTACTGTGAAACTAATAAAATGTAAATGCAAATTCTACTCCAGCAGCTTCTTTTCTCACACTTCACACCTGTGGAATTCCCTTCCATTTACTTGTTTTCCTCACAGCTATAATCTCCAAGAATTTAAATGTAAAGTCAATAGTCATCTCCTATCTCACTAACCTGCATCTTCTCTCTCTGCTCCTTTTTCCATTCACTCTACTCTCAGTATTATTCTCATCCTTCTCTTATCCACTTCCTGACACCTCTTATAACCTGTCACTCTTTCTCATAACTTTTCTCCTGTGTAACCCCCTGCAAAATAGTGGCAGTAAAATGCCTTGCTTGGGCGATATGATTATAAAAACAAACAAAAAGAAATAAGTAAGAATGGGTTGTTAATATTTGTATTTGTGAATGCAGTCTTAACAACAGAGTTGATGGCAAGTGCAAAAATAAAACTGCAGTGACTTCTAGACAAAGAATTAAAAGAAAGGGTGAAGAAGATTATCTATTAAAAGAATGTATTGGTGCTAATAAGAGCAATAAATAAAAATGTGAGTTATGAATTAGAGGTCAAAATCAAGCAAGTACAGAAATTTAGCTATGGCAGTGAATGCTGGACGATACCATCAAAGATGAAGGAAAAACTTAAAGCAACTGAAATGTGGTTCTATAGAAGCATACTGGATATAAAGTGGGGGATCAATTAAATATTACAATCAATATATAAACTTGCCCCTCACTTTGTGGTCACAGCAGTTTTTATACATTTATATTCCTGAGATCCAAAAGCACAAGGATGCATTCCATGAGCTGAGTAAAGTATTAAGAAACAGGAAAATTTTGCTAGAAACAAAGAAGAGAGTACTGGATTGCTATGTGATGTCAGTTCTTCAATATGGCAGTGAATGCTGGACAATATCATCAAAGATGAAGGAAAAACTTGAAGCAACCGAAATGTGGTTCTACAGAAGGATGCTGCGAATATTATGGATCAACCATGTGAGCAATGATGAGGTCTTGAAAATGATGGAAACAAAAAGGAAATTAATACTGAGCATCAGGAAGAGACAGATGAAGTTCCTGGGACACACAATAAGGAAGGAGGGCCTGGAGAATCTGATACTAACAGGCCAGATAGAGGAAAAAGAGACAGGGGAAAGCAATGGATAACATATTTGAAGGACCTAATTAAGTGGATGATGGAATGAGGGTTGCACAGTGTAACAGGAGAAGGCATGCTCAGAGCCACCAGGGATAGGGAAACATGGAAAGCCATGATCGCCTACGTCCTGAAGGGACAGGGCACATAGAAGAAGAAAATGTTTTAACAGATAACAGAAAATGTGACAATGAAATTTGAACATGCTCATTTGAACATAGAAAAATGCCTTTGAAAAGCTAAAAAAATTGTTAAAAACAGGAACATTTTGTTTGTAATTAAAGAAAGAAGTTGTTTATGTGCTATATACTATCAATTCTCTATGACAGTGAATACTGGACAGTTTCTTTACAAATGAAAAGTGACTTCAGGCAACAGTAGAATGCTGACAATAAGTCAGTTAAGTGCCTTATGTGATACACGCTTGGGCGATCATGTCTCGAAACAGACATGACTGATTAGGCAGAAGATTATCCCGCAGTAGGTTGCCATTGCTTTCAGCAGCAGACTGGTTGTTGACCAAGGCTATAGAACCCAGTCTGTCCTATTATTTAACCCATAACTGGAGGGAAGAGATGGATTAATACCATTCTCAAGGGTATTTGTGCGTAAGTGAATGCAAGGAATTCAACTTGAATTCGAACTCGGCTCTTTGATATCTTGTTCCGAGCCATTATCCACTGTGCCACAATGCACATCCTGACAATACCATGGAAAAAGTGCATAGCAATAAAGAAGTCTTTCCATTAAAAAATTCTATAAAAAATGCATATTTAAAACAATTTCCTATCTAATTACAAAACTATTTTGTAGCATTCATTTCAAATGCTAAGTGAAATATTAAGAAACAGGAAAAATACATTTAAAAAAAAAGAAAGAAAAAGAATACTGAACAGAAATGCAATGTCAATTCCCCTATGTGGCTGTAAATACTGGACAGTTTCTGCACAGAGGAAAAGGGAACTTCAGGCTAGAATAATGTGGTTCTATAGAAAGATGCTGAGAATACCATTAATGGAACATGATAGTATTGAAGAAGTATTAATGAGAATAAAAACAAAAAACATCCTTTTACTTAGAATCAGAAAAAGATGGTTGAAATTTATATGGCACACAATGAGAAAAGTACTTGAAGAATTTTAGACTCACAGGACATATTGGAAGAATAAAAAAGGAAAAGGGATAGCATTCAAGCTTGTATAAATGGATAGCAGAATTGGACATGGCGGAATAGTAAGAAGACAAACATAACTTGCAGCTAGGAAGGATAGAAAATTGTAGAGAGCAATGATCAAGCATTTATAAATGGGTGACAGGGATTAGGAGGAATAGTATGAAGAACGCTGCTTAGAGCTAGAAAAGATAAGAATTTGTAAGGGCCTTGATTACACAGATCTTGAAAAGACTCAGCAAAAAAAGATAAAGGATTTGATTATTTACTTGGTCTGTGAATTGGTAAAAATTTGTTATTTATATTTGTGTCTATAAGCATCTGCCAGTCAGTTACACAGGCTTAATTTACTGATACAGTGAATGAAGCTTGTGCAATTGCTTGGAAAGTGAAAAGAAGAAAAGCAGCAGTAGCAGAAGGAGCAGCAGAAGCAGCAGCAGTAGCAGCAGCAGCAGCACAGCAGCACCAGCAGTAGCAACAACAATAACAATGAGAGGAAACAAAGTTCCTGCTACAGTAACTCCTGCTTAGGTAACACAATACTTGTCACAGTGATTTGAAAGAAGCTATTTATGCAGTTGGGAAAATGGCACATTGACAGGAAACAAGATTTCTGCTACTGTAACAAATACTTAGGTAACACCTTCCATCCTTACTTCTTAAACTACTTGTTACAATGTTTTGAGAGAAGCTATTCATGAAATTGGGACAATGGGACATTGACAGGAAACAAAATTCTTGCTAAAGTAACACCTGCTTAGGTAACACCTTCCTTGCTTATTTCTTAAACTACTTGTCACAGTGATTTGAAAGAAGCTATTCATGAAATTGGGACAATGGGACATTGACAGAAAACAAAATTCTTGCTAAAGTAACACCTGCTTAGGTAACACCTTCCTTGCTATCTTAAACTACTTGTCACAGTGATTTGAAAGAAGCTATTTATGCAGTTGGGATAATGGACATTGACAGGAAACAAAATTCTTGCTAAAGTAACACCTGCTTAGGTAACACCTTCCTTGCTTATTTCTTAAACTACTTGTCACAGTGATTTGAAAGAAGCTATTCATGAATTTGGGATAATGGGACATTGACAGAAAACAAAATTCTTGCTAAAGTAACACCTGCTTAGGTAACACCTTCCTTGCTTATTTCTTAAACTACTTGTCACAGTGATTTGAAAGAAGCTATTCATGAATTTGGGACAATGGGACATTGACAGGAAACAAAATTCTTGCTAAAGTAACACCTGCTTAGGTAACACCTTCCTTGCTTATTTCTTAAAATATTGGTCACAAAGCAGCAGCATTTATGGTAGACACTTTAAATATGATACTACGGTATACTGTACTTTTGTTAACATATGCTGGGTATTTTTGTTTGATTAAGTAATTATACTTTTAGTATGTTGGGTTATTATGTGACACTGTTAACATTGTCACATATTTCCACACAAATACAGTAGCTCCCCAACAGCTGAAATAGCCATTTTTGTTTGTCGTCACTGACAATTACATATCAATATGAGCTTTAAGATCCTTTTGCTATATTCTGAATAGTTATCATAAATTTCTATATTTCTTCTTGGTTTGTGATGACATTTTTATGATTAATCAGGTTTTTATGCCAAAATATATGATATTCAATAGGTAAAATTGGGGATAGTGGGGAGGGATATTAAATACAAGGAATAATTTAACACTGGTTGTTTGTAACTGGGTCTGTAAATTTAGCAATAGGTTAATATATGCCTCCCCAATAGAAAAGAATGAGAGTGATTTGCTACAATGTGCTTGGTATGGCAGGTTTGCTGTGAAGGTTAGAACTGGTAGAACTAAGGAATATAGTTCATTTGAGCACTTTCCATCAGATCATTTACTTACTTTGAGAATAGGTTAATACTGGTTGTTTATATTTGAGTCTATTAACAATTAATTTATGTATAGGGTAATAGTGACCATTTTTATTTCAGTTTAAAAATGTCATTTAATCCAAAGATAGGCACATATTATCCATTTACATTTGAATTTATAAGCATATACATATTGTTTATATTTGAGCTTAAAAGCATTTACTTTATATGCAACAATCTAGAGGGAAAATAATTTTGCTTTGTCTGGGACCAGGTCATAAATGAAAAAAATTAGTGAGGATTGTGTTTCCTATAGGCAAAAATGTAAACATGATGAGTTTGTTTAATTTTGGTAAAGTTGTGTTTAAAAGGTAATGTTTCCCAAGTTGTGGAATTTTTTTATTTGTATGCTTTGTTTTTAAGAATGTAGATGAGTATTCATTTAAAACATTAGTTTCCCTAGTGTCATTTTCAAATAAGGAAATTCTGCAGTATTTGTTTATATTTCTGAGATGAGGTAGTATTTACACTATTTACATTATTCAGACTATTGTCCTCATCTTTGTTGCCATTTGTACGATGCTTTGGCTGTTGTGTGTTCCAGCATTATTCAGGTGCTAGGAATTTGAAACTGAACACTTTATTTCACTGGGGTATATCATTATCATTCTTGCATGAAGCCTCTAAAAAATGGTTACTGAACATTAGGTTTATAATTCCCAGAAATTCTTTTGTTCTTGTCCTTAAGGACACATGACCCAGTGGATAACTCCAGTGACTTGACCTGAAGAGTTGTGAGTTCAATATCAGGCTACAGCAGTGGTGAACTTAGAGAGTCTGGTTAGTGGGAGATAACTCATGACTACCAAAAAAACTTCATACAAGGAATGAAAAAATATACCCCAGCAATTGTAATAAAGGGTTTGGTTTGAAATTCCTGAAGAAAACTGGAGCATACATCATAAAAATGACAACAAAGATGAGGACAATAGTCTGAATAATGTAAATAGTGCAAAGAAATTTTATTATCAAAAAGGAGATAGCAGATCACCTCATCAGAAACATTGTGAGTGACAAACATTAAATGTCCACTGCTGATGTTTTAAATGCCAACATCTAAAAAATCAGTGAAGCATACCAAAATTCCAGATCTATGACATCTTTGGAAGAAGTTATATAATATCATATCTTTCCTCACAGGTCATGTTAAATGTCATAAATGTCATCATGAATGGTTAGTTTTCTGAAGCACATAGCATCAGTGCAAATATTCTACAATGCACTCTTCTCAGTCTTACACTATTTCAGCTTTTTATTGGTCTACATAGGAAAATTTTCAGGTTAATAGTAAACAACCATATAAATGATAGCAAAGTTTTTGAGAACAACTTTAAAAATTAAGATGACAGGAACCTTTCAACTGATCTTGCTTTGACTTAGCACTTTCATGATAAATGACTGGCTTGTAACTTTCAATGTACAAAAATCACAATAAATAGAGCCTTGCTGATCTCATATCACATTTAACTCTAACAGCCTTATGGGCAAAATGACAGGCTTGTAACTTTCAATGTATCAAAAATCACAATAAATAGAGCCTTGCTAATCTTATATCACATTTAACTCTAACAGCCTTATGGGCAAAATGACTGGCTTGTAACTTTCAATGTATCAAAAATCAATATATAGAGCCTTGCTGATCTCATATCACATTTAACTCTAACAGCCTTATGGGCAAAATGACAGGCTTGTTACTTTCAATATATCAAAAATCACAATAAATATAGTTTTGTAACTGATCTCATATCTCATATTTCTTTTTCTTTTTTTTCTTCTATTTGTGTGATCATTTCTTTGCATGATTTCAAGTTCTTTGTAATCTTCTTAAAGTCTGTCATTTTGCTATCACTTGCAATCCTTGTTCTTCCAAATATTTACACATACTTGTTAGGTATGTAATGTATTGTTTCCCTTTATACTTTTTGCATTTGTGCTTGTCTTGTGAGTGTCAATTTTTTAACCCTCTTTCCTCATCATGTGCCATTGGTAATTTTCCTGTTTTTTAATTCTTTGCTTTTCTTTTGGAAAGCATCTTTTGATAATCCAATGCACCTTCGAATTTCAGTGTCACATTTTTTGTCTTCTGTTAAAACATTTTCTAGAAATTTAAAATTTTGTACTTGTTTGATTTTGGTGTCACTGATTTGTAATTTGTTTGTTGGTTTAACAACAATAGAAAACCTTTTGCTAACAACAAACGGAAAACTTGTTTGTACTTCTGAGATGTATTGGTGTAATTATTTACATCATTTAGAATGATTGGGCTGTTGTCCTCATCTTTATTGTCATATTCATGATGTTTCAGCCAGTGTACAGCTGTTGTTGGATGTGCATTGTGGTGCAGTGGATATTGACTTGGAACAACAAATCGGGTTGCCGAGTTCGAATTCCAGTTGAATTCCTTGCATTCACTTACGCACAAATACCCTTGAGAATGGTATTAATCCATCTCTTCCCTCCAGTTATGGGTTAAATAATAGGACAGACTGGGTTCTATAGCCTTGGCTGGCAACTAGTCTACCACAGAAAGCAATGGCAACCTACTGTGGGATAATCTTCTGCCCAGTCAGTCATATCTCTTTTGAGACACAATCGCCCAAAGTGTGTATCACGTATGGCACTTAACTGACTGACAGCTGTTATTATCAAGGACACATGACCCAGTTGGTTGGATCCAGTGACTTGACCTAAAGTGTTGTGAGTTCAATACCTAGCTTCAGCAGAGGTGAACCAAAAACAAAAACAAAAAAACTAGACTTGATTTAAAAGAAGCTAATTCATACTGAGACATCTGGAAGAGGCATGACACATGGAAGTAAATAATCTGCCCCAGTGAATGAAATAAAGGTTAATCACCTAAAGATGGTTGGAGTGTAGTATGGTGGAAATGTTGAGAATATGGCAACAAAGATGAGAACCGCAGTTCAAAGAATGTAAGTCTTGTAAATAAAAGGAAAAATGTTGAGAATATGGCAACAAAGATGAGAACCGCAGTTCAAAGAATGTAAGTCTTGTAAATAAAAGGAAAAATGTATATTTAAATAATTCTCAATATCATTTCTGCTTTTTTTACTTATTTTTTAAAGAAAATACATGAAAAACATAAAAGAAAAAAGAAAAATTGTGAGAGTTGATTTATTTTTAGCCTGAAGTATAAATTCTTTCGTTTTAATCAGAGTGACATTTGACAGTTTCTTAACATTTCTTGTTGTTGACAAGTTACAGATTTATTTTTAAAAATATCATAAAAATGGCTTATTACAGTCAAAACAGCTTAAAGAAAATTATCATGCAAATCATACAAACTTTTATTCAAACAAATCTCAATATAGAAATATTTTGTTTTTATTTTATTCTATTTTCTTTTTTTTTACCTTTATTCAAAATTTTTTTTCTTTTTAGATGAAATAAACTACTTTAACAACACTCATAGCAGGAGATCAAATATATATATATATATATATATATGTGTGAAAGGGTGTAAATAAGAAATAGTGTAGTGATAGCATTGTGTTGTACGCAACAAAAAGTTCATTGGGAATGAATAAAAAAAAGATGTTTTGTCTCTAAAGAATCCTGTTTTTAAAGAACAGAAGATAAGAGAGAGTTTTTTTGCTCTTTGGTATTGCATTATACAATGCCACCTATTGGCCATTGAGAGAAGTCCTCTGTCAGATAAGTTGGGATAATCTAACAGTATTAATAGTCAGTCAGTTAAGTGCCATATGTTTTAAATCTTAAAACAGAATTTTGTAGATACTAAAATTGATTTAAAAAAAAAAAACAAGTTGATTATTTGCCTCATGCTATACAATTTTTGTTGTCAAATTCTGTTTTACACATTTATAAGTTCATCATTTGACCATAGGCTCTATTCTAGGTCCCACGCTTTTCCTTATCTACATTAATGACCTCCCCAATGTAATAGGATCCCAAGTAGGCATATACGCTGATGACACTATGGTTTACTCTTGCCTCAATCAAAAATCTGCTGAAGCTGACAAAGTAAACCTCACTGCTGAGCTTGAAAAGGACCTCCAATCTGTAGTGGACTGGGGTAAGAAATGGCTTGTTAATTTTAATGCTTCCAAAACAAAGCTGCTATCTATTAACCACCACAGACAACTGCTCCTACCCCCCATTAGCATAAATCTTGCTTGGGGCAACATGATTATAAAAACAAAAAATACATTAAATATTGCTATTACATCAGGTTTGGTCTGGTCTGGTCTGGTCTGGTTTGGTCTGGTTTGGTCTGGTCTGGTCTGGTACTCTTGCTCTATATTTAGAGATTCTTATAAAATCCAAAGAAACCTCTACTGCGTTTTCTGTCCTGACCTGGTATCTCAACTTTGGTGACTTTCCCATGACCATAAAATAGCTTGGATGATCATGTCTCTTTCAGTTTATCACTGACAAGGCAGAAGATTTTCCCACAGTAGGTTGCAATTTCTTTCTCTGGTAAACTGGTTGCCAACCCAGGCTATAGAAGCAAGTCTGTTCTGCTATTCAGCCCACAGCTGGAGGGAGGAGAGATGGATACCTCTCCCAAGAGAATTTGTGTGTAGATGAATGCAATGAATTTAACTGGAATTTGAACTTGGCTATCCGATTTCTCATTCCAAGTAGATATATATTGCATCACAATGCACATCCACAGCTAAATTAATTTTATATTTCTCATGAGTAATAATGAGTATCATCAACTTAGTTACAGGAATTTATCTTACATTTTTTAAATATAGTCAATTGCTGAAGGATTTCTGTGAATACAAATCATTTTATTCATGAAACATAAAAGAAAAACACTTGTCTGTCTAAAATGGTAACAATGAAGATTATAAATAGAAGATGCTAAAGGTATTGTTTTTAATCATTTCACCCCTAAACAAGGCAATAAAGCAACTAAGATACAAGAGGAGTTGACTGAGTGTGAAAGAATATGAGAAAAAGAAAACTATTCTTAAGGAGAGAGAACAATAAAAGAGGAGAATTAAGAAGATAAAAATTTACATTCAATTTAAATTTTTGAAGATCAAAATTGACTGGAAAGCAAGATGCCAGAAGAGAGTTCCATAAGCAAGGAGTATAAGAGAAGAAACAGTTAGCATAGAACTTATGGTTACATTTACCAATTTTAACTGTAAAATGATGAGATAGAGCATTCAATTTAGCACTGCATTTAAATTCATAAAGTTGAGGTTACAAAAAGGAAGTCTCATTAGAACAATTATCATCAAAATATTTATAGATAAGAGAGGTAAATTACCTTATGGTAGTAGGAAAATCACCAAAGTTGAGATATCGGTTCAGGACAAATAACACAGCAAAGTTTTCATTGGATTTTATAAGAATCTCTAAATATATAGCAAGAGTATCAGACCAGACCAGACCAGACCAAACCAAACCAGATGTAATAGCAATATTTGATGTATGGTCAAATAATAAACTTATAAATGTGTAAGACAGAATTTAACAAGAAAAATTGTATAGCATGATACAGTTAATCAACTTGTTTTTTCTGAAAACCAATTTTAGCATCTACAAATTATTATATGCAATAAATGATCCTGAAGTAAGTGGGGGAGGACTCACAAAATGAAACTAAAATATAACAAAACATTAAAACTAAAGAAAACATAGGTTAGTAAGGCCTTCCCACTCTACAAGAATAAGAGCAGCCATTTTATTCTGCTAATAGACAGA
Organism: Ascarosepion bandense; assembly: GCA_037127315.1. Lineage (NCBI taxonomy): Eukaryota > Metazoa > Mollusca > Cephalopoda > Sepiida > Sepiidae > Ascarosepion > Ascarosepion bandense. Next base: position 1,971,690 of record JBBBDQ010001166.1, read on the forward strand.
ATCAATAAACTCACTAATGTAGAGGGAAGAATAAAAATAAATCATGGAGTGGAAAAATCAAAGATTGACCCAGTCCAGATGAAAAACAAAGGTGACAAAAACAAACTGGGGTGGTTTGGAATCTCAACATGAATCATAACCAAAAGAGAATTCTGGAAACAGGCCAGAAACAAAAATTACTCACATTAACTAGGTAAACAAAGAGAGTCTATCTTAATCTTAATCAGGGAAGGGTTTGTCAGGAAACAGCCCTATTGCATCAAAGCATACTTAAAAAAGAAAATCATGACTGGCCCTGTTCACTTGAAAAGAGATCGCCACTTTCACCCACCTTTCACTGAAATCTCCCAACTTTCTGTCAATTCTGATTCTCACCTTGAGCTGATATCCAAATAATCCAACCAGATCCTGATGAGAATAGCATTTGTATCACAAGATTCACTCCATTCATGACATCCATACCACCCTTTTTACCATGGCTAGCAATGTTAGAAACATTCATCTCACTCCAAAATATGGGGACAATACATTATTGCATGTGTATGTGAGATAGATAGACATGAGCTACTTGGGATCAATACTCATCAAAATAGTCCCAGAACAGGTGCACCTGAAGCTAATGGTAGAAGGCATTTAAAGTCGTTTTCTCTTGACTAACTGTTTTAATCTTAGTTTAACTAATTATTTTAATCTTTAATAAATGTGATGCAAAAATAGTAGTTGATAGTTTTATGGCTGGAATTCATGTGAGAAAAAATGTGTCCCTACAAGTGAATCATGCATACTTTCTAATTAGAAAATTAAATAAATAATCCAGTCTAGAGATATAAAAGAAACAGAACACTTTGTGTTGGAGAATAAAAATTATTTTAACTATTGAATACATTTCTTTTGTGTAATTGAACTTTTGATATTATATCAACCTTAGTTTTATAACAACTAATGATATCTATTGAATTCAATCTTTCTTTACAGTGAACTCTTTAAAAACATTTTTTATAGGGAATTTCTAATAAATTAATGTATTTTATTTTAATGTATTTAATTTTAATTTTATTTTAATAAATTTATTTTAATTGTATTTTAACATATTTCATTTAAATTTTGTTTTAATTATGAAAAAATAAGAATTTATATATATATATATATATATATATATGTCAGATGAGGTAAATTGCAAATTTTGTGTCAGCTTATTTTTCATAAAATCCATTCATATTCATGGATAATCTTTTATGTATTTATAATTGTAAGATGTAAGAAATGAGCTGTAACTTTGACAGATGATTTTATTATTCATTTCTTGATGTTCCCAAGTACTTTCAATCTTCTTCTGAGATCATCTTCAGGAGTGTGAGTTGTGGTAACAAAAAATAACTGCAAAACCAAGAATGAATAATAAAATCATCTGTCAAAGTTACAACTCATTTCTTACATCTTTCAATTATACTACATGAAACATTATCCATGAGTATGAATGGATTTTATAAGAAATGTGCAGACACAATGTTTGCAATTGTTTACGGCTATATCGTGTTGAATGCACCGGTTCCTGTTCAATCACCGAAGTTAAGTAACATTGAGCCTGGTCAGTACTTAAATGGGTGACCATTTAGGAATATCAGGTGCTGTAAATGAAAGGACCAAGAATGGTCTACCAGTCCTCCAGATTTGAGGGTTGGGTGCAGGGCTAGCAACCTTGACCCGTAAAAAACAGTTTGTTACAGAAACAGCAACAAAAAGTTGCTGCCCTATGCACCATTGGGTGTGATGGATAAATGATGATGATGATGAATGTTTGCAATTTATTCAATTTGACATATCAAAAAGAAAATTTGCCGTCTAAACTCACCAAAATATATATAAATATGTATATATATGTATATATATACACTACCAGCCATAATTATTAAGCCACCCCAGTTTTTTAAAAGAAATGATATATTTCATACTATTTTTAGTGGATAATTCTAAATGAAAATAAAATGGTTCTTTTGTTATTATTACTTTGCAAACTTTTACAAGACAAGGAAGCAAAGATGAACTCATCGGAATCACCCTAAATTTTCTTCATTCTTCCATTGATGAAACTGCAATATATGTAATTATTAAATATTTATAAATTCATTTGATGCACATGTTATTGTGCAATATTAACAAAAGAACCATTCTATTTTCATTTACAATTATTCATTTGGCAATAAATACTAAAAAAATAGTATGAATTACATCATTTCTTTTAAAACACTGGGGTAGCCTAATAATTATGGCAGGTAGTGTAGATTAAGCATTGTCTCACTCTGTCCCTCTTGCTTTCAATCTGTCATGGGTGTAACAAAATATATGGCAATCTACAAGGTGCGATGGGTAAATTGTCGCTATTTACCTTGTAAAATTTTGCAAAGTTACAATAACAAAAGAACCATTCTATTTTCATTTACAATTATTCACTTGGCAATAAATACTAAAAAAATAGTATGAAATACATCATTTTTTAAAACACTGGGGTAGCCTAATAATTATGGCAGGTAGTGTATGTATGTATGTATGTATGTATGTATGTATGTATGTATGTAAAACATATGTTCCAACAATTTCTAGATAATCTATATCCAGAAAAGAAGAAAATTATAATAACACATGAAAAATTAAAAAAAAAACTTCTTAAAGCTTGCTGGGTAAGTTAAGTTAAATTATAGAGGACACTAAGAGAGATGTAATTTATTGTCTAATAAACAAAAGTGATTAAATGTTGTTTTAATGTAATTAATATTTATTATTTTTTATTTGAATTATTTTTGTATTGTTATTTATATTTTAATTTGTTTGTTTTATTTTTATTTTGTTTCATTTCATTTTTTGTTTTAATTTTTATGTTTTTTTTAATTTTGTGTCATTATTTATATTTTAATTTTTTTATTTTAAATAGTTAAAATTCTTGAGTTAACCATTTTCTTTTAACTTTTGAAATTATGTATTGCCATGTAGGCTGGATTGGGAAAAATATTTTTCAAATTATAAAGTTTTTTTTATTTTTTATTGATATCATTTTGTAGATATATTTTATCTATACTGTAATTTTTACACACACACACACACACACACACACACACACACACACACACACAAATGCACACATGATGATACATAATGTAACTTGAATGAAGTTTATTCACTGACTACATCAGAAAAAGCTTCCATTCTGAGGTGTTTTCAAATATATTTCACGTACAATCTCCTTCATAGTTATGTAATCCTTCAAGATGTGAGAAATTGTGTCTTTCTATAATTTCCTGTTCCTTATATTTCTTAGTAAAATTTGTCTTTTTTCTATATAATTGTGCTGCCAATACAAGCTAATTAGGTAGGTTATGTGATGCTTCCTTCTTGTCTTCAACATAAACTGTGTGAACCAAATTTTCTAAGCTAAATTTCCTCATTATGTACCATAGAAATTTTAACTGCACTTAGTGTTCTTTTTCTTTCTATTAAGTGTTCTTTTCCTTTCTATTAAATGTTCTTTTCCTTTCTATTTTCTCTAAAAATTTTTAGGTATTCACATGTTCAGTCTATAGTATCCTCAGCATTCTTCTATAGAAACACACTTCAAGTCTCTTCTTCATTTGTGAGGAGATTGTCCAACATTGACTGCTATATAGAAGAACTGATATCGCATAACAGTTCAGTACTTTTTTTTTTGGTTTTTAATGAAATTTTCCTGTTTCTTAATACTTTGCTTATTTTTTTTTGGGAGGCATCTTTCAATATCCCAAGACATCTTTAGATTTCAGCATTGCATTTTCTGTCTACTGTTAAAAAAAGCTTCCTAGCTATTTTAACATTTGCTTGATTTTGGTATTTCCAATTCTTAATTTGCATCCTTTTGCTGACAACTGTGAGAATAGCTCTCAAGATTTTCCCCAAATAGAACTTGTCAAAGTCTGTGGCTTTTGAGATGATGTGAAATATACTGTGAAGACAATGGATGATCTAAGTGGCAATTGAAAGTTCCTTTTAGATTATATCACAGAGATTTCTAGAGGTAAAATTAGATTTATTGCCTGGAAAATTGAACCATTAAATAATGCATGGTGCTTAATTTTGACATGTAGATTGATGCATATGTGAAGCAGAGGTGCATATCCACAAGAGTTGCTTGACAGACTTCAGTAATTTATCAAATTCCTTATTAGAATATATTCAGCTTGCTGGTTTAAGATTAGAAAGATGAATGGCTCAAGATAAAGTGGACAGAAATTGAAACACTCTAGGAAAAAAAACATACATGCATAAGATAATAAAAGAAATAACAGGACCAAAAAACAGGCACCTTGACAGGAAATCTAAAATGGGAATGTCAGTCAGTTAAGTGCCATACATGATACACGCTTGGGCGATCATGTCTCAAAAGAGACATGAATGACTGGGCAGAAGATTATCCCGTAGTAGGTTGCCATTGCTTTCTGTGGTAGACTGGTTGCCGACCAAGGCTGTAGAACCCATTCTTTCCTATTATTTGATTCATAGCTAGAGGAGGATGAGATGTATTATATCATTAAGTAGTAATTAGTTAGGGATCAGTTTATTACTTCATAACAATATAAAACTGATCCCCCTCTTTATGCCCAGTAGAAGCCTTACTCATGTTTTCAACTGTTATATTCAGTCAGTCAGTTAAGTGCCATACATGATACACGCTTGGGCGATCATGCCTCAAAAGAAACACGACTAACTAGGTAGAAGATTATCCCGCAGTAGGTTGCCAACCAAGGCTACAGAACCCAATCTGTCCTATTATTTAACCCATAACTGGAGGGAAGAGACCGATTAATACCTTACCCAAGGGTATTTGCGTGTAAGTGAATGCTAGGAATATGACTGGAATTCAAACTCAGCTTCCCGATTTCTAGTTCCGACCTGATATGCACTGCACCATGATGCACATCCACAAAGAGGGAATGTACATAATTAAAAAGAAGAGACATTTCAAAGCTGGAACAATTACTAGGAAAGTTGAGTCACTGAGTCAGGTCAGAGAGTTTTTTTCTCAGCAGAGTCTATCTTGAACATCTATAAATCTACCATTTATCTGTATATCGAATATTGTTGCCATATCTGCTTGAGGGCTCCTGCTATTCACCTTGAGGTTCTTGACAAAATCCAAAGGAGGGTTTGCAATATAATCGATCCTGATCTGGTATCTTAACTTTAATCACTTTCTTATTAACATGATGTGGTTTCTTTCTGTCTTTTCTACAAACATTTTCATAGCAACTGCTCTGACAAGATTTTTATCCTGGTGCTGTGGTAAAATAAATTTGCATGTTCTGCTAGATTGGCATGTAGGTCCCAACCTTTTATTGAAATTGTTAAATGAAATCACCTCTTCTAACGATTTCTTTTCTTGCACTTCATAACTATTGAACTTCCTTCTATTTACTTGTTTCCCTGACAGGTACAATCTTCAAAAGTTTAAATGCAACATCAACTGCCATCTTCTATCTCTTTGAATTCTATCCATCTTTAATCCTTTCTTCAACACTCCTTGTACCCTGTTTTTTTTATTCTCACTGTAACCCCCTGCACACTAGTTGTGGTCTCACTTTGTTTGGGGTCAGACGATTAAACTTTTTTTTTTATTTTCACAGTAAGGTCCACACTGTACTAGTCTTGGAGGCCACTCAAGGTAGATAGTTATATTAAGGCATAGTATATATTGATATATAAACTGAGGATGTGCATTGTGGTGCAGTGGATATTGACTCGGAATGACAAATTTGGGAGCCAAGTTTGAATTCTAGTTGAATTTCTTGCATTCGCTTACGCACAAATACCCTTGAGAAAGGTATTAATCCATCTCTTCCTTCCAGTTATGAGTTAAATAATAGGATAGATTGGGCTCTATGGCCTTGGTCGGCAACCAGTCTATCGCAGAAAGCAATGGCAACCTACTGTGGGATAATCTTCTGCCCAGTCAGTCATGTCTCTTTTGGGATTGCAAATTATCAAATATTGCTTAGAATCATAAGAGACAGGATGTCAAGGAGAGCCATGATTGCTCATGTGTTGAAAGTTATTCAGTTAAGTGCCATACATGTTTAGGTGATCATGTCTTTTTTGAGACATGACTGACTAGGAAGAAGATGATTGCCATTACTTTCTGTGGGAGACTGGTTGCCAACCAAGGTTATAGAACCCAATTTGTCTTGCTATTTAATCAATAGTTGGAGAGAAGAGGTTGATTAATACCCTTTCCTAAGGGTATTTGCATTAAAGTGAATACAATTAATTCAACTGGAATTGAAACTCAGCTCTCAGGTTTCTCTTTCTGAGCCAATATCCACTGTAGCACATGGCAAATTAAAGATTAGTATAGAAATTAGATTTTATTTATTTGTCTTTTTTAAATATTTTATTTTTACTTGCAAAAAAGTAAAGATATTCAACAAAACTTTCAGTTTGTACCATATGTGATATATGCTTAGGCCATCATGTCAGTTTTGGTTCATTGTTGACATCTGCCCAAATTAATTATTCTGATAAAAATATTTGAAGAAATTAACTTAACTGATAGTGAAACTGATTGTGTTTGGGGGGGGGATTATTTTTTTCAAGTTATATTTTTTCTCTTTTTCTTTCTTTGTCTACTCATAGAAGTGCCAAATCCATATATTCTTACTTTTAATTTTTTCTTTTTTATTAATAATTTTTCTTTTTATTCATTCTATTTTTTAATTGTTGTTCTCTGTGGTATTTGAATGCTTAAATTTTGTTAAAACTTTTTCTTTGAAATTGCTTATTTGTTCTGTTATTTTTTCTTTCTTTGCTTTTCCTTTCTTTTTTTATTCTACTGTTGTACTAACTGGACATTCATGTTTGATTTTTGGGATTGACCTGTGGTCTTGCCTGTGCTCCTCTACTTCTGCTTAATATATTAGAGTAATAGTTAAACACAAATTGCATGGTCAAAAAGTTCTGTTAGTAGTAACTTCAACTGGCCAAATAATAATTTATTCTGATCAAAGATTCAAAGAAATTAAGTTAACTGGTAATGAAACTAATCAGGATTTTTGGACAATTTTTTTCAGAAGTATGGCTTTGCTAGTTTTAATTCTTGTCTGAACTGGTCTTTTAAGCTATTTGCTTTTTTTATTAATTTCTTTTTCTCTTCCTAGAAGTGCCTTCTTCAAGTAATTTTTCTTTTAATTTTCCTCCTTTTTTTTTTGTTAATATTTTTTTCTTTTTATTAATTCAATTTTCTTATTGACCTTGGCTATGATATTTGAATGCTTAAATTTTGTTTAAAAATTTCTTGTTTAAAATTGCTTATTTTTATATTAATTTTTCCTACTTTTCTTTTCTCTATTATTCTGCTGCTGTACTAACTGGCAATTCATACTTGGTTCTTGGGATTAACCTGTGTCCTCCTATTTCTCTGCTTAATATATTAGAATGTTAGTTAAATATTGCATTTTCAAAAGTTTTGTTGGTAGTCAATTCAACTGGCAAAATAATTTATTCTGATTGTAAATTCAAAGAAATGAACTTAACTGATGGTTTTTTTTTCATAGTTATGTCTCTTCCAGTTTTAATTCTTTGTTGAATCTGTAAATGATGTCTTTAATTTTACTAAGTTAAAAGTTACTATATTTTTTTTTAATAGTAGTAGATAGGCTTTCCTATTGCCCAGTCAATGCTTATTCCCTTTGTTTCAAACAGGAGTAGAGGAATATTGTCTGTTTCCTGTTTAGGAAGGATTTCCCAGTTTCTTCTCCTCTCCTCAGGAACTTAATAGTGGTGCTGTTTTTTGTGATATATGTCGATGGTAAAATGTATCTTCATACTGAGGGTACTGGATTGGTTACTGCTTCCTGACTGGTAGTTAGGAGCCCGAACTCATGTTTAGCATCTAGAAGGGCAGCACTGAACAACAATTGAATAATATCAGGGCTCTTGCAGTACCTTGTTGAGTATGGATAAGTATCCCTTCAAGCACTTCTGGTGAATTTTAACTGCACTCTTTACTGCACTAGTTTTCTTTTCTGTACATGTTACATTTGACAACCAACTACTACCTCAACATTTCTTTCTCCAACATGTATGGTATTTCTACCAACTTTTGCAACTTTAAAAAGTCCCTAGACATCCAAGCTATCAGGGAAACAAATTTTAACTCTGTAATCCCATCCTCTAATTTCTTAATTCCTGGCTACCTTCCTCTCTTTAGCAAGGACTCTAACATTCATATACATGGCATGGGAGTTTATGTCCATGAACATCTCCCACTAGTTAGGGAACTCTCTATTGAATTTCCAGACTATTTTTACATGTGTCTCTATCTTTCTCTTCTAAACTCAGTTAGCTGTCTCTTCTTTCTTTACCACTTTCCTTAATCTCATGATTGTTACATGCTAGATCATATTTCTGACAGTATAGAAAAGGACAGTATAGACAAAGATGTTTCTCAGCATCTTTTTGCAAATATATGTGTGTTCAGTTACTTTAATGTCCATCTTGCCAAGTGACTTAAACACTCACTGACCTTGCTGGCATCAAAACTTTTTAATCATTTAATCATTCATTCAAGTAGTAAACTTTTACTTGCATTTTCTCAGTAGCTCTGAAGAACACTATTCTCTTCTAGATCTCTCCTTTACCTCTACTACTGACTCATGTCATACTGCTCTTCTTTCTTGGCATCTCTGATCACATAGAGGTGTCTATAAGCATTTCATTCTGATCTACCCATCACCTCACTAACCAAGAACCTTCTACCAATAGAATATCTTTCTGTTATCAATGTGCGAATTGGAATGTTTCAAGTGTTTGGTGATTTCCAAAAATGTACCCCTGATGTCTGCTCCCAGGTGAAAGCCAGCATTGATGTTTTTATTCCAGCAAAGAAATTTCTTAATTAAATTTCATTCATGTCTTTGGTTCTTACCTGCATGCTTTGTTGCTACTGTCTACAGGAATTTATTATTCTGGCTGTACTGGAGTGACATCTGATTACAATAGATGTCTCTTTAGACGATTGTTTGAGTTAATCGAATTATTCCTACCAAATCATGAAATAATGGTAATTTTGAACAGACACATTTCCAGATCATTTCACATGAATGTGGGTGTTCCTCAAAGCTCTATTCTAGGTCCTACGTTCTTGACAAAATCCAAAGAAGGATCTATAATATAATTGATCCTGAAATAGCATCTTGACTTCATGCACTTTCTCACTGACATGACATTGATTCCCTCTGTCTTTTCTTTTTATGACAACTTCTCTGACAAGCATTTTTTGTAAGTGACCTGATCATATGAATTTAAGTGAAAATATGGCTGGTTCTAGCTGTGAAGGTCTAAACTGGTAATATGGACATTTGTGTATAAACTTTGGTCCCTGAACCATGTAAATCATGTTACCAATTTGTCTGTTTATTCTTTCTATCTCCCAATGAGCTTTATTATTCCAAAGCACACAGAAAACAAAAAAAAAAACAAAAATTTTCACCGATCTTAAATTGCCTTTTAACCACTTCATTTCTATTTTCCGCTTTCATTTCACTCAGAAGGAATTTGTCAAATGTCGATTTTATTTTCCTGGCAAACATCACCTCTGCTGGTGTCTTGATAGATGGAGCACTGCTATTAGGGGTTACACAATAGACCTGCAAAAACCGCTGTATAACCGTATTGGTGGGAGTACCTTTCACTTTCCTCAGTGAAAATGTCCACAAAACACTCTGCCTGTCCATTACTTCTTGGGTGATATGACATCGTGGTAATATGTTCGATCCGGAATGACTGACAAAAATTCTTAATTTCACAGGATGTAAACTGTGTGGCATCGTCTGTTACGTTACTGTCAATAACGCCGGAACGGGAAAATAGCTCATGCAAAACATTATTGTCACCTTCATGGTCTGCTTCAGTATCTCTGGCCACTTTAAATAACTGTCAACTACTACAAGGTAGTAAAAATCATCAAGTTGACCAGCAAAATCAATGGATATCTGCAACCAGGGACAGTTGGTTTTAAGTTGAATTTAGATTGAATTTTATCAGGGGCGCTTTAGTAGCCAAAGCACACCCTTTGCACGATCTTATAAAACTTTCAATATTTTTGTCCATATTGGTCCAGTAGACGTAACTCCTCATCAGATTCTTCATTCTTGAAGTTCCCAATTGGCTAAGATGAAATTTCTTTAATGTTTTTTTTCTGTAGTGTAGATGGGATTACTACTCTGTTCTCCTTACATTAGAATGTCGTTACAAAGTGAGTAAACTTTTGAGATATTCTGGTTTTTATTATTAAGTTTGTCCTTTACTTCCTTTATGAACTCATTATCAAACGCTTTGTCTGTTAACTCATCAATAGGAGTTCTCTGACAGTATTGCACAAGGTACTATTTTTATTTCGACCTCTGTTCTTATGGCAGCAATGACTGTGTCTTTAGAGGTTCAACATACTTAGGTATCAATCTAGACAACCTGTCAATATGACAGATTTTAGTGGATGGTAGAAACTCCATTTTGTAGTTATAATTGAGGAGAATGGTTCCCTATCTTTGCAGTCTATTAACAGTATGTGTTGGCAAACCATATTTTGATCGAAACGCATTAAGGAGTGGACAATGGTCTGTCTGCAACAAAAATACTTTCCATAAATAAATCTATGAAATTTAGTCATCACAAAAATGATTCCTAAGACTTCTTTTTCTATTTGCGAGTAACCCCTTTCAACTGGTAATAGTGTCCTAAATGCATGGGCAATTGGCTTTACCGATCCATCTTTTAACTTGTGTAAAATGCTGTAGAAACTAGCATTGCTGGTTACAATGATGTCAAAGTTTGGATCGTAATGTGTCAGGAATAGAAATGTTAGGGCCTCTTTTATTTTCTCAAATGCTTCCTGGTATTTGGTTGTCAATTCCCACTTTTTATCTTTTCTCAAAAATACATAAGAGGAGCTCTCAAAATGTGCATTCTTGGGACAAAACTGTTGTAATAATTGGCAAGATAATTTGTCAATTATTTGCCCCAAATACTTAATCTTCTCTAAGAAAACTCATACTTCTTGTCTTTTAATTTGAATCCGTAATCCTGGATGCTCATGAACACCTGCCAGATGTGCGATTTATGTTCTTCAGTGTTCTCGCTTTTCATTAGGACTTCATCGAGATAGGCCACCGCAAAATTCAGACCATTTAATATTAAATAGTGTTCATGACCTGTTGAAAATGGAAGAGGTGACCATAAGCCTGAACGGGAGTCTCAAAAATTTGTTTAAACCCTTGTTTATGCAAAGGAGCTTTGAGCATTCCTCGTCCACGGGTATTTGCAGATATGCGTCGCTTAAGTTAATCTTAGAAAAATATTTTTTCCTTCACTGAGATTAGCAAATATCTCTTCTAGAATTGGAAAGGAATAATGGTGATCCTTTAGAGCGCTGTTCAACCCCATAGAGAAGTCAGCACATAGACAAATATCTTTACTCTTTTTTTAATATAAACTGTGGGAGATGCCCATTCACTATGTTCAACCTTTTCCAGAACTATTTCCTCAAGTTGATTCAACTCCTCATCAATTTGATTTAACAAGGCAAATGGAACCTTACGTTTTTTCTTAAAAATTGGGCTTACGTCTGGCTTTACCTCAAACTTAGCAGACTCTTTTGTACATTTTTCTAGTCCTCCAGCAAAAACGTCAGGAATTTTTTTTTAAGTTCACCATTCAACTATTCTGCTTCATCAGTCAAGTTTTTGACATAATGAGTTAATAGGCATATCCCGAAGTTGAAATTGTTCTAACCAATCAGTCTCAAACTAATTACCAGTTTTCTTCATAATATACGCCTTTAGTTTTAAAGTTTTACCTTTGAATGACACGTTCGTAATAAGTTCGCCTATAAACTTAACAGGGTCATCGGTTACACTTTCAGCTATTCGATTCGTTCTTAACAAAGCCGGCTTACTCAGTTTTTTCCATGTTTGATAATTAATTATGGATAAGTCTGAACCCGAATCTAGCTGAAACCTTATATTTTTGTTAAATATTTGTACTTCATTATAGTTCCTAATGTTACGGTTTTCTAGTTTATCAGACTTGGTAATTTTTACAAAACTTTTTCTTTATCTTGTTCTTAATCTTGCAGTAGGAATTTTTGTATTCCAATTAATTGCAATTAAAACATTTTTATCTTTAAAAGGACAATCTCTATACCAATGTAATTGACCATACCTAAAACATGGTCTTGATGGCAAAGTAATATTATTATTTTTTGGTTGACTTTTTTAAAATTTTTCTTTGGCGTATTTTTTAATGTGAGCCATGCCAATGTTCAATGTTTTTTGAATCCTCTCTGATGCTCATGAAATGTTGGCAATCTCCGGCAACTTATTGCAAAGTAACGTCAGACTCATTTTTAAGCTTGTTGAGTACCCTATGACATATTTTGGCTTCTTTTGCTGAAATCAATCCTGGACGAAATACATGCATTTAAAATTATTGGCACTTAACTCTGCCAATTTGAAGTCATCACAGTGTTTATTGACTACAATCACTAAAGTAGTATAATATTCATCTTTTTTGCAGGTGAGATTCATGCATTTCCAATGCTTGTGGAACAGTGATGTTTTTGGACTGAAAAGTTCTGTTAATGATTGAACTCTTTAAATTTCAAGTCACTGGTTTTTTTAGGCAAAATATGGTTATCAAACTTAATACATTCTTCTGTGTCTAATTTCCTAGGGAGTAGGTGAACTTTTTTATGGTCATTCCAACTTACACAATCCATATTGTACAAGTCCTCATAATGTTTAAAGTATAAAGTGAATGTAATTTCTTCATCAAGTGAGAATGTGAACCTACTTCCTAATGGCTGAATTAAACTTGTAGAAATCCTATTGTATTGAAGAGTTTCTTTTTTTTTCACTGTCTGTGTTGTAATTACACTGGATACCCTTTTGTCCTAGAGACTGATTAGAATTCCCTCTTTCATCACTGTGGTAGACATTTGCCAAAAAAAAGAATTTTTATCACTTCATGTGAAGTTCGTTTCTTCAAATCCTTCATCTCGAAGATCTTGCGACTAAGTGAAAGGTTTAAGGAATAAAAAAAACTTGTGTTATAGAAATATTGTATATTTAACAGTAAATACAACAGAAGAGCATTATATGACTTGTGCATGTATTGGTTGTACAGCGTTCAATCAATTTGACTGCTCTCCCAAGGCCTCCTCTCCTACTAATCTTATAATAGGTGGAAGATTCCAACATAGACTCTTTAGAGGAAGGACGCCACAACAACTTATTAAAGAGTTAATATGAAGTGGGAGGACAGAGAATTTAGATCTTATGGGTGTGTATAATTTTCGGCTTTGAAAATTTGAAATATAGATTAGATATTAGGGGATGTGTGGTATTCATACGTGCCTAAGGAAAACTGTCATATTAGGAAATTAATAAATTAATAATAATAATAAATTAATTAATAATAATTAAAAAAATTATTTAAATTAAAAAATTTAATTTAATAAAACTGTCATATTAGGAAAACTGTCATATTAAAATGTCATATTGTCATATTTATGGTTAGGTTGCTTAATTCCAGCAAGGTGTGTACATTTTAGATTCAAAGAAATATTCAGAGTTATATGTATCCCAGCTCTTTGCTTTCTGAAAAAAAAAGAAAACCCCAAAAACCCCTTATTTTAGAACTGTCTTAAAGAGAAAATATTTTAGTCATAGCATATCTATGACTAAAATATTTTTATATTTCTTTATGGTTCAGAGTACATTTCTTTATTCATTCATCATATATTCTTAATATATAGCAAAACTAAAATTTATAAAATGAATATTATTTATGTCATGATACAAAATATAGTAAAGTATATATGTAAGTTAATCATATGCTTATATGAATAATTATTAACTATATTTTAAGGTGAACATTTTGCTATGTTTACATATGATATTAATTTCATTATATTTATTTACTAGATCCTTATTTTTGAGGAAATTTAATCATGTATAATTTTTCATATAAACACAAGGAGCATGGACCATTTAAACACTTACATATTCTGTTTCTTTTTTTTTAATTTTCCATTTTATTGTGGAAATTTTATTGGTTTTCTTTAACTACCAGAAAATTGGGATAGGGATGTTTGATTATGGTATTTATTTTTTGAAGGAAGTTTATTGAAAGTTATATTTTCACACTTATATATATATATATATACTTTTTTAAATTTTAAATTTCTAGCACCTCTTGTTTGTGCACATGTGTAGTCACATCAATGTAATCAAATCCTAAATGATGAAACACATGAATTTTCCACTTTGTCATTCATCTTTTTTCAAAAGTTATTGTTCATATATATTAGTATGCTATATATATATATATATATATATATATATATATATATATATAATTATTTAGTCTTTGTTTTCTTTTTTACTTGAAATGACTTGAAACCCAGACATTTTCTATGTCAGTGTAAAAATAAATTGAATGATATATAGGTAGCATTTAGCAAGTCTGAAAGGTTTTTGTGTCCTCATGAAACGGTTACAAGATTTTTTAAAGTTATTTTTGCTTAAATTATTGAACAAGTGCAAAAGACAGGAAAGTGTTTGAAAAAATACACTGCATGTCAAACATAAGTAGTTGACTTAGTGAGTGATTTATCCGTTAACCGAAACAAATGAATTATCAATTATAAGTGGTTTGAATTTTGTCTTATATTTATTTATTTTTGTTGATATTTGTGTAGCAAAGCAGATATTTGTTCGAATGTCCACATTTTCCCATTATTTAAATTTTTTTGCTTAATATTTTATTTTGGATTTAAAAACTAATTATTCTAATTTTCACCGTGTTTCTGCTATTGCTGTTGTCAGGGTGCTAGTTTTATGATTTCCCATTAAAATTTTGGTGTAAATGTTATTTTCTTTTTGGTTCCATCCCTATTTTGATAGTGTTGAGTTAGTTTTGTATTCTTCTGTTTTGAATGATGTTTTGTGTTTATTGAATCTTTCTTTAAAATTTGTTTCTGTTTCTCCTAAAATCTTTCCATGTGTGTCAATGTTTTTTGTCACAGTGGGTTTATATATTATGCTGTTGGGTTGACATTAATTGTTAAGCAGTCAGTTTTCTTTATTTTGGCAGTTGCAAGTTAAGTGACGAACCCACCCTCATCAATCCTATTAACACTTTATCTTCATCTTGATATTTAGCACTTTACAATAAAAAAACTACTTTCCAAAATATTTTTATCAGTAAACCACTGAAAACAACAATCTTTTCACAAAGCATCATCACAATACAACTATATATATATATATATATATATATATATTAGTCATCCACATAGAAGCCTGTTTTGCTGTATCACAGCTCATCAGTGTGGCTAGACATATCCACTTGCTTCTGGGCGGGATCAAAACTCGACCGATTTGGTGTCAGTTGGAGTCGCTACTCCCTAAGCCATCGACGCATGGAATCAGAGAAAGGAAATTTTAATGTGTCGTGTATAAGCTGTGTATACACACGCCAGTCACCGAGAGAACTCAATTCGTTTCTGAAGAGTCACGCATATAGCAGAAGTGGATACTGTTTTTAAAATTTTCTTCTCCAGAGAGCTCAATCGTAATGAGAGCATAATATATTAGTCATCCACATACAAGCCTGTTTCGCTATATCCGAGCTCATCAGTGTGGCTAGACACATCCACTTGCTTCTGGTCGGGATTGAAACTCAACTGATGTGAAAAGTGTATGTATATAATTATAAGTATTAATATATATATATATATATATATATATTTATGCAATTTGTTATATATATTATATTATTTATATATTATATATGTGTGGCACTTATTTGAAAGCACTCAATATCAGTAATAGAACTGACATATCAAACTCACACCTATATATATATATATATATATATATATACATAGTTATCCGCAGATAGATCTGTTTAGCTGTATCACAGCTCATCAGTACAGTTAGACAGCCAATTGCTTTTTACCCAGGATTGAAACCCAACCGAATTGGCATCAGTCGGCGATTATATAGTGTGTGTGTTTACATAGAAGTCAACACTGCATAGTCATGCCTCAAGCAATCTGTAGGTAAAGTGTTACATCATGGCCAAATCTCATAAAATTCTGTTATATATATGTTATAAACTTTATCTAAAGCTAAAAGTATTAATTATCAGCATTTTTATCATCACTAACAACAATATTGTTAAAACATCAATCATCTTATTTATCTCTTCTATGATTTCTATAACTGGGAAGAACCAACAATCAATCAATTTTCAATTCTTGAAGTTTTTTCAATGATTTGCTGTCATCATTTGTTTTCTTCAAAGAATTTTGCCTTTTATATATTTCTTTATTCTTTGCTGTTTTATCTTCCCTTTGATATTATTCTCTAAATCTTTATACCAATTACAAAAAATTGTCTGCATTATGTTTCATAGGTAAAAGTTTCGTATTTTAGCTACATTTATCATTTTGAGTTTTAAAATATCTGAGAGAATTTAATGATAAAAAAGAGTTGTTTGTGACTGTTGAATGATCTAAAATAGAAAAACATTTCTTAAATAATTATACTAAATATTGGAAGACATGCTCATTTTTAATTAAAAATTTTGTAATGAAAACACATTTCCAGGAAGTGACCTTGTTTAAATTGTTTTATAATAATAGTAATAATGGTGATATTATCCAGTATTTATAAGGAAATATTTGGCATTAATTGAAATTAAAAACAGGGTTCATTATACTTTCATGTTTCAGATCAAATGAGTTGGGTTTTATCATGCTGTTATAGAAAATAAACCCTATTTTCAAAACAATTACATGCCCACATACATACCTAGAGAAGTAAAAGCCACATTGCTTATCTAAAAGAAGGCACTGCAATGAGATGCTTAATCCATAGTTGATCTAAGCCTCTATTAGTTTGACAAAAACAGGTAAAAGGCTAATATGTTGTTAGTTTGAAGGGTCAAAGAATTTATGAGAGTTCTTAAAGACTGAAACAACAGAAGAGAATTTCCAATAAGGAGGAAACCAGTGGGCTATTTATTATAGTTTAGAGAGAACAGGAGCCAGGTCAAGATTCTAGCAAGTAATTTGAATTGGAATGTTCATTTATTTATTTATTTTTTCTATTTTTCCCATCAGTTCTACCTTCATTTTTGAATTTTTCTTTGACTCCATGCTCATATGTAAGTATGTGTATACATAAAGTAAATAAAAATATCCACCGTATATATATATATATATATATATATAGAGTCATCCACAGACTGATCTGTTTTGCTGTATCACAACTCATCAGTACGGTTAGATATCTGATTGCTTTTACCCAGGATTGAAACCCGACTGAATTGGTGTCAGTCAGCAATTCTACCTTTCAGCTATGGGTGCTTGGTAGAAGGAGGCAAACTTTTAGCGTATGATGTATCATGCGGCAGTAGTTAGTGAGCTCTAATTCATTACTGAATGAACGATGCATAGATGCTAGGGTAGCTACTGTTTTTTCAAAGTCTACCATTTTTCCAGAGTGCTCAATCAGGGTGTGAGAACATAAATAGTCATCCGCAGACAGATCTGTTTCACTGTATCACAGCTCATCAGTATGGTTAGACATTTGATTGCTTTTATCCAGGATTGAAACCTGACCGAATTGTGGTGTCAGTCAGCAATTCTATTTCTGAGCTATGGGCGCTCGAATCAAAATAATATATATATATGTATATATATATATATATATATATATATATATATATATATATATATATATATATTGACTTACTTTACTGTGGATGACTATATATATATATAGTCATCCACAGACAGCTCATCAGTACGGTTAGACTTTGATTGCTTTTAACCCAGGATTGAAACCTGACCAATTGGCATCAGTCGGCGATTCTACCTCTGGGCTATGGGCGGTTAGTAGAAGAAGGCAGACTTTTTAGTGTGTGTATTGTCATTATATCCACCCAATAGCCAGAGTGCTCTAATTCATTACTGAATGAGCAATGTGTACATGATATATATATATATATATATATATATATATATATATATATATATATATATATATATATATATATATAAAGTAAGTCAAAAACTCCACCTTGATCAAATTTAATATTGATAACATTAATATTAATAGGATCGTGTTTTTGGGATTTTATCTATTTGCTCATCCTTTTTAGATTTTATATATATATATATATATATATATGTGTGTGTGTGTGTGTGTGTGATATGCATGGTACTTATTTGAAAGCGCTCAATATCAGTGATAGAGCAGACATATTCATATAGATAGGTGTGAGTTTGTAACCCTGCGTTTCACGCTCTTGAGATCGTTAGACAAACTGATTAATTTTTTAAAAAATTGGTTATATGTAGGGTTGTGTATATTCGTGTATTTTTGTGGAAGTGGGGGAAAAATCTGTCAGACGCAGACATTTGTGGAAGTGGGGGAAATCTGTCGTCACTACAGACGCAGACACACACGCATATATATATATATATATATATATATATATATACATTTGTACACCCATCAACGCGCGCAAGGACACACACACACACACGCACGCGCGTTCGCTCACTGAGGCTTGCATGAACATACATATGCGAATCGTGCAGGGTTCAGTATATATATGTATATGTGTGCCGTTGCGCACATACATACGCATTCGGTTGGTGTATTCGAATGGTGTAACGATGTTGACGCGCGAATAATTGTCGATTTCTCGTACGTACATATGTACAGTTTTAAAGTCGGTTATTGGCTTGTTTTTTATTTTTTGTGGTTGCGTATATTTAAATGGTAGAAATTCTAATTTGTAATGCTTGTTACTGTTTATTTGTGGAGTATTAATTTTACTATGGCAGAGGCATGTGATTTTTTTTTTTTATCCGTTTGGTATAAATTGTGATAAAAGGTATCTATCTTCATGTCTGCATTTGGAAATTAGTTCTGATCTCGTGTTTAGTAAGTTCTTTTGTGGGGTATGAGATTGCTACTTTCTCATGTAGGCAAAGTAGGCATTTTTTTGTAATGTTGTTGTAGGCATGTGCTTTTTTCAGTATTTTCCAGCTTATTGTTGGTGAAATATTTCTGTCTTTTAGACGCCATACATATGTTGATAGTGTAGTGCTGTTCAATTATTTAATTTTAAAAAATTAATCTGTTTGTCTGACGATCGCAAGAGTGTGAAACCCAGGATTACAAACTCAGATCTATCTATCTATCTATCTATCTATCTATCTATCTATCTATCTATCTATCTATCTATCTATCTATATTTGCCAGTGTGTTCATGCATCATTACAATGACAATGCAGTCAGTTTTAGACTCACTGGAGTGACAGAGTTTAATTGATTTTTATTTTTTCCTCAGATTAGGTCATTTACAGTGTTGTGCAGCAATATAATTCTATTTTCAGGGTGTATGATAAGATTTGTTTGGTCTGGAAAAATATTGTATCAGATATTTATTACACCCAGACACTATTAACTTGACTATCAATTAGTTGTACTATGGCCATTGTCTGCAATGTACACTACTCCAAGGAAACATACAAAAATTGTAATGATGCATGAACACACTGGCATATATATATATATATATATATATATATATATATATATATATATATATATAAATCCAAAAGGATAAGCAAATAGGTAAAATCCCCAAAAGACAATCCTATTAATTTTATTGATATTAAATTTGATCAAAGTGGATTGACTTACTTTATATATATATATATATATATATATATATATATATATATATATATATTTGTTTTTACTTACTTTATTTAATCAATGGTAAAAAAGGTTTGGGAAGAAATAACTAAAACAAAAAAGTTATTACAAGCTACAAGGCAAAGGAGGTTGCGGAGGGCTGTGTCTGACAATGTCCTGAAGAAGAAAACGTCATAAAAGAAGAATATAATTTTGCTCACTTACCTCATAGTTCCAAATATCACTCTAGGGAATTAGTATAGATCTCATTTGGAAAACCTGTTGTAGAATAAATAAGAATGCAAATAAAATATCTCAGCCCAACTTTTTTAATGGATTCTTATGAAGCAAATGATTTATATGCAAATTCTGAAAGTGAGAAAACTTGTTCTAATCTAATGATACAATTGGTAGTAAATATATATAATGATAATCTAATAGCAACAGGGGAAAAGAGCATACATTCTTTTATTTTGCCAGAGACATAAAAGCAAATAAGTTACTTTATATTAAGATTGATATACTTTAGCAACCTAGAAACTATCTGCAGGATAATGAAAGGTGAAGAAAAACCTCAACGAAAAGAAAATTTAAATATATTGTATTAGTGACACTTTTATCTATGATTACTGTCCAGAAATTAGTTCACGACAACGATTGCTTTGACGTGTAGTGTTCACTGGCCATTTATGGCTCCAGTATGAAAAAGGAATTGATAGCTTTCTTTAGAAAGTAAAAAATAAATAAATAAATACTAGTGGGAGTATGGACAATGTAAAGCTCTTGAGACAAAATATATTGGATGTTCTGTTGGTTTAACAGGCCTGTGTATATTGATAAAAGTTTTTATCAAAATCAGGCCATTCGGAAACACTATCCCTCTTGATAAAGTTTGTGCTAGGGAAAAAAGTTAAAAATATCAGGATTGTCTTGGATTTCATGCTGTTCCATCATGTATTGGAAACAGAAACATAGAATCATCATTAATCATGAAATGAAGGTATAGAGAAAATAAGGATAGTATAAAAGTATAGCACTAAATAAAATTAATTACATTCTCATCTTCCATCTAATCTCCATAAAAAAAGCTGAAAATTGATTTGAGTTTTTTAACCTGAGAGTGCAGATCATAATAAACAAAAGTAAAAAGAAGCTAGATATTTATAAATCTAATCAATTTGAACCCGTTTCCTTACGATCATATCAATCAAATTTTGACAGCATAAAAAGAGAACTGTTTCCAATATTTTGTGTTTGGCTCACAAAAATAATAAATACCTCTTTCTTTTTCATTAACTAAATACGACTTTAAACAATAGATACACATTATTGAAACCAATAACTAAATACTATGCGATGGTTGTCCAAAATGAATGTCTGTTGCTTAATTATAACATATTTAAAAGTAGAATTACAATACATATAATACCAAAATAGACACATGTTTCAGGATTTCAGTTTTATAGTTTTTTTTAATTATTGTATTCCGTTTTTGAATAAATATATATATTCCCATTTTATAGGAGCTTCTTGACTGTTTTCTCAGACATCACTTCTCGCTTGTGGAAGTCTCTTCTGGCTTTTTACTTTCTGGTAAAAAATGTTTTTGTTTTTTAATATTTAAAGGCAACGCCAATGCTATTTTATGTTTTCTAGAATCCTGTTCTTTTATTAGCCTCTTTCCTAAATAAAGTTTATCTCAATAACCCACTTTATGTCTTAATGGCTTTATCACCTTACTTGGGGTGAAATTACAAAAAAATGTACGAGTTACCTCTTTCCTATCATCAATGAAGGACCTCTGTACACTGAGTAAATCTTTTATTGACCAAAAGAAATGAATGTTTGCAGGTACCAGGTGAAGACTTCAAAGGCTCTTATGCTTGTTCATGGAGTATATTAGTATACTGGGAAGTCACTTTGTATGACCAAAACAGTTTAAAACGACATACTTTATTGCACATCTCAACGGTAGATATAATAATCAACAAGAAACTAAAACAACCTTAGGATCATACTGAACACTACCAATGAAGATAGAAGCACTGCAATACAAGCTATAAGAATACCAACATGTCCTGGAAAAGCAAAATAATAATAATAATAATAATAATAATAATAATAATTACTTACTTCATTGTGGTAGAAGTCGTGCAAGTTGTTTAGCATTGGATCAAAATACAACAGACGTGGTAAAGTCAAGCACTGGGCAAGCAAAAATAAAACTAAGACCAAGATCAAGGTCAAGAAGCAGAAACTATAACTAAAGTCACAGCATCAGCCCCAAAACAAAAGGAACCAATATTAGAATAGGCAATCGATCCGGAAGGATGCAATATACGACACTCAAGAACTGAAGGAACAGCTTGAAGGCTTAACATTTAATAGCATTAAAACATCCTCCATCTCTCAGAGAGATGAAGCTTTTTTGTACATAAACATAAAACTGCCAAATAGAAATGTAATGCCCAGGGAGCGGCTAAAAATAGATACAACAGACCAAGGAAACACATTATCAGTCTTTACATTTCGAAGAATGGTACCAGAGAAATTAGATGCCGATGGTTTTCTAAACATGAATACCAAAACAAGTGACAAGAAATTGGTACGATACAATGTGTATCCAAATAAAATGTTATGGCACTATCAATATACCATGCAAATACAACGAGTCAGACTGGGATAACACCATCTTCTACATAGTAAATGTACGAGGACTAGCAGTTCTAGTACTACCTTCGCTAGAATAACTTAAACTAATTACCTTACTTTGCACAGTCAAGAAAGAAGATGCACACCAAACACCTGCATTAACAAAGATCAATACAATAAAATATTTGATGCAGATGTACCCGGACCGCCTTGATAAAATTGGCTCTATGCCAGTTGTCTGTGAGACTGTCTATCAACAAAAGCTTATAACCGCATATTGATGCGCCTAGGAAAACTGAAATTGCGTTAATGACCAATGCAAAACAGCAGATTTACAGTGTTGTGGATTCCGGGTGGGGAACCGCACAAAATAATAAATAACAAAAACAGATATGGAGATAGAAAATAGATTATATTGAACGTAATATACAAACTGGAACACGGGTTAGTCAATTTGGAAATATTTAGTAGAAATAAATATTTACTGTCTTGAAGTGAAATAGTATGTCCGGGTAACTGATTCTAGATCCACCAAACTCTGCACCAATTTACAACTCAACCAAACTCTGCCGTTCTCACTATAGGCAGGATTATATGTAAACTCAGCCGAGTCCTTTATTATAACAATAAGGGGGCGATCCCACAAAAAATATCATCAGAAAGGTGACAAAACCAACAGACTGGGTCTCAAGTAGTTACCTTTATTAAATCACTATAAAAAGAGCATAGTATGAAGAAAAAGAACCGAGACTTAATAAAAACGAACTTTTGCCATCAAAATATTTACGTTATTATTAAGAGGAACAATGAAAGTATTTTAAAATTATTTAAACATTTTTGAAATCCTTTTTAACACATTCCAAATTTTAGTAAAAATTCTTGTTTGATTTTAGTTAGTGGGTAGCTAAATCGTTACGAGAGTTTACAATGGGAAAAAAAGTAATATTGCGTAACTCATTTGTTTTTCGGTGAAAAAATCATTAATTTCTGAAATTCTTGCAAAAGTTAAATAATTGTCGGATTTTAATGAAAATTTCAGGGCATACTCAAAAATAAATTACATTATTTTTTAAACATCTTGATAAAATTTTGAAAAGAGCTTGGTATTTTTTTTTACATCGGTTACCCCACCTTTACGAAAATTTATGAAATTTCAAGAAATTAAATTTTACTGGGAAAATTGGTTTTATTAGTTAAAAGCAGGACTCATTGGGGAATAATCAAAGGATAGATGATTTAGATGTATTGTTTTTTCAACCAATTGGCCTTTTTTCTGAAAATCTGTTTCCAATAGTAAAATAAAAAAATCAATAAAACTATGATATTATATAATTAGATAAACTTTTAATTGCTTTAATAAATAATATAAATTAAGGACATTATAGTCTGAATAATTTTTTTTTCTATAAATAATGAAACTTAAGGAAAATTGTTTTCATTTTTTCAATCATAATAATTTATAAAGTTACAAAAATATTTTTAAAATATTTCAAACTTGTAGGCGTTAGTTTATTAAATTATTAAGTGAAGATTATATTCTATATCCATATAGAATATAGTCTTCACTTAATAATTTAATGACTATATTCAATCGAAAATTGAAAAGTTTAAGACAAATCGTCGAGTCATCGTATTTTTAAAATAATTTCTAATTTTTGTGCGTATTTGAATTTTTTTGTATGGTAATTTCTGTGTGTACATTAAAAGGCCATGTGTTTCATGGTTTTTCTTCTTACAGGGAAAAAAGTTTTGACAATCTTGTCAATTTTGATGATCATAGACAGTTATCTTGCATTTGTTTGTCAGATCATACAGGAAATGTCAGAAAGATAAACATTCCATGATTAAGAAATAGTTTTAGTCTACATTTAATGCTATAAATAATATATGTGTAAATCAGATTAATTTAGAATAATTTTCCAAAAATAACGTTTCACAAATGCATATTTTTTGCTTTTTTTTTTTTAAAAATCTGAGAATTAACTTTTGTTTACAAATTAGCCGAACGGTAAAATGTCCGAAAAATTTTTAATTTTTTTTAAATTCAAGAATTTTAGATTCAAATCAATATAATTTCTGTTTGAAATACTCCAAAGTATTTTGCTTACTGAAAATAGTAAATTTAATTATTTAGCTTTCAATTAAAGCTAAAATAAAGATTTCAAGAAGATTTTGTTTTATTTTTTAAAAATTCAATTTAAAAGTTAGTTGTCGAAAATAAGTGGAGGTATCTAGTTTCAGTACAAAATCTTACGTTTTACCCGATCTTCATCAGTCTTCCTGATGTAATGAGTTCCCAAGAAGGCATGAAAAATCAATGAGAAATCTGCCAAGGCTGACAAAGTAAACCTCGCTGCTGCTCTTGGAAAGAACATTTAATCTGTGAGTGATTAGAGTGAGGAATGGCTCGTAAGTTTTAAAACTTCTAAAACAAAGCTTATCTCCTTCAACCACCTTAGGGAGAATTTTCTACCTTCTGTTAGTATGGATGACGTTAGACTTTCAGAAAAGAGCCCACAGAGCCCCCACGGCTTCACTCTCTCAGGCGACCTCGGGGAACAACTATGTCTACCGCTAAGAAGGTTAGGTCACTGTGTCTGGCCAGAACGTTTTTCATTGCTTGATGTAATATAACCAAGCTATTAAATGTTTATTAATAAATATGCATATTATCATTTACCGGTAGCACGACTCGGAGTTTTATGCCAGGTCAGTATTTATTCAGCACCATAAGATTGCGATATGCATGAAACTCCGAGTCAAGTTACAGGTAAGGTATATATATATATATATATATATATATATATATATATATATATATATATATATAGAGCCATCTGTCCAGCATAAATAAAGTCACCTGATGTAGGCTTTCGTGTTGAGTCTGACGCACTCACCAACAAATTCGGGACTTCTTTTCGTATCAGAACGATCAGAGTGAGTTTTCAGAGCTGCTGTACTTTCGTAATCACCATTAAACTCTTTCTGAATCCTCTTCACTATCCTCGGATTGGCACCCAAACACTCTAAAATGCTCGTATAGCGGTTGCTATGTTTTTCTTACCCACATTCAGTCCATGTTATTTACTCGTCTGCGATTGGGTAATAAATCACTACTGTTCTTGTATCGGACAATTTAGCAATTGCAGTCGCCCTTGAATCTTTCGGCTCTAAAGTAGCTCTTTCATATGTGTGTGGTGATTGGTTAATTTTTAGCCACTCACATATTTTTTTTTATGTAAACCCAGTTTTTCCCGCGCTTTGTTTTGGAGCCGCTCTACCAATATATATTTGGCTACTTTTTGCAAGTTAAGCAGTAGACGAACAGGCTGGCTAAACGACTCCACGTAAGTCTCTTTACTCAAACGCACACACAAACACAGAACTTTATCTTCTGTCTGAACATTTTCACCAAGAACTTTTGAACTTTGAACTCTTGACCAAAATTTGTGTTACTTACAATTACATTCAAAATAATTATATTCTTCATGTTATTTATTCTTACATGAAAATCTTTCTAACAATTATAACAAACCTTTTCAGTGCAAGAAACAACTTTCTTCATTTAATTGACTTTACTTTGGTCAACAAACAGTTAAAGGGGAACAACTTTTTCCTCTTACTTTATGTATACTACTATTACATGCTTTGTTTGTTTAATGCTGTATTTTATCGAATATATACTTTTATCTATTGGTTACAAATTGGAGTTGTCTTTAGTTTTCGTGAATCGTATGTTAGACGAATCGTAAATATCATAAAAGACCTAAAAATCCTCTACACTTGTATTGATGCCTTTAGCGTAAATGCAAAACAGTATAGCATGCCGTTTCTCAAATTCTGCTGATGTAGTGAATTACATCACGGTGCTCTTTTTCTCACAGACGGTGACCAAATGTCCCTACGATATTGTATAGTCAACAAAATAATAATTAAAAAAAACAAGCAACGCGCATGTGTGAAGTTTCAAAGAAGAAAAATGTTAAAAGTCAGAGGAAAATTCCTCAATTTTTCGCAACGGCTCAATGATATCTCATATAAACTTGCCTATGCAGAAAACATAATGATCATTATAAAAAGTTCCATAAAATCAATGAATCAGCACAGTCGATAATTACATGTCACTTTTTGGTTTTGGAAACTTCCACTTCACAAAAACGAGAATATTTAAACGTAAACCTGATGATACTGGAATTCTCTAAGATCACGTCTTAAGCACGGATAAAGCATTTTATATCTAATTAAAAAATCTCTGTGCAATTTTGCTGAATAAGCCTTTATAAATTTTTAGTGAAAATGGTTGTCATTTTGCATAAATTAAATATAGTTGTAATATTACTAAATATTATGTAAACTCCCCCCCACAAAAAACAAACAAAAAACAAAACAAAAAACAAACAAACACACAGTTTAAGTATAAGAATGGTTCGTCATTCTTAGCTGTGTGGTAGCCAGGGCGGCTGTCTTATTCCTGTAATAGAGGACCTCTCAAGAATATTGGTGTTTATTTAACGCCTACCGAGATCATCTGTGAGTTATAGTGCAATTCTGCTGAGCAAGGATGTGCATTGTGGTGCAGTGAATATCAACTCGGAACGACAAATCGGGGTGCCAAGTTCAAATTTCAGTTGAATTCTTTGCATTCACTTACGCACAAATACCCTTTGGAAAGGTATTAATCCGTCTCTTCCCTCCATTAATGTGTTAAATAATAGGACAGATTGGGTTCTATAGCTTTGCTGGCAACCAGTCTACCGCAGAAAACAATGGCAATCTACTGCCCAGTCAGTCATGTCTCTTTCGAGACATGATTGCCCAAAGCGTATGGTACTTAACTGATGCCGAGTAAATATCTAGGAGAAAGTGCATGACATCGCGTGATCAAAATCTAAAACAACGCCAGCACACTGAAACCCTCTTTTTCGATGACTTGTAACTTTGTGCTAGCAGAACCATCAACGAACAATTTCGTCTAACCAATTTCACTTATAAGACATTGGTTAATTTTTTTCTGATAATTGGACGCTCAGAACACCTCCCTCCCCGACAATATTAAGCATTCACCTTCCTGAAAATCGACCGTATCTCATGATTGGAAACCAAATCCACTTTACCCAGATACAAATTATTATTTCGATAAAAATAGAGAGCTCAATGAATATTATCCAGAGCAATATAAAATATTGTGAAGAAAACTCAACACATACGGTTTATACGGTTATAAATCCAGAATTTATTTCAGTTATATTAAAAATACAATTGTCTGCTTCAAACAGTTGAAAATAAATAAATGATAGTTTCATTCAAAATATTAAAAAAACAAAGCATTTTCAACAGACGAAGTGAACCTTGTATCATTTAAATCAGAAATAAATTGAAAATAGATACATCAAATCACACATATAAAATAACACAGAATAAGGAATACATACATTAAATCATGTTCACACAAAACTTATCTTATGAGAAAATATACAAACGCACACACAAAATATAGGAATAGACAAACGCAAAAAAGCTCACAGATGGGATATATACATTCATTATTTCACACATTTATATAAATATTGGGAGAGAATATATATGTATACACACAAAAAAGGAGAAAGATAGGAATAGACATATACAATATAAGCCCTCAAATATAAGCTTCTAAAAGGACAAAAGGGTGCGGGGGGAGAAGAAAAAGAAAGGAAACCGAAAATACACTTACAGTCATAAATATTAACTGACACAAAAATATTAACTGACACACAACAAAAATTTAATGATAATATATATTAAACAAACAAAAAAACAAAAAATTAAAAAACATTTTTGATAAACATTTCTCTTTTAAAAAAATATTTTGTAAAAAATCTTACAAGAGAAAATATACAAATTTTTAAACAACATTTGCATTAGATGTTTCGGAGGTCTTTGACAAAGTATGGCATTGATGATTTCTCAACAAGCTCCCTAGTTATGGAGAAGAAGAGTCTTCGCAAATATCGGGCAGTTTCCTGAAGGTAGTTTGAATGGACAACCTTCCGAGGCCCAAGTGATTAACAGCTGCTTATTTGTTCAAGTCTCTTTCTATTTTACATTATTGATCTTCATAAGAGTATACCCCCAATCTTTTGTGGATATCTATACCAATGATACAGCGTTATATGGGTTCACTTCCCAATGTCTATATTACTTGAGGTTGGTAACAGATGCCCCCTATGGCTTAGGTCTAACAGCTCAGTGAGAGAAAATCTAGCTGGTCAGGTGTTTAGAAAAATTACATTTCTTAGTGCAACCAGTTCTAACCTTCACAGCTAAGACCCACCATGAAGTATGGCACTTAACAGATTTGGATAAAAATGATTGAATAACAGGACAGATTGGGTTCTATCGCCTTGGTCGGCAACCAGTCTATCGCAGAAAGCAATGGCAACCTACTGCGGGTTAATCTTCAGCCCAGTCAGTCAGTCAGTCAGTCAGTCAGTCAGTCAGTCAGTCATATCTCTTTCGAGACATGATCGCCCAAGCGTGTATCACGTATGGCACTTAACTGACTGACTAAATATAATAGTTGCAATCATGATTAAGGCTTCTACTGGGCATAAAGTAGGGGATCAGTTTTATATTGTTATTCCAATCGTCTTCAGAATGTAAGAAGACAATTCCATTCAGTCAGTGCTTTTTTTTCTATCTATCGAAGAACTGACACTTTCTAGTACAAACTATCGCGTGGGTGTCTCTCAAAACATTTTAATTTTGTCCGCTTCAAGTCAAATGTCAATGGTTATCTATCCCAATACCCACAATTACCTACTCTTTTTTGTCGTATTCATATCAAATAATTAATAATTACTATTTTAGATGTTATTCTCTATCACGAGTGGCTTCCGAGCCTTGAATTGGATGAAATTTAATATAAAAAGAAATGCTCACTACTTTTGTCTCTGTAAATGATTCGAAATTGAAGAATCAATTTAATAACTGACATTTAATCCCGAGAAAGCTAATCATTAATACTGGTTGTGGGTGGTTATTTCAAATAATATAGGAGTTTGAAGAAGTGCTAAAATTGAATTAAGTATGAATGCAGATTGATTTTTAACTATCAATGCGTTTTTCCCCTGGAACAGAGACTCTACTGAGTGATATGCACACAACTCCGGCCAAGGTTTTCGCTATCATTTCTAAATTAGATCTCCCACAAGGTCATGCGGATTTGACGGTATCTATGCATTTGTCCAAAAGAAATATGCTCTTGAACTGGTTTCTCTTTTCTCTAAACTTTTACAATAAATGCTTTGCTGCTTCTTTGTTTTCATCTTGTTGGAAAGTTTATTTGTTTTTTTGTTTTTTGTTTTTTGTTTTTTTTTTACCTATGCTGACTTTTTGATTTTTACCGACCTTTCCGGTGTCATTAGTTCCCATCTAAATATTTATGCAAATGACACAACTATTTACTCCTGTCTTAGTAGTAATTTCAAAGTAAACTTGAAAACTGTTCTCGAAAATAACTTCAAATCCGTTGTTAACTGGTATAAGAAATGGCTTTTAAATTTTAATGCCTCCAAAACAAAACTACTTTAATTTCATCACTACGGAGAACATTTTCTGTCTGCCATCAGATGCTAACCTCTAAGTAGAGCAATACTTTATGCCTTCTTGGGTTCAGATTTCTCCTAACACGAAGTGGGGCGACTTTATTGAATCAGTTGCTACGTCAGATACTAGAAAAGTTGGTTCACTGTATCACGTAGAAATTTTTTTTTTTTGTTAGAATCCATCATGCACATTAATAAATCCTCCATTCAACCATGCACTGAATTCTGTTGACATAGCTAGTCTGGTGCTCGTAATACACACCTCAAGATTTTTGATAAAATTCAAAGTTGTTTGTAAAGTAATCAATACTGACCTGGAATGTTGACATCAGTCACCTTCTCATTGACATGACGTGGCTTCCCTCTGTCTTGTGTTTAAATATTTCCATGGTAACTGTTCTAATGAACTTTTTCCTTAGTGTCTGAACTACATAAATTTAAGCATGCTAATAAAATGGCAAATAAGTTTCACCATTTTACTGATGAACTCGATAGACTCAACACCAACTTTCAATCTAATTTTTTATTTTCTTACATTTCTCACCTTCCTATTTTTTCTTTCCTATCAACTACAATCTTCAAAATTATTAATGCAACCTCAAAGAACATCTGTCCTCCTAAACCCTCTTCCTTTATTGCTATTTCTTTACTTTTTTTATAATCATATCACACCAAGCAAGTCAGTTTACTGCCACTAGTGCGAAAGGAGTTACATCGGAGGAAAGTGATGAGAAAGAGTGACAGGTTAGGGGGTGTCAGGAAGTGGGTAAGAGAAGGATGAGAATACTGATGAGAAAGGAGTAGATGAAGAAATGAGCATGAGAGAGAGAGGGGATGCAAGTTATTTTTAAATTTTGATAGGAGATGACTATTGACTTTAAATTAAAATTCTTGGAGATTGTAGCTGTCAGGGAAGCAAGGAAACGGACGGGAATTCCACAGGCGGGAAGTGCGAGAAAAGAAACTGATGGAGTAGAATTTGCATTGACATTTTATTGGTTTCACAGTAAAAGGATGGAATCTAGTTGCTGATCTTGTGGCTCGAGTAAATTCATATATAGGGGTGGCTCGAGTAAATTCATATATAGGGATTACCAGTGAACTAAGTTCATCGGAGCAGAAGCCGTGAAAGTATTTGTAGAAGAGACACAGGGAAGCCACATTGCGTGTGAAAGTGACTGTATCTGAGCTGCCAAGTCGGGATCGATCCCATTACAGATTCTCCGTTGGATTTTTTCAAGGACCTCTAGGTGGATAGCAGGGGCACTCAACCAGTTCTGGTAGCAGCACTCAATGTATGGGCGGATGGTAGATTTATATATGTGCAGAATGGTTTCAGAGGGGAAAAACTTAGAACCGACCTTCTTAGCAGCGGATTTAGCTATGGCTTCTCGTTAAAGTCTTTTCCTTTCTCTCTCATTCCCTGTAGCCACCTGCGTTCTAGTGGCATTATTACCTTGCTTGGAGTGAAATAGTTAAAAATGTTTTATTGGATGGATGGACGTAATTTGCATCCACTAACAAAATTACCGTCATAACCCCATCCGACAAAGGAAGCAGAATATTTATGATGGACACAAAACATCTACATTAAAAATTTAGAATCCCTCCTAAATAACTACAACACCTACACAAAACAATGAACACACAATAAACACTGAGCACAAAAATTCACCAAATCAACAAAAGAAACTATATATATATAAAAAAAAAATTAAAATAAATCTTGGTCTATGTAAATGAAGACGAGAAATATTTTAGAAAGACATTCAAGCTTCTCTATTACCCACACTATTTCATCTACAATGCTAAAAAAACAAAATTCCCAAAGCCAAAAAAGAAAACGAGTACTTCCAACAAAAATTACACAGATTTCATAATCCTACCCTCAAACAACTTTTCAATTAAATTCGCAAACAAATTAACTCCAAAACAATCGGCAATTAATCAGGAAGAAAAATAATCCAAACATCATTTCAAATACTGAAATTTATTCGATGCATATGGGGGAGATATCACGTGATCTAAAAACCCGCATCAACGAACGCAAAAGAGACTTGCGTTTAGACAGACGTTCGAACTTTCTCTGTTTATATTGAGACGACGTGAAACATAACTCTGAATTCATAAATTCCAGCCTAATAAAAAAAGGACAAGAAAGAAAAGTATTTCGAAAACATAAAAATAGTATTACTACCAACTATAAACAAACATAAAATATTATATTACATCACCATCTTTCTACAGATCCATTTTTCATGAACCTAAATTATGTCTACCAAATACATAAAATAAATTTAACAAATACGAATCCATTTGCATGAAAAATCCAACCAAAACAAGATCATTAAAGCATCTTGCTGCGTCTGACCCACACAGAGGTGGCGACAGCAGGCATTACTCACACTTTTATATAGATGCGGGAATATAAAAATTCGACCAAATACAAAGTTATGGCAACACTCGTTACATTTCACCGACATACACGGAAATGACGTCTGCAGACATTCTCACAGACACACATATACAAGATACACAAATATGAACTAACGTTAACGTCCAGCATATACTTATACAGACAAGCGTTTCTTGAAAAACACGCACATACACTATTATACACTTTACCGTAAAAATATTCCTCACACATGTTTAAAAATATCTTTTGCTTAAAGACACAAGACACGAATCTGACCAATAAGAATTAACCCAAAATAAATAACATTTGTTTTTCTTTTTTATTTATTTCTCTCTCGATCTTTGATGAAGCTTTAATAAATCTTTAATAAAGTTTTATTTTATCATATATATATATATATATATATATATATATATATATATATATATATATATATATATATATATATTAAAGCTGTCAAACTGCGTGCAACAGAATACCGTTAATGAAGAATGTAACTGCAGAGACAAAAACGAATGTCCGCTTGAAGGAGATTGTAAAACCGAAAGAGTCATCTACAAAGCAGAATTGGAAGATAAGCTATATTTAGGATGAACTGATGGAAGTTTTAAGACACGATGGAATAACCACTTTTACATAAATAATTTTAATTTTTAATAAAACTTGCATAAAAGAGGGATTGTTGCATAAGCACATAACTTTTAAATGATATGACCCAGCAACTAACAAGTAAACTAAAAACCTTAATCACAACAACTTTTCTGTCATTTTTAATGAAACTTGCATGAAAGAGAGATTGCTGCCAAAATACACAATTTTGAAATTACATAACCCGATAGCTATTAATTTTTGTCCAAATCACCTCAAATCTAAATCAAAATATTAGAATTTCTATCGAAATAGATATTATTGATTATTGCTAATTATTTATTCTTATAATAATAGTTAAAACATAAGTATAAGTATATAAAAGTTCACACACACACACACACACACACACACACACACACACACACACACACACACACACATATATATAATGTTCAAACTTATTAATTAAATATGTCGGTTGTTAATTCTGTTTCATTAATCTCCGGAACTTTCCGCAACATTGTCTGTTCACATTTGTTTACATTACAATACATTTCAGAGTAGAGAGGATTATTTACAAGAAATCGGAAAATTGCATGCTTACAAAGCTTCATTTGGGTTCTTTTAGACTGTGAAATCATTGGTGGTCGAGTGGTTAAAGACGCAACAGATCAATTGATGACTTCGCCTATGTTGTTAGGGTCGAAGGTTCGAATTCTGCCGAATGAAACAAGTTTTCCTAACAAAAATCTCTTATAAATATTCTGGACGATATATATGTGTATTTTGTTTAATTAAAAAACGGAATATCTAATCATATAGGAGTATTGGTTAAAAATAATGTTCAAACGAATAAATTAAATATGTTGGTTGTTAATTCTATTTCATTAATCTTCGGAAATTTCTGCAACAATGTATATGTATATATAACTTAACATATATATTTCACAAGTATGTATATTATCAGTATATGTTCATATATATATATATATATATATATATATATATATATATATATATATGCAACAATGTATATATAACTTAACCTATATATTTTACAAGTATGTATATTATCAGTATATGTTCATATATATATATATATGAACATATACTGATAATATACATACTTGTAAAATATATATGTTAAGTTATATATACCTATACATTGTTGTAAATGGTATATATATATACCAGTAGTCATTATTTTAAACATTTTTAATGAATGCTTATATTTGAGTAGATACTTTTTTTTTAATTAAACAGTATATTTTTATATATCTACCGGCGTGAATAATGGAAAAATCTTGTTAGAAGAATGTACGTCCTACGGCAGGATTTGAACTTGCGTCAATTGATCTGATCGCTCGACCACGAAGAATTTTCAGTTAGACAAATCTCAAATTAAGCCTTTTATATAAGTGTATATATGTTCACATTTGTGTTCATATATATGTTATATATATATATATATATATATATATATTTTTTTTTTTTTTTTTTTTTTTTTTTGAAGTATAAGTATATAAGTATGTCAATAAGGAAAAAGTTTATTTAATTCGATAAAGTATGTTTTAGACCAAACTTAATTAATTTTTACAAAGATAGAGTTTCCACATATAAACATTTATTAAAAATAACGTAGAAAGATCTCTGTCTTGATTTTAAGAAACATCTTATTTGAGCAAACAAAAACACGACTACTGAATTTTGTTATTAGAATGATATTAACAAAAGACCTCCCCCCTAAAAAAAAACAAAAAAAAAAAACGAAAAACAAAAAACAAAACAAAACTGTTTCCAAAATTGGAAGAAAAATATAAAAACCTGGATCTATTCATGATATCGGAAAATTGGTTCATGGAGACCCAAGAAAGAAAATTCGGCTGCAAGCATTGCTAATAAAAAAGAAAAAAAAACGTAAAAGAAAAAAAAAAAAGAAAAAAGAAAGAAATAATTTGCTGCGAATGTTTAATTACAACAATCAAACGTTCCCTGAACATAATGAGTTTACAAGGTCGATGGCCGCATTCGGGATATAATCAGGCTCGTTTAAAGATTAAATAGGAGAATAAGGATAAAAATTCTTGGAACAGATACAGTGGTTTGACGAAATAAAAAATCAACCTACTTAACTTTGATTGAATCTTACTTGGGTTGTGGGATGCTAAAGTGTAAGATCAAAAGAAGTTTGATCTCATTAGTTAAGTATGTTAGTGGAAGCGTTATGGTCTATGGTTGTATAATTTCTAATGGCCTGGTGTTTTGCGATTCATCGATGTAAGCATGAAAGCTAAAGATTACGTGAAAATACTGACAAATTGGGAAGAAGAGATATCTTTTAGTAAAATAATGATCTTAAACATTCCGGTAAGGCGATTTGTGAGACTCTTATTCGCTTTTTGAAGAGACACATTTTTAAGGAATATATATATATATATATATATATATATATATATATATATATATATATATATATATATGTGTGTGTGTGTGTGTGTGTGTGTGTGTGTGTGTATAGTGGAGATATTATTGTATCCATGTGAGTTTTTTTTTGGGAACAGGAGATAATGTAGTTATTTTTGTTCTGTTTTTTCTTAATCGAGTTCAGACAAGCAAGACCGTTAAAGCCACTGCGATACAAGGGGTTACTAAGCGTGGCAAAGCTAGAAACATGATCAATACTAAGGGAGAAAGAACAGAGAAAGAGGAACCCGGAGGGCAGACGATTGCGATTGGTATTGCATTTAAATCTTTGCGTATTAGAGTTGGCTGGAAAGCACTGAGCTGGAAGGAGTTTCATAAACGAGAAATGCAAGAAAAAATGTTATAGAATAACAGTGTAACTCGGATATAAGAGAGTTGTCGGGACCTGATACAAAAAAATCTTATACCCGGGTTTCTCTTATATCAGGGTTTGGTCTATTTTATATACATTACCACAGGCTCTAATTTGGGCTCAGAGAAAATCTCTCTTATATCAGAGTATCTTATATCCGGGTAATACTGTAGAATATACAGTGTAACCCGGATATAAGAGAGACAGAGGACCAGAATAAACATTATCTTATATCCGCGTTTATCTTATATAAGGGTCTCTTATATCAGGGCTATACTGTATGATTATATCTAGACAGTTCAACGGTAAATTGGTGAAATATCGTTGCTCGTATAGTACTGCGTTAAAAATTATACAGTCTATGTACCATAGCAAACAATTGTCATGAAAATCGTTAAAGAAAAGACAAAGGTAGACAACGTTACGGCGGTGGAAAGGGGACTGAAGCCGAGACGCCAGATCAAGATCGATAATATTGCTGATTCTTCTTTGGATTTTATCAAGGAGCTCTAGATAGCAGGAGCATTATGTGGCAGCAATATCCTAAGCACGGACAAATGGTAGATTTATAAATAAGTAAGACAAACTCTGGTGGGGAAAAATTGTATAGCATGATACAGTAAACCAACTTTCCTAGCAACTGATCTGGAAATTGATTCAATACAATCGTTCCACTTTATGTCAGCTGAGAACGTTCGCCTATAGGAGGTCCTGTAGTTTCCTTTCCGTGCCTGCAATCAGCACTGTTATCATCTGCATACCTTATGTTGTTCAAGTTGTGGCCTCCGATAACAAATCCTGGCGTGTCATCTAGGGTCCTCAAAATATTCTCGCTGTACAGGTTGAACAAATATTACCGACATGTTTATGTTTTTCAGAGAAATGTTGTTTAATAGTACCCCCGTGTGGGCCTGTACAGCCATAATAAGAAAGATGACATGTAAGTCTACGGGAGATCGTGGTTGTAGTAAAACCAATATATGTACTAGGTTTTTTATTAGTATCAGAGATGCAATCTCTGAATGGGCATGTAAATTGGTACATTAGATTGTTTTTTTGTAGAGAATTTAGTTTAGTGCTTGTTGGGTTATTATAGACTATGAGGTCAATTGTTTTAAACTTTTTATAATATATAATGAGTTTAATTTGATTATTACTTTCCACTGGTTTAACATTTCTACGTATTATGTTTTTGAGAGTTTTTTCATCTTGTTTATAATTATTATGTATTTGGTTGCAATAGTATAAGTTAATAGTGTTATGTTTATTTTGATGTAAACCATTATTATTAATATTATCATTATTGTTAGAGCTATTGTTAATTTTGTTGAGATACATTTTCATTTGTTGATCAATAACGGAGTTAGGAAATCCATTATTGACTAGTGTTTGCTTAATGTTGTGTAATTCTTTATAAAATATAGATTTGGAAGAAGATATCATTTGTGTGCGTTGAAGTAAGTTTTTTATAACAGCTAACTTATATCGTTGGGGGCATTCACTATTATAATTAAGAAGACACGAATTTATGCTAATTGATTTCCTATATAGAGAAATAGTAAATTTATTTGTGCTAGAATCAATGAATACATCAAGGAATGGGATTTTGTTATTAATATTAAATTCTAATGTAAATTTGAGAACGGAGTGACTTTCAAATTTGTTTTTGAGAAGCAATGGTGACCTCAGCGAACAACATAGCCCCAAAGGAAATCAGACGCAGAAGAAAAAATGAGTGGATGACCGAAGAGATCCTCCACATGATGCAAAGGAGACAAAAAATAACGCCAAGACACGGAGCAGAGTACAAAAAACTTCACAGGGAGATAAGGAACAAATGCAGACAAGCCAAAGAAAAAATGGCTCAACAACAAATGTGCAGAAGTAGAGAGACTGAGCAGGAACAACAAAGCAGAAATGCATAAAGAGATAAGAGAACTGACAGGACAAAAAACCTGTTCCTCAACAGGATGCATAAAATCCAAGGAAGGGACAATCATAGTAGAGAAAGAAGAAATACTCCAGCGTTAGGAAGAATACATAAAGGATCTCTTTGGCGACAAGAGAGAACAACCGAGAATACACAAGGAGATGGATGGACCGGAAATACTAAAATCCGAAGTGGAAGCTGCAATGGCCAAAATGAACAGAAACAAAGCACCTGGCCCAGATGGCATAGTGATAGAGCTGCTGACAGCCTTAGAAGAATATGGCATAGAAAAGATTACCGACATAATAAACGAAATTTATAGCAGCGGAATAATACCAGACAACCTATGCAAGTCGATATTTATAGCACTGCCGAAGAAACCAGGTGCAAACGAGTGTGAACTACACAGAACTATCAGCTTAATGAGTCACATCACAAAACTGATTGTCAGAATCCTGATGAATAGAGCGAGAAGCAGAATCAGGCCAGAGATAGGGCAGGAACAGTGCGGGTTCGTCAAAGACACTGGAACAAGGAACGCCATATTCATGATTAGGATGCTCTCTGAAAGGGCATTACAAATGAAGAAAGACTTGTACCTATGCTTCATTGATTACGCGAAAGCATTCGACAAAATACGACACAAAGAATTGATGGAAATGCTAGGCAACCTCGACATTTTCGGCAAAGATATAAGAATAATCAAGAATCTCTACTGGCAGCAAACGGCCTGCATACGGACAGGTAACGACCTCAGTAGATACACAAAGATAGAAAAAGGCGTAAGACAAGGATGTGTCTTTTCACCGGATTTGTTCAACCTATACAGCGAGAAGATTTTGAGGACCCTAGATGACACACCAGGATTTATTATTGGAGGCCACAACCTGAACAACATAAGATACGCGGACGATACAGTACTGATTGCGGACACGGAAAGGAAACTGCAAGATCTCATACAGAAAGTAGCAGAGGAGAGTGACAAGAAGGGACTACAAATAAACTTTAAGAAAACTGAGTGCATGGTCATCAGCAAAAGATACAACCCAAAATGCCAAATACATGTGGGTGATAACAGAATCAAACAAGTCCAAGAATTTAAGTACCTAGGAAGTGTTCTAACAGGAGATGGAAAGTGCGACACGGAGATCCGAAGGCGAATTGGCATGGCAAAGGACGCGTTCCAGAAGATGAGCAAAATACTAACACACAGGAAGATCTCAATAGAAACGAAGAAAAGAGTGCTGGACTGCTACGTGATGTCAGTTCTTCAGTACGGATGTGAATGCTGGACAATATCATCGAAAATGAGGACAAAACTGGAAGCAGCCGAAATGTGGTACTACAGAAGGATGCTACGGATATTGTGGACTGAGCATACAAGCAACGACGAAGTGTTAGAAAGAATGGCAACAAAAAGGCAATTGATGCTGAGCATCAGGAAGAGACAACTGAAGTTCCTGGGACACGCAATGAGGAAGGAGTGCCTGGAGAACCTGATACTGACTGGACAGATAGAAGGAAGGAGAGACAGAGGAAGGCAGCGGATAACATATCTGCAGAGTCTGATCAGGTGGATGACGGAACGGGGGTTGCCAGGAGCAACAGGAGCAAACATACTAAGAGCCACAAGGGATAGAGAGACGTGGAGATCCATGATCGCCTACGTCCTGAAGGGACAGGGCACATAGAAGAAGAAGAAATTTGATCGATATTCTTAGCTAAAACAAAGATGTCATCTATGTATCTTACATATATAGAGGGTTTATTGTTGTCATTAATTATTTTATTTTCTAGATTTGCCATATAATAATTAGAAAAGAGGAGACCTAAAGGAGATCCCATCGCAATACCATCTGTTTGTATATAAATATTGCCTAAGGGATCGTGAAAGGGTACTTGTGTGGTGCATGCTAATAATAGTTTTTTTTTTAATATAGTGGGTTTAATATTGATTGATGGGAGAGTAGCATGATTGTATACATCACGGATAATCATGCTACTCTCCCATCAAGTAGCATGATTATCCATGATGTATACAACCATGATACTCTCCCATCAATCAATATTAAACCCACTATATTAACTATTAACTATTATTAGCATGCACCACACAAATTAAACGTTGTTTTGATTCCCCGGTTCTTCACTTTCCGATTACACGTTGCGCTGATCCTGCGGCTACTCGAATTCGGATTACACGTCGCCTTGATCCACCGGCTACTCGCAATGAGATTAAAGGTCGTTTTGATTCCCGGCAACTCGAATTCAGATTACACGTTACCTTGATCCCCGGCTCATCGCATTCAGATGACATGTCCCCTTGAGCTTCCGGCTATTTGAATTTAGATTACACGTCGCCTTGATCCCCCGGATACTCGAATTCAGATTTAACGTCGCCTTGACGCCCCGGTTCCTCGCATTCAGATTACACGTCGCCTTTATCCCCCGGCTATTCGCGTTCAGATTACACGTCGCATTAGTTCTGCAGTTACATACATTCAGATTACACGTCGCCTTGGATGCCCTGAATTTGCTTTTACATACCATGCTGGCTTGAACCACTGGCTATTCGCATTCAGATTAAACGTCGCCTTGACCCCTGGCACTCGAATTTAGATTACACGTCGCCTTGATCCTCTGACTGTTTGCATTCAGATTACACGATGTCTTCATCCCCCGGCTCCTCGCATTTCGATTACACGTCGCCTTGATCCTCTGACTGTTTGCATTCAGATTACACGATGTCTTCATCCCCCGGCTCCTCGCATTTCGATTACACGTCGCCTTGATCCTCTGACTGTTTGCATTCAGATTACACGATGTCTTCATCCCCCGGCTCCTCGCATTTCGATTACACGTCGCCTTGGTACGCAGGTTACTTGAATTCAGATTACACGTTGCCTTGATCTCCTGGCTATTCGAATTCAGATTGCACGTCACCTTGATCCTCCTTCTATTTGCATTAAGATTACACGTCGCATTGATCCACCGGCTATTAGTATTCTGATTATACGTCGCATTGGTCCTCAGGCTACTCGCAATCAGATTAATGCTCGTTTGGATTCCCCGGCTACTCGAATTTAGATTACACGTTTTGTTTTCCCGGCTACTCCAATTCAGATTAAACGTCCTTTTGATTCCCCAGCTACTCGCATTCAGATTATACGTCGCTTTGATCAGCCGGCTAGTCGAATTCAGAATACACATTGCTTTGATCCCTCGACTATTTTCTTTCAGATTACATGTGGCCTTGTTCCTCAGGCGACTCACATTCAGATTAAACGTCGATTTGATTCCCCGGCTACTCGCATTTAGATTACACATTGCCTTGATCCAATGATTACTCGAATTTAAATTAAAAATCACCTTGAGCCCCGGTTACCCGAATTCAGATAACACGCTGCATTGAACACGCGGCTTTTCCAATACAAATTACACGTTGCCTTTATCCCTCAGCTATTCGCGTTCAAATTATACGTCGCCCTTGAACCCAGCTACTCGCATTCAGGTTAATCGTTGTTTTGGTTTCCCGGCTACTAGCATTTAAGTTACACGTCGCATTAATCCCCCAGTTACACGCATTCATATTACACGTCGCCTTGGATGCGCTGCATTTGCTTTCACATACCACGTCGCCTTGAACCACTGGCTATTCGCATTCAGATTAAACGTCGCCTTGATCCCCGGGCACTCGAATTTAGATTACACGTCGCCTCGATCCTCCGGCTATTCGCATTCAGATTACACGGCGTCTTGATTTCCCAGCTACTCGCATTCAAATTACACGTCGTTTTGTTTTCTTGATACCCCGGCTATTCGCATTCAGATTAAACGTCACCTTAGCGCACCAGCTACCAGCATTTAAATTACACGTCACCTTGATCCCCACGCTAATCGAATTCAGATTACACACAGGCTACTCGCATTCAGATTAAACGTCGTTTTGTTTTCCCAGCTGTTCGCTTTCAGATTACGCGTAGCTTTGATCACCCGGCTACTCGCATTCTGATTACACGTCGCCTTGGTCCCCAGTCTACTTGCAATGAGATTAAAGGTCGTTTTGATTCCCGGCAACTCGAATTCAGATTACACGTTACCTTGATCCCCGGCTCATCGCATTCAGATTACGTTCCCTTGAGCTTCCGGCTACTCGAATTTAGATTACACGTCGCATTGATCCAACGATATTCGCATTCACATTATACGTTGCCATCATCCCCCGGCTATTCGCATACAGATTACACGTCGCCCTAGACCCCGGCTACTCGCATTCAGATTAAACGTTTTCATTTCCCGGCTACTCGCATTCATGTTACACTTGGCCTTAGTCTCCCAGCTACTCGCATTGAAGTTACACGTCGCCTTGATTACCCTCCTACTTGCCTTAATCCTACCGGCTACTCGCATTCAGATTACACGTCGCCTTGAGTCCCCGGCTACACAAATTTAGATTATACGTTACCTTGATGCCCCGGCTATTTGTACTCAGATTAAAAGTCGATTTAATTCCCCAGCTACTCGCATTCAGATCACACGGCACCTTGATTCCCCGGCTACACGATTTTAGATCATACGTTGTCTTGATCCCCTGGCTATTTGCATTCAGATTAAACGTCGATTTGATTCTCCCGTTACTTACATTCAGATTTCGCGTTGCCTTGATCTCCTGGCTACTCGCATTCAGATTACACGTCGCTTTGATTTCCCGGCTACACGATTTTAGATTATGCGTTGCCTTTATCCCCCGGCTATTCGCATTCAGATTACACGTTGTCTTGATCCCCTGGCTACTTGCATTCAGATAAAGCGTCGATTTGATTTCCCGGCTACACAATTTTAGATTATGCGTTGCCTTTATCCCCCGGCTATTCGTATTCAGATTACACGTTGTCTTGATCCCCTGGCTACTTGCATTCAGATAAAACGTCGATTTGATTCCCCAGCTACTTGTCTTAAGATTTTATGTTGCCTTGATCACCCGGCTATTTGCATTCAGATTCAGTCGCATTGATTCAGCATATATTTACATTCAAATTACATGTTGCTATTATCCCCCGGATATTTGCATTCACATTACCAGTCGCCCTGAACTCCGGTTACTCGCATTCAGATTAAACGTCGTTTTGTTTCCCCATCTACTCGCATGCAGGTTACACATCGCCTTGATCCCTGGCTCTTTGCATTCAG
Organism: Ascarosepion bandense; assembly: GCA_037127315.1. NCBI lineage: Eukaryota > Metazoa > Mollusca > Cephalopoda > Sepiida > Sepiidae > Ascarosepion > Ascarosepion bandense. The sequence continues at coordinate 2,014,690 of JBBBDQ010001166.1, forward strand.
TTTACACGTTGCCTTGATTCTCCGGCTGCTCGTATTCAGATTTCACGTCGCCTTGAGCCCCCGGCTATTTGCATTCAGATTACACGTCGTCTTGATCCCTCAGCTACTTGAATTCATCTGCAGTCTATTCGAGACAAAGGTTTTCCAGTTAAGTGAACTTTTCTTTTAAGGTTGATTCGTGTGCAAAACAAACATGGTACTCATTCAAATTACACGTCGTCATCGTCTTCCGGCTATCTGAATTCATGTGCTGCGTATTCGAGACAAGGGCTTGCTAGTTATTTGAATGTGTCTTTTAGAGATGATTAATATACGAAACAACCCTGATACTCATTAAATTACACGTAATCTTTACTCTCCACGGGCTGCTCGAATTCAATTGTTGCATATTAGAGACATTTGAACGTCTCTTTTAGAGATGATTCGTGTACGAATAAATCTGTTAATCTTCGCTTTTTCCCTGGTTAACGATTCATAAAATTCTTAAAAAAAAAAGTCCCTTATATTTTCAGTTTTCTGCATTAGTTTTCAAATAATTTGTTGCCATAGTTGATGTCAAATTTTAGTTTATAATTATGTTAATATAAATTAGACTTACTTCCTCTTACTGCGTAATACAACTAATTTTGATATTTAATTAACATAGCTTTGTAAATATAAATATGTAAAAATTAATCATACTAAGTAGAATATGTTGAGTTTCTAAGTGCTGCTTAGATGTAGCCCAAGGCCGACTGTGTGGGATAGCCAGTGGGGATCCAACTCACTACTCAATTGTAATAGGTTCTAACAAGACAAGCTTGCTAACTATTATAACACGTTGTGATTTCCAACTAAGTAGAATATGTATAGCTTAGAACAACGGTTGGCAACCCCCAAACCGCGGGCCACATCCGGCTCTCGAGTGAATCTTGTCCGGCCCGCTACCTTACTTAGGACACGATATAAATATAGGTAAACCAAACCATAGTGACAGTTGATAGTCTGAATATATTGCGTCGAAATTTTAAAAAAATTATTTCTTTTTACCTGGAGAATGTTTTACTTTTATTTTCTATTTGTAGGCATCGCCAAAATTAGCATACGGCCTCACTTTCACATTTTCTGTGAAATTAATTTCGTGAGCGGGCACTTTTAAATCAATAAAAATATTGTTTTCAACTGATTTTAATGGAAGTTCTTTTTTCAGTACTAATTTACAAAATATTTATTTTTAAGATGTATTTTTTTTTTTTATAAAATTCCCGTCATATATTAAATTATATTGAATCCTTGCTCGAAAGAAACATGACTGACTGGGCAGAAGATTATCCCGCAGTAGGTTGCCATTGCTTTCTGCGGTAGACTGGTTGCCGACCAAGGCTATAGAACCTAATCTGTCCTGTTATTTAACCCATAACTGGAAGGAAGAGATGGATTAATACCTTTCCCAAGGGTATTTGCGCGTAAGTTAATGCAATGAATTCAACTGGAATTTGAACTTAGCTCCCCGATTTCTCGTTCCGAGCCGATATCCACTGCATCACAACGCACATCCAGTAGAAGTAGAAGTGTTTTAAATGGAGACGCACTATGTGCAGCTTCGAAAATTTGCATTTTGAATCTCGACATATTTAGTCTTGAAAACCGATCTATATTACTGATGAGGAATGCACAACCCTTTCAGCCACAAAGCAGGCTATACTCAACTGATTTTAGATTACAAGTCATGTACCTCTGACACTTTCTTCCATTTCTTCTGGCGTGATTGTTTTTCATCTTCACTTGTCACATAGTCGCACTGAGTATCCATTTGCAGCATGACCATGAAGTAAAACTTTTCTTCCATCAATTTTATTAACACTCCCCTCTTTTACCTGATACACAGTAGCAATTAGATTATTCATTTCTCGAACCATTTCGAAGATGTCCATCTTGCACGCTTACCACGATTTCTTCATCAGAATATCTTGACACTTTTCGGATAATCATGACAAAAATTCATTCGTTTTCATTGGGCATTCTAGGAAGTAAAGGCGGGAAAATATGGACAGTGAAAGTGAATCGCTTGACAATCTGATCTTTTTACGTTTGTTTGTTCATATTTTTAATCATTTCTTTCTTTTTTCCCATTTTTGTAAATACTTTTTTCTTCTTCTCTTCTCTTTTCATTGAATTTTTTTTGTTTTCTCAGTTTCTTTATGCATTTGTAATTTTTTACCAGCGTTTCCTGAAATATCGTAAATTTTATCATAGCAGACTACGGTGGGTTTTTTCATCGATCAAACTTGTAATGAAGATGTTCGATTTTGTTGCTAAAAATTAAATTATAAATGCGTAAAAAGAAGGATGCAATAAAAATTAAATTATATAAAAATATAATCATCTAATAATATGAAGGGAATATGAATAATTTATATATTCTCATCTGACGTCATCTAGCGGCAGACAACGTATCATTTCCTGATGGATGTTTGAGCAGGATGCAAAACGTTTAAAAGAAAAATCAAAGTAAAATAAACTCATAAAAATAAGTAATGATGGAGTTGTATGAAAGCGTGTGGGTGGATTGCGAGAATGGCATTATTATAGGGAAGCCACGACAAGAAGAAAACAGAAATGAACGTCGAAATGATCAATGTGCTATAAAAAGTAGGAAAGAAGATATTTTTAGAAGAAAACATAGGAAAAGAATTGATAATACTTCAATAGACTGGTACACTCATAAAAAAATAGATCATATATTTTAGGGTAGGTACCTTCACTGCGTTGTGGTGCATTGGATATCGGCTCGGAACGAAAAATCGGGGAGCCGAGTTCGAATTCCAGCTGAATTCATTGCATTCACTTACGCGCAAATACCCTTGGGAAAGGTAATAATCAGCCTATTTCCTCCAGTTATGGATTAAATAACAGGACAGATTGGGTTCTATAGCCTTGGTCGGCAACCAGTCTACCGCAGAAAGCAATGGCAACCTACTGCGGGATAATCTTCAGCCCAGTCAGTCATGTTTCTTTCGAGACATGATCGCTCAAGCGTGTATCACGTATGGCACTTAACTGACTGACTAAATATAATAGTTGGAATCATGATTAAGGCTTCTACTGGGCATAAAGAGGGGGATCATTTTTATATTGTTATGAAGTAATGAATTGATCCCCCTCTAATTACTTTATAATAATATAATACATCTCTTCTCCCTCTAGCTATAACTCAAATAATATGACAGATTGGGTTCTATAGCCTTGGTCGGCAACCAGTCTACCGTAGAAAGCAATGGCAACCTACTTAGGGATAATCTTCTGCCCAGTCAGTCATGTTTCTTTCGAGACATGATCGCTCAAGCGTGTATCACGTATGACACTTAACTGACTGACTAAATATAATAGTTGTAATCATGATTAAGGCTTCTACTGGGCATAAAGAGGGGGACCATTTTATATTGTTATGAAGTAATGAATTGATCCCCCACTAATTACTTCATATTAATATAATACATCTCTTCTGCCTCTAGCTATAACTCAAATAATATGACAGATTGGGTTCTATAGCCTTGGTCGGCAACCAGTCTACCGTAGAAAGCAATGGCAACCTACTGCGGGATAATCTTCTGCCCAGTCAGTCATGTCTCTTTCGAGACATGATCGCTCAAGCGTGTATCACGTATGGCACTTAACTGACTGACTAAATATAATAGTTGCAATCATGATTAAGGCTTCTACTGGGCATAAAGTGGGGGACCCGTTTTATATTGTTATGACGTAATGAATTGATCCCCCACTAATTAACTCTTAATAATATAATACATCTCTTCTCCCTCTAGCTATAACTCAAATAATATGACAGATTGGGTTCTAAAGCCTTGGTCGGCAACCAGTCTACCGCAGAAAGCAATGGCAACCTACTGTGGTATAATCTTCAGCCCAGTCAGTCATGTTTCTTTCGAGACATGATCGCTCAAGCGTGTATCACGTATGGCACTTAACTGACTGCCTGACCTTCACTAATTCGTTAAAAAGGAACATAGTATGAAGAGAAAGGGACTTAAACTTAAAAACAAATTTTTCCTAAAAAACGTTTATGTTATTATTAAGAGGAAAGATCCAAGTATTTTCAATTATTTTTAAGAAATTTGAGCCAATAGATTTTTTAAATAATTTTAAATTGTTTTGTTACATATGGTATTTTCTATGTTATATTAAACGGTCACGTGTTTCACGTTTTCTTTCCCTTACAGGGGAAAAAATTGAACATTTATGTCAATTCTGGTCAACCATACTTAGCTGTCATTTGATATCTGGTTGTCATCAATCATTCGCACTTTGCTCAGTTCGCACCTGGATAATTAAGGAATACTTTAAAATCTAAATTTTTTCTTATAAACAAGTAATACTTGTGTAAGTCAGATTAATTTTACTTTAAATCTACTATTTTTTCCAAAAGTAACGTGTCACAGATGTATATATTAGTTTTGCAAGATTTTTAAAACCAAGAAATAGCTTTTGTTTACAAATGGGTCGATCGCTGATAAATAGACGAAAAAGTGAAAAATTGAAAAATGTTAGATTCCAATCAATATAATTTCTGTTTGAAACACACCAGAGTATTTTACTTACTGGTAATAGTAAATTTAATCATTTAGTTTTAATTAAAGTTAAAACAAAGGTTTGAAGAAAACTTCTATATTTTTAAAAATTCAACTTAAAAGTTAGGAATCGGAAATAAGTGGAGGTATATATTTTAGGAAGATAGTTATTGCAGATTAACATACTTTATTTCTTCTTTATGTCACGACAATTGTCAGAATCGAAAGGGATTTATTTGTTATTGATTTAGATGGAGACTCTGATTATAATAAGGATACAACATAAAATCGATCCCTGATATTTTTTTTTCTTTTTTTGGTTAAATTATTTAGAAATGTCAAATTTAAAAATGTGCTATCAACATTCATATCTGCATATTCTTAAGGGGAAAAAAATGATATTCGTTTTTAGCTTAACCTTTTCTCAGTGATTATTATTATCATTATTATTATCATTATTATTATTATTATTATTATTATTATTATCATTATTATTATTATTATTATGTCATTTTTCATCATATTTCGATTTCTGCATTGGTCTCACTACCAACCAAGTCTGCGGGGAGACCTAAGGCAGGTAGTGGCGTGTTGTTATGACTCCATTTCATGTTTTTCTATCCTCCCTATCATCCCCAGCATTACATAGATAACGTTTTCCTTAGTGTGTGGGCTGTACTTAATAATACAATTTTTTGTATATCTCTTAAGCTGGGGTTTCCAGGGATTCTTTCAATGTGTTGTTTTGTTCCATTTTTTATCATTCCAAGTGCACCTACTATCACTGGCACAACTCTTGTTTTCAATTTCCACATTTTTTCTATTTCAATTTCCAGGTCTTTATATTTTGACAGTTTTTCAAATTCCTTGATTGCTATGTTACAATCCGCTGGACAAGCCATATCAATTAATAGACAAGTTTTCTCCTTCTGGTTTTTAACAATAATGTCTGGCCTGTTTGCTTCAATTTTTCTGTCTGTGTAGATGGTGTAATCCCATAGAATGGTTACATCTTCTATTTCTGTAACCGGTGCTGGATGATGTTCATACCAGTGTTTGTTTACAGCTTTTCCATAATGTTTGCACATTGCCCAATGTAAATATTGCCCAACTCTATCGTGGCGATTTTTATATTCGTTTGGGGCAAGCACAGAACAGCCTGAGATTAGGTGGTCTATTGTTTCTTGGTGTTTATCACAAAACCTGCATTTTGGATCCATATTATTATGCATAATATTTGCCTGAAAGTTTCTCGTGAAAAGACTTTGGTCTTGTGCTGCAAGTATAAATCCTTCAGTTTCAGACTTTAATCCAGATGCACGTAACCATCGATGAGTATTAACTTTGTCAACATTGGATTTATTGGCACGTACTGGATATTGGCCATGCAGAGGTTTGTCTTGCCAGCGCTGTTTCATCTTTTCAAGAGCTTTATCTTTGGCTTTCATTTTCATATTCTTTGCCGCAATAGTTGGTTCTTGGCTACTGTTTTGCTTTTCTACAGAATCTACTAACTGTAATTCTTGTTTGTATTTACTGCCTTCTTTTATTATTGAATATTTTTTCTTTCTTTCTTCATGTTGCCTTACTAATTGTATCATCCAATCCTTTGTTGTTTCTATGTATGTTAGTAAGCCAATAGTTGTTGTCTTGTATGACAATTCCAGCTGAATAAGACCCCTTCCACCTTCTTTACGGGGTATGTATAGACGGTCTACATCAGCCTTTGGGTGATGCATCCTATGCTTAGAAAGAAGCTTTCTTGTTTTAGCATCCATTCGCCTGATGTCGTTTAGAGTCCAGTTTAAGATGTTGAAGCTATATTGAACAACTGGGATTGCAAGGCTATTAATGGCCATAACTCTATTCTGTGAATTTAATTCAGTTTTTAATATCATTCGTAGCCTTCTATAGTACTCTTTACGCACTATTTCTTTCATTTTTTTATGGTGAATGTTTTTGCTCTCATTTACACCTAGGTATTTATAAGCTTCTTCTGGTTTCAATTCTTTTATTGTTACAGCAGGGTCTAGGCTAATTGAGGATGTTTCTTGTATTGATCCACGTAAAACTGTAGCTTTAGCACATTTATTCAAATTAAATTTCATTCCAATGTCTTCGCTGAAGCATTTTACAGTTTGCAGAAGACCTTCCAGCTCATTATCATTCTTAGCATATAACTTTAAGTCATCCATGTAAAATAGATGGCTTATTTTCTTTTGGCCTATTTTATAACCACATTCTGTCTTATTAAGTTGACTGGTTAGTGCTATTAATGATATGCAGAATAGTAAGGGAGATAAAGAATCACCTTGAAATATACCTCTTTTGATGTTTATTTCATCAGACTTATAGGTTCCATTTATATGATTGAGGTAAAGGGTTGTTTTCCATATAGACATGCACTGTTTGATGAAATTGATGATGACGGGCGATATCTTGTATATATTTAAAGTCTTTAAAATCCATTCATGTGGCACACTATCGAATGCCTTTCGGTAGTCTATCCAGGCAGTACTAAGATTTTTCTTTGTCTTGTAGCAGTTTTCCAGGATCATTTTGTTAATTAGCAATTGGTCTTTACAGCCATAACAGCCACGTTTGCACCCTTTTTGTTCAAGCGGTATCATGTCATTTCTTTCTAAGAATAAATATGTTTGTTTTGTTAAAATAGATGTTAGTAGTTTATATGTTGTCGGAAGACATGTAATTGGTCTGTAGTTTTTCGGGTTGTTTGTGTCACCATTCTTGGGTAGAAGAAATGTAATTCCTTTTGTCATCCATGCAGGAATTTTAGTGGGATCGTCAACCATTTCTTGGAGTTCTTTGGCTATTTTTTTATGTGCTGCATTTAAATAATATAGCCAAAAGTTAGGAATTTTATCTATACCTGGAGTTTTCCAATTGTGTGCTTTTTTTAGTGCAAATTTAATATCATCTTCTGTAATTCCAGACCATGTCTGTTCGGGTTTATTCTTCATTCGTTCTATCTCCTGCGTAATCCAATGTACTTCCTTGCTAGGTTCTTTAGGGCAAGCCCATATCTTTTCCCAGAACTGTGTGACTTCTTCCATTCTGGGGGGTACTGTCACTTCAATTCTTTTTTTACCTATTTCCCTGTAAAATCTCTTTGTATCAGTCTGAAAGATCTTGTTTTGTCTGTAAAATTTTGCTCTTTTTTCATAGCGTCTTATTCTTTGAGCCTTCAGTTGGATTTTTTGCTTTATTTTTTCTTTATTTGATAAGACGTCATTTTCATTCCTGATGTTATATTTTTTTTCGGCTCTTCTTCTTTTCCTAGTTCTTACATTTATTCCTCTACTCAGTTCATCCCGTACTGACAGTTCACTTCTTAGTTGTTCGATTTCTTTTTCGATTTTTCTTTTCCAAGGTGGATCTTCACGTCTGCGTGACTGCCTTGTTTTTATTTTGATGTTTAATTTTTTTGTTGCTGCTGTTGCTGATGCATATATTACTTCGTTAAGATTTGTATTTTATTATTATTATTATTTCATTTTTCATCATATTTCGATTTCTGCATTGGTCTCACTACCAACCAAGTCTGCGGGGAGACCTATTATCATTATTATTATCATTATCATTATTATTATTATTATTATTATCATCATTATCATTATCATTATCATAATTATTATTATTATCATTATTATTATTATTATTATTATTATTATTATTATTATTTTACTACTGTTCGTTTCTTTTTTCACTTGACATTCATGTTTCTGTTTTTATATTTCTTTTCTTTTATTTCTTATTCCATTTTTCTTCTGTAATTTCTATTTCCGTCTTTTTTACAAGGAGCGCCATATTCATGATTAGGACGCTCTCCAAAAGGGCAATACAAATGAAGAAAGACTTGTACCTATGTTTCGTTGACTATGCGAAGGCATTCGACAAGATACGACAAAAAAAAAATTGATGGAGATGCTCGGCAGCCTCGACATTTTCGGGAAAGACCTAAGAGTAATCAATAATCTCTACTGGCATCAAACGGCCTGCATATGGACAGGTAACGATCTCAGTAGATTTATAAAGATAGAAAGAGGCTAAAGACAAGGATGTGTCTTTTCACCGGATTTGTTCAACTTGTACAGCGAGAATATTTTGAGGACCCTAGATGACACGCCAGGATTTGTTATCGGAGGCCACAACTTGAACAACATAAGGTATGCAGATGATACAGTGCTAATTGCAGACACGGAAAGGAAACTACAAGACCTCCTACAGAAGGTAGCGGTGGAGAGCGACAAAAAAGGACTACAAATAAATTTCAAGAAAACTGAATGCATGGTCATCAGCAAAAGGTGCAACCCAAAATGCCAAATACAGGTGGGTGGAAACCAGAATCAAGCAAGTACAAAAATTTAAATACCTAGGAAGTGTTCTAACAGGAGATGGAAAGTGCGACACAGAGATCCGAAGGCGAATTGGCATGGCAAAGGACGCGTCCCAAAAGCTGAGTAAATTACTAACACACAGGAAAATTTCACTAGAAACAAAGAAAAGAGTGCTGGATTGCTATATGATGTCAGTTCTTCAATACGGCAGTGAATGCTGGACAATATCATCGAAAATGAAGACAAAACTGGAAGCAGCGGAAATGTGGTTCTACAGAAGGATACTGCGGATATCCTGGACGATGAGGTGTTGGAAAGAATGGCAACAAAAAGGAAATTGATGCTGAGCATCAGGAAGAGACAACTGAAGTTCCTGGGACACGCAATGAGGAAGGAGAGCTTGGAGAACCTGATACTGACTGGTCAGATAGAAGGAAAGAGAGACAGAGGAAGGCAGCGGATAACATATTTGCAGGGCCTGATCAGGTGGATGACGGAACGGGGGTTGACAGGAATAACGGGAACAAACATACTAGGAGCCACAAGGGATAGGGAGACGTGGAGAACCATGATCGCCTACGACCTGAAGGGACAGGGCACATTGAAGAAGAAGAAGAAGAATATTTTATTTCCATCTTTTTACTCTAGACCCTCTTTTTTCTTTATTCATTTTCATTACAGCTTACTACGAAAACATCGACATTTCATTTGTGTTCTTTATTGAATTTTCTCGGAACTAATTAAAATACATTCTTCTTCTTCTATGTGCCCTGTTCCTTCCGGACGTAGGCGATCATGGCTTTCCACGTTTCCCTATCCCTGGTGGCTCTGAGCACGCCTTCTCCTGTTACACCATGCAACCCTCGTTCCGTCATCCACCTGATTAGGTCCTTCAAATATGTTACCCGTTGTTTTCCCCTGTCTCTTTTTCCCTCTATCTGGCCTGTTAGTATCATGTTCTCCAAGCCCTCCTTCCTCATTGCATATCCCAGGTAGGCTTCAGGTGGAAGACTTGGAGTCAGCTACTTACTGAAGCGGTACAAGAAGCCAACCAATTTTCTAGTATGGATTGTTTGTAAGTTAAGATAATTTTTATAACCTCACTTAATAAACATCTGTTTTTGTATGCAATACTGCTAAGGCCAATAACATAGTAGAACTCAAGGATCGATTTAACATTGTATTGATATTATAAACAGAAAACCCTTATAAAAATCGATATCAGATCAATATTTTTCGATTTTGGCAAGAGTCGCGACTTAAGAAAGAATCGTAACAAAAAAGTATTTTTGAAAAATTCACTACTTTTATGAGTGGACCAGTGAATTTAAACAGTTCCAAAAATTTCGTTTAAGAATAGGAAAGAAATGCCGAAGTTTTCATCGTAGGCTGTATTGAATATGAATAAAAAAAAAAGAACGACAGAAAAAAAGTGGAGAAGAAAAATAAAGATAGAATAGAAAATAAAACAAATATAAAAACAGAAAGTTTAATGTCAAGTGAAAAAAAAAAAAAGAAAAAGGAAAGAACAAAAGTAAAAAAAAAGGAACTAGTGATAAAAGTTAGGCTAAAAACGAATATTTATTTTTCCGTTAAAAACCATTAAACGGTTGTGCTATTCAAAATCGGTTTGACATTTGATGTTTTGTAGGTGAGGGAATCTTGCAAAAATTAGATATTTAAAGCGATATCTGTCATAATATATGCCAATGCATTCTGGAAAATTTTCTCAAATATGAAGAAGATATAATATAGCAAGTGAAAGTACTAAAAAATACTAACAATACAATAGGCCAAACATGGAAACAATAAAGATGTTTTAAAAGAAAATAGAAACAACGAAGAAATGTACATTTAGAAAGAGACGGTAGATTTTAGAAAAATAGGAACCAGATGGAAACTAGAACTAACAATCAGTAACATACAGGAATGTATTTCTAAAGTTGAATACAGAGAATGAGAGAATGAAGATATGAACTACAAGGTTGATTTTAGAAAAATAGGAACCAGATGGAAACTAGTACTTACAATCAGAGACAGGCAGTGATGTAATTCTAATTTTGAATATAGAGAATATCACAGACAGACATGTGAACTGGACAATATCATTAAAGATGAAGGAGAAACATGAAGCAACTGAAATGTGGTTCTACAGAAGGATGCTGCGGATATCATGGGTCGAGCATGTGAGCAATGATGAGGTTTTGGAAATGATGGAAACGAAAAGAAAATTAATATTTAGCATCAGAAAGAGACAGCTGAAGTTCCTGGGACATGCAATGAGGAAGGAGGGCTTGGAGAACATGATACTAACAGGCCAGATAGAGGGGAAAAGAGACAGAGGAAAGTAGCGGATAACATATTTGAAGGACCTAATCAGGTGGATGATTGAGTGAGGATTGCATGGTGCAACAGGAGAAAGAGTGCTAAGAACCACCAGGAACAGCGAGACGTGGAAAGCTATGATCGCCTACGTCCTGAAGGGACAAGACACGTAGAAGAAGAATCTTGATGAAATCTTATATGTGCTGTCAGAAAGAGAATCTGATATATCTATTATGTCAAATGCAGAGAATAACATGGCCTAAAGATATGGACTATGAGGACGAATTTAGAAAAATAAGTACTTGATGGAAACAAACTTATATTCAAAAACAGACATTGATGTAATTCTAAAGTTGAATGCACAATTAGCAAGGGGAAACGTGAGCTATGAGGTAGATTTTATGTAAATATGATATAGACAGAATCTTATACTTACTGTCAGAGAAAGAATGTGGTGTAATTATAATATTGAATGCAAAGAATAACATGGACTGAACCAGTGAACTATGAAGAATAATATAGGAATATAGGAACTAGATGCAAGCATACTTACATTCAAAATCAGGCAGTGATGTAATTCTAACGTGAAATGCAGCAAATAACACAGACTGTATATGTGAAGTATGAAGAATATTTAGAGGTGGAACTAGGTGGAAACTTTTATTCGCAATCAGAAGCAGACGCTGATGTAATTCTAATGTTGAATGCAGAGAATAACATGGACTTAACATGTGAACAATGTGCAAGTTTGCATGAAAATAGGAAGAACGAAGAATCTCAGAATTATAGCCAGAATAATACTACTGAAAATCGAATTTGCGGTAGGATAGCGAAATTTGCTTTTAGAAACTAGGTAATCTATTATGAGATGGAAAATAGATTTTGAAACAAAGCGTTTTATATTGTTGTATAATATGTAAGCTGCATGTCAGCGAGTGTTAGCTCAGTCAGTTAAATGCCATACATGATACACGCTTGGGCGATCATGTCTTGAAAGAGACATGATTGACTGGGCAGAAGATTAAACCGCAGTAGGTTGTCATTGCTTTCTGCAGTAGACTGGTTGCCGACCAAGGCTATAGAACCCAATCTGTCCTGTTATTTAACCCGTAACTGGAAGGAATAGACGGATTAATACCTTTCCCAAGGGTATTTGCGCGTAAGTGAATACAATGGATTCAACTGGAATTCGAACTCAGTTCTCCGATTTCTCGTTCCGAGTCGATATCCACTGCGCCACAACGCACATCCTCCACTACGCCACAACGCACATCCTAGTGTTAGCTAATTGTCTTAAATCTGAAGAAGTGACTTGAAATAACTGAGATGTGATTCTATTAAAAAATGATGAGAGTATCATGGACAAAGCATCTAAACAGAGAGAAATTGTTAAGAAAAATAAAGGAATAAGCAAACATATAGTGGATATCGACTCGGAACGACAAATCGGGGTGCCGAGTTCGAATTCCAGTTGAATTCATTGCATTCACTTACGCGCAGTACCCTTGGAAAAGGTATTAATCCGTCTCTTTCTTCCAGTTATGGGTTCAATAACAAGACAAATTGGATTCTATAGCCTTGGCTGGCAACCAGTCTACCGCAGAAAGCAATGGCAACCTACTACAGGATAATCTTCTGCCCAGTCATTCATGTTACTTTCGAGACATGATTGCCTAGAGCGTGTATCACGTATGGCACCTAACTGACTGACTGATAATCATAGAGTTTCTGAAACAAATAATGACCAGGATTTAATACCGACGGGCATAAATTTAACAGTATAAAATACTCGGATGACAGTGTGTTGATCATCTTCTTTTATGTAACACGTTTCTTCATTACGGAGGCGATCATGGCCCACCACATCCTCCTATCCCTGGCAGCATTTTACATTTTTCTTTATATGTTTCTTCCAAACCCCGCACCGCCATCCACTTGCTCAAGCACATCAGGTATGCTTTTTCCCTGTCTCTCTATCCGTCCTGGGAATATCAGATTTTTCAAGCCGCCATTCTTCTTCATTACGTCGCCCAGAAATCTCGGTTGTCATTACTGGTGCTAAGTATATGTTTCCTTTTCGTTTGCATTCTTATAAAACCTTGTCGTTGCTTACATGTTCGGTCAATGGTATCCTCAGTATCCTTCTGTAGAACCACATTTCTGTTGCTTCGAGTCTCTCCTTCATCCTCGAGGAAATTGTTCAGCTTTCGCTGCCATACAGGAGGACAAATATCACATAACAGACTAGGACTCCGTATTTTGTTTCCAGCGAACTCTTCCTGTCTCTCAATAAATACATTGGTTAGCTTTTGAAACACGTCCTTGGCCATATCAATGTGCCTTCGGATCTCCGTGTCGCACTCTCCATCCTCTATTAAAACACTTCCCAGGTATTTAAATTTCTGCACCTGTTTGATTTGAGTATCCCCGACCCATAGGCTCCTCTTTCGATAGCTCTGCATTAAAAAAAAGTCTCATGTTCACAGGCAAGAAAAATACAATTATACTTGCCAGACGTGGTTTGCCAGTACTTTTTACAGAAACTTGTGTTAGATAGGGATCTTTCATTCATGATTTCTTTCATATCTATTTCACAACTTCCGTCTTCTTTCACACTCTTTCACGTCTCCTTTCTTTCACAAATTTTTTGTTTCTTTAACACTTTCTTTCGCATCTTCTATTTTTTCACATTGACCATCTCTTTTTCATTATTTCTTTCACATCATTGTTTCGCATATTTCTTCTTTATTTTAAAGCTTTCTTCTTTATTTCACATGATTGTCCGGCATTTGCTGCCATATTGAAGGAAAAACATCACATCCAGTACTCTTTTCATCGTTTCCAACGAAATCATGCCACATCAACAATACACTACTTAGCTTTTGAGATACGTCCTTGGTCATGCCTATACGCCTTTGGATCTCATTGTCGCATTTTCTGTTCTCTGCCAGAACACTTCCTATGTATTTAAATTTCTGCACCTGTTTGATTTTAGTATCCCCGACCCAGAGGCTCCTCTTTCGATAGCTCTGCATCTTCCAGTTATGGGTTAAATAGCAGGACAGATTGGGTTCTATAGCCCTGGCTGGCAACCAGTCTCCTGCAGAAAGCAATGGCAACCTACTGTGGGATAATCTTCTGCCCAGTCAGTTATATCTCTTTTGAGACATGATGGCCCAATGCGTTTATCACGTATGGCACTTAACTGATTGAAAGTCTTTTTTTTTTTTTTTTAATAAAATCTTCCTGTCTCTCAATACACTGATTAGTTTTTGAAATGCTTCCTTCTCCATGCCAGTGCATCTTCAGATTTGTCGTGATGTGCTTTTTTTGTCATCTGTCAGAACACTTCCCAGGTATTTAAATTTCTGCATTCTTGATTTTAGTATCTCCGATCTGTAGTTGCCATTTTTGGATTCTCTTTTTGATGATGACCATGCATTCAATTTTATTATAGTTTATATGTAGTCCTTTCTTTCCACTTTCTCTTGTTACATTCTGCAAGATATCCTGTATTTTCTTTTCTGTGTCTGTTATCAGCACTTTATCATCTGCATATATTTTTTTTTAATCGTATCACCCCGAGCAAGGCGGTAACGCCACTACGTAATAGTGAAAAGATTGGAAAAGAGAAAGCCGGAAACCACTTCCTAAACAGGGAACAAGGGATGAGCCTCTTAACCTGTTCAATAGATGTGGGTGGAGTGTGAACCGGGTGATAGAGAGATCTATCTACTCCAATTGAAAAAAAAAAAGAAAGAAAAAGGAGTGAAAAGATTGGAAAAGAGAAAGCTGGAAACCACATCCTAAACAGGGAACAAGGGATGAGCCTCTTAACCTGTTCAATAGATGTGGGTGGAGTGTGAACTGGGCGATAGATAGATCTATCTACTCCAATTGAAAAAAAAGAAAGAAACCAAAGTGAGAAGATTGGAAAAGAGAAAGCCGGAAACCACATCCTAAACAGGGAACAAGGGACGAGCCTCTTAACCTGTTCAATAGATGTGGTGGAGTGTGAACCGGGCGATAGATAGATCTATCTACTCCAATTGAAAAAAAGACATGGTGGTAAAAGTCCAGTCAAGAGATTTCTGCTAAAATAAAAAAAAAGAATTAAAGAAAACCAATTATTGTTAGTATTGTGGCCACCAATAACGACTTCTGGTCAGTCAGTTAAGTGCCATACGTGATACACGCTTGGGCGATCATGTCTCGAAAGAGACATGACTGACTGGGCAGAAGATTATCCCGCAGTAGGTTGCCATTGCTTTCTGCGGTAGACCGGCTGCCGACCAAGGCTATAGAACCCAATCTGTCCTGTTATTTAACCCATAACTGGAAGGAAGAGACGGATTAATACCTTTCCCAAGGGTATTTGCGCGTAAGTGAATACAATGGATTCAGCTGGAATTCGAACTCGGCTCACCCAGTTTCTCGTTCCGAGCCGATATCCACTGTACTACAACGCACATAAAACTTCTAATTCTCTCAGAATTGCCTTGCTGTACAGTTTGAAGAGATCAAGTGAGAAGACACCTCCTTGTCTTACGCCCCTTTCTATCTTTGTATATCTGCGGAATTCATTTCCTGTTTGTATGCAGGCGGTTTGCTGCCAGTATAGGTTCTTGATAACTCTAATGTCTTTACCGAATATGTCGAAGTTGACTAGCATCTCTAAAAAGACTTTGTGGCATACTTTGTCGAACGCCTTTGAATAGTCTATAAAACGCAGGTACACGTCCTTATGCATTTGTATCGCTCTTTCTGATAACATTATGAGCATGAATATCACGATCCTTATTCCGGTGTCTTTGATGAACCCACATTGTTCTTGTCCTATCTCTGGGCCAATTTTGTTGCGCGCTCTGTTCATCAGAATCCGGTTACATGTATTATCGCAATTTTCAAATTTATGCTCTACGTTTTACGAAATGTTTTAAATAACCTTACCTTACTGTCTACTTTTTTTGATGTTAAGTATAGATGTCTTTTTCATTTTCATCCCCTTCAAAACGTCGTCGTTGCTTACATGTTTAATCCATGGTATTCTCAGTATCCTTTTGTGTAAGCATGGTTGCTTCACGTCTTTCTGTTGTGACCTTGTTTGAGGTCAGAAATAACGACACAAAGACGGAATATACAATATTATAAACATATGAAACATGAGAGGATCACCAGCGTAACTGTATTGGTCCGGCTGTCAGAGCTATCTGCTGGAATAGCCCTCGGTATTTACTACTGCACCCACCATGCAACGAATGCAACAAAAGATCAGTTTTTTAGGTGTATTTATCAGCAGTACCATATAAAAATTCTTAAACCCCATCAGCAATTCCCCTTTTGGGGACGCCTCAGGAACCGAGCAATAAACTCAGCCCCCCCTCCCCAGTGAGAGATAAAGCCTTGTGGGAGGGCCCCTCTGGGGTTTGCTACTCCACAGTATAAATTTTCTAAGCTGCATGTCCGTCCTGGAATAGACTTCTGTCACAAAGTAGAAACTGCTGCTTATTTATAGTTGGAAGAGTTCATTTGTGTATGGGTAAATTACCATAACACCCAGCTCCTAAGTATCAATTTCGCAGGAGTCTTAATATATTTTCTTTTTTGTATTTACGAAGATAAAGTCAGTCATTTTCCTTAAACGGCGAAGGAAAAGAATA
The DNA here is from genome assembly GCA_037127315.1 of Ascarosepion bandense. Classification (NCBI taxonomy): domain Eukaryota; kingdom Metazoa; phylum Mollusca; class Cephalopoda; order Sepiida; family Sepiidae; genus Ascarosepion; species Ascarosepion bandense. Next base: position 2,031,598 of record JBBBDQ010001166.1, read on the forward strand.
ATGATATTCTTTGAATGCCGCATTAAGAAATCGGCGCAGACTCGGATCTTGTTTGACTTCTTTTTCACATAGATGGTTGGTGAAGCCCATTGACTGTACACAATTTTCAACAAGACACCAGTTCTTTCTAGTCTGCCGAGTTCTTCATTTATTTGTGGTAAAGAGGCGGAAGGCACATTTCGTTTTTTTTTAAACACTGGTTAGATGTCTTCTTTTAACTCGAATTTTGACATCATCTTATTACACCGACCAAGGCCACCAGAAAAAAAAAAAACTTCCAGAAAGTTTCTTTTAAATCTTTTATTAAATTATTTGCCTCGGTGGTCATGCTTTCGTGCTTGTGGCAAAATGAATTAATTGTCATATCCCACAACTTACATTTCTCTATCCATGTCATGTCCCACAATTTACATTTCTCCATAAAATTTCTGTATTCTTTAATACGAACGTTTTTAATTTTAACGTCCTTACTTGAAAAGTTACATTAGTGATAAGTTCTCCCGTAAACTTGATTTTCTTCCCTGTCACGGACCTGGCCATTTTATTAATTTTTAGCAAGGTTGATTTTCTAAACTTTTTCCAAGTGTGTAGGTTTATGATTGTTAAATCTGAACCAGATTCCAACTGTAGTTTAATTTTTTTTATTTAGGATTTGTAATTGCATCTATTTTCTAATGTTTAAACCGTCTTGTTCATCTGATGTTTTTTCTTTTTTACGCTGCTATTAACCTCTTTCCTCGCTCGACAAAGCTCTTCTGACTTATACAGGTACAATTTAGGCACTTTTAAAAATTCCTTTAAGGGCAGTCCTGATACTAATGAAGTGACCCACAACCAAAACACCGGTTAGGGGCAAGTTGTCTTGTTTCTTTTTTGGTTGGTTTGATTTAAATTGTTTTCTCTTTTGGCATACTTTCCTTACTATCCCAGATTCTTCGATATTTTTCGAATCTTGGCGTATGCTTACGAATCTGACAGTCTTTCGCTATTTGTTGGAGAGTAAGGTTTGGCTCATTTTCCAATTTATTTAGAACTCTAGGTCTACTTTCAGCGTTTTTAGCTGAAATGAGTCCCTGAATAAATAATAAATAAATAATAAATTTAAAATATTTGTACACAATTCTGACAGTTTGAAATCGTCGCAATGCTTGTTCACGACCGACAGAAACGTAGTGTAATCTTCCCTATCCTTTCTAGTTAAATTCATACACTTCCATCTCTTATGAAGTTTTCAGACTAAAAAGTTCTATAAGAAGTTTAACCGCTTCCTTAAATGCCAATTCGCTTGTTTTACGGGGAAAAATATAGTTCATAAATTTGGTGTGCTCTGTGATGCCAAGTTTTCGAAGAAGAAGGCGAACTTTCTTAGAGTCCGACCAAGTTATGCCACCGATGGCGTATAAATCCTCGAATCTTCTAAAACAGGAGGCGAAAATTATATCATCGTCCAGAGAATATGTAAAAATGTCTATTGCGGCCCAGATCGTGTTTTATGAGAACGCATTTTCGTTTTCACTGATTTGTCCCCTGGTTGCCAGTCCAAACAATTTTGTTGGCTGTTGTTGTGTTTGAAGTAATATTTCTTCCCGTTTTTGATGTCTGAATTCTGTTTTTGAAATTCAAGCCGTTTTTTTTTCATCTTGCTTTTGAATTTCGAGTCGTTCAATTCGTTCTTTTTGTATATCCAACTGCAACTGGAGTTTCTTTTATTTTTTTATTTTTTTTGCTGCTGAAATTGCTGTTCGTGTCATTTAAGCTCCCGTTGGGTTTGCTGTTCAATTCGGAACTTAAGAAAATCGAGCATGGCCAATTTAAATTCATCCATGTCGTTTTTAGGATTTAACCGAATACAACTGCAAAAAAAAAAAAAAAAAAAAAAAAACTTTAGAAAACCGAAATAAAAATTAACTGAAGTGAATAAAAAAAAAACTATAATTTCTTACTCACTCAGAGAATCACGAGTGCTTTTTTTCTCTCCATAAACTTGAATTTTTGTAGTTCAGCGTCTCGCGTTCAAGTTTAGTGTCGGTTAGTTACACTTTTTTTGGTTCGATTCTCTTTTCTGGATTACCAAGTACTGTTAAGTAGAACAAGGTGTGACGAAAAATAGAATTCCGAGCGTCTAATGTTGAACCAATACTTTTTGAGGTCCTCAAGGGTCCTTAAGATTCCTCGTCGCCACGTTGTTGTAGCCTTGTTTGAAGCCAAAAATAATGACACAAAGACGGAATAGAGTTAAATTAATATATTAGCATATAACAATATTACAAATATTTAAAATATGAGAAGATCACCAGCGTGACTGTGTTTGGTCTGGCTGTCAGAGCTATCTACTGGAATAGGCCTCCTTCCACAGAGCAGAAACTGCTGCTTATTTATAGTTCAGAAGAGTTCATTTGTACATGAGTAAATTACCATAACACTTTCTTTAATTAATCTTTGATGAGATTGTCCAGCTTCGCTGCTATATGGAAGAACAGACCATCACATAATATACCAGTACTCTTCCTCGTTTCCAACGAAACCTTAATTTCTCTTAATACTCTGCTTAGGTTTTGGAATGGTCCTTTGATAGAACCCTTCAAAGGTATTTAAATTTCGGTACCTACTTGATTTCATAATCTTTTACCTGTAGTTGGCATTTTGGGCTTCTCTTTTTACTGATGACCATGCATTCAGTTTTCTTGTAGTTTATGTTTAGTCTTTTCTTTTTATTTTCTTTAGCTATCTTCTGTAGGAGCTTTTGTAGTTTTCTTTCCACATATGCTATCAGCAGTGTATCATCTGCATATCTTATATTGTTCACATTGTGGCCGCCAATAACCACTTCTGTACCTGCTTGATTTCATTACCCCTGACCTGTAGTTGGCATTTTGGGCTCCTCTTCTTACTGATGACCATGAATTCTTGTAGTTTATGTTTAGTCCTTTCTTTCTGCTTTTTTAGCTACCTTCTCTAAGAGGTCTTGTAGTTTTCTTTCCATGTCTGATATCACCACTGCATCATTTACGTATCATATATTGTCCAGATTGTGGCCACCAGTGTGACAAATCTAGTTTTTTCAGAATTGCCTCACTGTATTGGTTGAGTAAAAGTTTGTTACTGGTTCATAAATTAAATTTATGATGTTGCAAAAAATACCAAAGAGACGTAACAAAAAACACTGATTTATGCAACTGCTGCTACTACCGAATTAAAGAACAAATAAAAGCAAATATGCCCATTAGAAGCTATATACATATATATATATATATATATATATATATATATATATATATATATATATATATATATATATGTATGCATGTATGTATGTATGTATGTAATTATTATAATTAATTTTATGGTCATGGTTAGCTTTATGCTTAGATTTAGCGTTTCAAGTATCGACAAAAATTTAAACGATTTTTGTTCATAAATATAAAATTAAAAAATATATCCTACTCGTAACTAATACAAATTCAGCAAATACTTTTTGTTCTTATTTTTACCTGATTAATATCCGACAAAAAAGTTATTTCTTCCGGAGAACTATTTATATATTAATGACCCTTCTCAAAACTATAGAAAATATCAAAATATTCGTTGTTTGCGAGGATAACTATATCATGTCTCAATCATATCTAGTAATGTGGTTCAGTTATTCTTAATTATTCCTCTTCATTTTTTGATACTGTTTGTGATTCTCTTTTGAATATTTTAAACATTTAAAACTCAAATTTAACTACTATTACAATTGCTATTAATATTCTGCCCATACCAAACAAGCTGATATAGAAAAACCCCGTAATCATCCTTAATTACGTAGTGCAGGGTTAAAAGCTGAAACCGAAAGATTTGTTCTTGCTGCACAGGACCGATGCTTGCTAACTAGAAATTACCAAGCACACATACTGAAAAAAATTGTGTTATTCCAAAATGCAGATTCTGTGATAAATATACAGAAACAATTGACCATCTTGTATCAAGTTTCATTGTGTTAGTACCCACTGAATATAAATCACGACATGATAGAGTGGGCCAATATATGCACTGGAAAATATGCAGTTTTTACGGGAACGAAACTACAAGAAAATGATATGAACGTCACACACACCCTGTTAAGGAGATAGGACCTTAAACAAGTTTATGAGGCTTTACATACAGATCAATCAAAGTTAATCGCCCATACATCATGATCAAACTTTTTACGTCAGCAAAAAACGCTTTACTACCTACACAAAAAAAAATTAGTCATTCAAACATTTTCCAAAAACCAACAGATTCTAAAGCCTAAGGAGATTTAGGGAGATGACAGCTTTTTACCGAAAGTTTGTTCCAAATTATGCAAACATTATATGGCCGTTATCTGAACGCATGCAGTTAAATCACAAATCAGTCTTTGAGCTAAATGAAAAATAATCTAACACATTTGATGCTATAAAACTAAACTAATAGAGAATACAGCATTAGCACATCCCCAGTTTTCAATAACAGGGTATCAGTTAATAACCGATAACAGTAAATATGTGGCTGGTGCTGCTATACCTCAAATCGTAGAGAAAAGAAATCACAGGCGCATACAAAATATTCCACGTTCGATCGAAAGCTTTTCGTGAGTTATCTCTCTTTGTAGCATTCTTGACACCTTATAAAGAACCACAATATAGTGTTGTTTACAGATCATACAGGTCATCTTTATGTGTTATCTGAATCTATATCTAATATCGTATATATCAGAAGCAAGCAGAATATAGTTGCAAACTATCTATCTGGACCCTTGCACGTAGTTCAAATAGATACCTGTGATTTGTCAGAGATAACCCAGGCACAGAAAGAAGATGACGAAATCAAGTCATATGAAAATTTACAGAAAAATATAATTTCCCCTAAAATCAGATATATACTATGCGATATTTCTCCTATACATCCTAGGCCATTTGTTCTTAGGAGTAAGCATAGAACAATATTTACTAGCTTACATTGCTTAGTATACCAATTATAGTAATAGTATAAAACATACTCATACTAAAATTTCATTTACTCCGTAATCTGGAGATCGACTGTGTGGTGAGGAGATACAGAGTTGTTAAAACGTATTGAAATATACCCTTTTCCTCTTTACAAATAGAGTGACAGAGAAATTCTTTCTCTTTTTTCTCAACACATACATCCTTTCTCTTTTTCTATTTTTCCATATTCCGGTAACTTAGATATAACCCGAACATAGCTTATGTGGCGAAGTCAACCAATGACTAACGCTTCCGCCAAAATCAAATCAGAAACGTGTAGGCGTTAAGTAAATATAAAAAGAACAGTGAACACGAGCATAGTTCGTTCACCGTGTGCTGAAGCTTCGAGTCAGCCATCGGAGATTCAATCTGCATACTAATCAGCCAAAAGATGATTACCTCCGTGAAGGCCAGAGATGTGTTTAAACAATCTTCCCGAAAAGTATATGCAGAAAACCAAGGAATGAATTCAAGAGTACAATCCACACCCTCAAATACCAGAAACAACAATCTGATACTACATTCCACCTAACACACATATAGAATATACAAATATGCTATATTTACATGAATATGCATATACAGGGAAGAAAAACACTTTATAACCTGAACACAGCAATGCATATATAATAATATACATTCATATGAATACAACCATGACTTATGCAAGAAACATATCTAAGGCACAAAATAAAAAAAGGAGAGAAATTATAATCCTTCACATATAATAAAAGATGTAACCTTTTGGTTTAAAAAATGTTGATATAGTTAATAAAACTTTGCCTTTACTCATTTATTATCTCAACCACGCCTATATCATAAGTGTACCAAATAACAAAAACAGACCACCACCTACAGAATAATAATAATAATAAGAAGAAGAATAGTAATAATAATAATAGTAATAAAACAACGCTGGCAAGACAAACTTCTGCATGGCCAATATCCAGAATATGCCAATAAATCCAATGTTGATAAAGTTAATACTCATTGATGGTTACGTGCATCTGGATTAAAGTCTGAGACTGAAGGCTTTATTCTTGCAGCGCAAGACCAAAGTCTTTTCACTAGAAACTTTCAGGCAAATATTATACATAATAATATGGATCAAAAATGCAAGTTTTGTGATAAACACCAAGAAACAATAGACCATCTAATCTCAGGCTGTTCTGTACTTGCCCCAAATGAATATAAAAATCGCCACGATAGAGTGGGGCAATATTTACATTGGACACTGTGCAAACACTATGGAAAATCTGTAAACAAACACTGGTATGAACATCACCCAGCACTGATTACAGAAATAGAAGATGTCACCATTCTATGGGATTACACCATCTACGCAGATAGAAAAATTGAAGCAAATAGGCCAGACATTATTGTTAAAAACCAGAAAGAGAAAACTTGTCTATTAATTGATATGGGTTGTCCAGCAGCTTGTAACATAGCAACCAAGGAATTTAAAAAACTGTCAAAATATAAAAACCTGGAAATTAAAATAGAAAAAATGTGGAAATTGAAAACAAGACTCGTGCCAGAGACAGTAGGTGCACTTGGAATGATAAAAAATCGAACAAAACAACACATTGAAAGAAACTCTGGAAACCCCAGCTTAAGAGATATTGTCGGAAATTTACAGATGTAACGGGTCTCCTGATTGGCTGATTTAACCCGAACCTCGTTTTGAACTTTAGGCGGGCTTTACCAGAGGTTTTATGTTTTTTTTCTGATGGTTTTGTTCTCTCCTTTTTTCAGCTAGCACGAACAGTATCGGACGTATTTGTGCCGCTCCGGATTTTCGTTGCAGCAGGGCCTAAATTGGCGCCCACTTGTCTCGCTATATCGAGACCATCTTACCAATTCTTTGTAATCTTTTAGGCTAATGCCACAACTTTGTAATAGAGAAAATCTCTTGTTACCCTTCTTACCTTAAAAAGGATACCCTATGGGCAAAGCCTTGCCTTCCTAGAGAAAAATTCTCTAAGCACTATCATCTTATACCAAGATAAGAAACTGTGAAAGAAGCTGACCCAGAAGAAAGTTCCTGTACGTCGCGGATCGCAGTTCCTTGTGTCTTTTTCATCCCACTCCTAGACGGAGGATACTATACCAAGCTAAGCAGAGAAAAGAGACTATACCAAGCTACACTGTAGCATCAAAATTCAGCATATTTTTGCAAGACAAATAAATTGTTTTTCCTATACCAGGTATGTCTTGTTATGTTTGATAATTTCCTTTCACTGCTTAAGCGCTAAGCTATGTGAATATATTTCTCACAATATACAAAAAATTGTCTTGTTAAGTACAGCCCACACATTAAGGAGAACCTTGTCTATGTAACGCTAGGGATGTTAGAGGATATAGAAAAGACATGATATGGAACCATAACAACACGACCTGCCTTAGGTCTTCCCGCAGACTTGGTACGTAGTGCGACCATAGCAGAAATGGAAATATGATGAAAAATGACAACATAATAATAATCACTAATCAAGTGATAAAAGCAGTTGCAAATGGGTAGAAACATCTTTTTTATGCGAGAAGATTTTAGCATCCTTTGGAATTTTTCTATTAAAATTGATCGATCAAACAATACAAGCAAATTGCCGAGATATTATTACCAAAGACAGAAAATAAAAGTGTCCGTTATGAATGGGGTTGGTTATTGATGGGGTTGGCTTCTTGTTGACTTACTTTCGTTACTCGCGTCCGCTGAAATAAAATAGGTGGAATAAAGAAGCAGATGGAGACACTAGAGATATTTCTAGGACTTTACTTTATTCAGTACGTTGCAACTATCTTTTGAGGGGAATGTCTTTCCGTGCAAATATGTTTTGTCCCATTGAGAGTCCCTGCTAAGAGAGAGAGAGAGAGAGAGAGAGAGAGAGAGAGAGAGAGAGAGAGAGAGAGAGAGAGAGATTCTTTCGGTTTGTAATTGGCGTCAGAAAGCTTATTTTCTCGCGCATGCGTGGATGGTCTTTCCTCTCAGACGCCTCATGGAAGATTATTCTTTTATTTTTTGTGTGTTTTTTATTTTTAATTTGTGTTTCTTTTGTTTGTATTTTCTTTTATTTTGTGTTTTTCTTTTAATCTCCAAAAGACATCCTCACCTAAAGTAGCGAAGATAGCGTAAAGAATGCATCAGCGAGAAAGTTAATCATTGGTAAGGTGTGCGTAAGTGCGTGTTATTCTTTTCAATATATATATATATATATATATATATATATATATATATATATATATATCGAGCGCTCATACCTCAGAGGTAGAATCACCAACTGACACCAATTCGGTTGGGTTTCAATTCTGAGTAAAAAGCAATCGAATGTCTAACCGTACTGATGAGCTGTAATTCAGCGAAACAGACGTGTCTGAGAATGACTATATATATATTTCTTTTTTTAACTACTTTATATGGCCCTGAATATGATGTCGCCTGTGGTTTTCTCATTCACAGTTTGCAGCCATACGCGTGTTGCTGCCTTTAGTTATTTGGCTATAAAGGATTTTCGAGTTGTATGTAACTGTCTTTACGAAAAAATGCACTTCTTGCATCACTTTGACAATTTTTTATGTTATGTTTGGTCAGATCGGAATATTCTTGGTCGGTGTTTGGTTTTGAAAATAATAACTGGGTTTCTGTGACGGCAGTTGCTGGGGAGAAGCCTTGCTCGTTCGGCATGTTCTTAGTACTAAGCGATATAACTGACAATGCATCCAACCAGCTTTGCCTCGTTGTCATGATTGCTGTTTTTAGAGTATAATGTAACCTTTCGGTCATATTATTGGTTTGAAGGTGTTAAGCTGTTGTGCGAAGCCCGTGGAAATCTGTTATAGCACACAGGTATCTAAACAATTCACTCTCAAATTGGCTTTCGAGATATGTGATGACGTGTAATGGGAATCTAAAGCGGGAGTCTTATGTATTCAAGAATTCTAATGCTATGGTGGTGACGGAGGTGTCTTGTAAGGGTGTGGCCTCTACCCATCTTATTGCTCTGTCAATGCCCGTAAGTATATATCTAGCTGGAGATATGTATACATCGTCATAATTAGTGGTGGGTAACAGTGGACCAATGATGTCTATATGTGCCGTTTCAAATCTTGCAGATGGTAGAAAGAATGGTATAATTTCTGTTTTAGTGTGTCTGGAGATCTTGTGCAGTGGCATCGTAGACAGCTCTTGACCGAAGGTAAAGAACTGATATCTTCGTGGTGTTCCTTTGATTCAGAGAAAGCAAATATATCGTCAATATAACTGAAAATGCAATTTACATTTATAAATATGTAGTTCATAAACATCTGGAATGTCCAACTGCTGTTCCGTAAACCAAATGGCATGAAGAGGTATTCAAAGAGACCACATAGTGTAATCACAGCAGATTTTTCGATATCTGCCTTATTCATCGAAATCTGGTAATAGGCCTGTAGGACATCGATCTTTGAAAATACAGTTTTCTTGAAAAGTTTAGATACAGGCTGTTAATATTTGGAATTGGGTATCTGTCAGGATATAGTGGTGAGAACCAGGGGAAAATTCGACGGTCTAATAATTTCCGCTTTTAAGTGTGCTGTGAATTTACTTATATTTTTCTTTCGATAGTTGTCGGACCTTGGCATCAGTAAGGGCACTATCCTTAGTGACTATAACATGTGTTATAACATGTGTTGTAACATGTGTTGTAAACTAGATGCTGCTCCATGCGTGGTTTGATAAATTTTAAGAATTCCTAGCGGAGGGACTGCACTTCTTCTTATAGGTTAATGTGGTTGTTCACCGTTATACTCTGAATCTGTGCAGTGTCTCGTTCTCCTTGTACATAGCGATGTGTTTTCTCATCAATGAGTCTGTCATTGGATTAGGCCATAGTGGCGCAGGAAATCTGCTCCAAAAAGAGGGTTAACGGTATCCACAACTTCACGATTCACGTGTTTGAACGGCGTAGGCCCGGAATCCCAATATCGACTACTGCTTCGCCGAAGCATTCAATTTCTTTTCCATTTGCTACTGATAATTTCACGGGTGTAGAATTTAGGTTTAGATCGAGTGCCATTCTTTGCGGTAAGATTTATATAAAGGCACCCGTGTCTATCACAAAGTTTATATTATTTGTATCAATTTTGGTAGTAACCTCAAGTAGTTGCGAATTGACGGTTGCCGATGAAATTCTCATTATTAGTTTTTTGAGGATTGGGTGGTAGCATGACTGGCAAGTGAAGATGGCTTGGGTGGTAGCTGGCAGGTGAAGTGGGCATTATTTGGCAGCTGGACTTATTTGGTCACCGGCACCACGAGTTCTAGAAATTTGCCGAACATGTTTACCCAGAGTCGCAGTCGACTTTCGATCAGAAAGATTAACAGTAGATATGATCTTCTCGCTCTGTGAGCTCCAGGAGTACAGAAAACAGCAGATGTCCCCGTACGTCGTTTACATCGATCGACCCCGTTATTAGTGAGGGCCTCTTCAGAATTCTGTCCAAGATTGTCTATCTACCCAAGCCGTAGAACGTGATCGAGTCCATCCATAACGACATGCAGGGGAAAGTGAAGTTCAACGGCAACACCTCGGAGCCCTTCAACATTTGCAGCGGGGTCAAACAAAGCTGTGTCTTTGCTCCCACTCTCTTCGGAATCTTCTTCGCGCTACTCCTGAAGTACTCATTCGGTACATTAGGGTAAAGGATTTACCTGCATACGAGATCAGATGGCAGGTTTTTTTAATCTCGCCCGTCTCAGAGCCAGGACCAAAGTACGAAAAGTTCTTATCAGAGACATGTTGTTTGCTGATGATACGGCAATAGCATCCCACAATTAGTGTGAACTTCAATCACTGATAGATCATTTCTCTCAGGTCTGCAAAGATTTTGGGGTGACTGTTAAAATCAAGCGTCATAGGTCCAGGTACCGCAGCATCACCGGTCATCGTCATCAATGACAATGATTTGGATGCAGTCGATCAGTTTACCTACCTTGGCTCTATCATCACTGATAACCTCTTGTTGGACACAGAGCTCGACAAAAGAATTGAGAAGGCTGCCAATACCCTTGAGCACCTTACAACACGTGTTTGGACTAACTTCAAGCTGACAGTGAAGACAAAGATGGCAGTGTACAATGCCTGTATCATCAGCACACTGCTGTACAGCAGCGAGAAATAGATCAGGTACGCAAGGCAAGAGAGGTGTCTGAACACCTTCCACGTGAAAAGTATCCGAAAGATATTGAAAATGTTATGGAAAAACAAGGTGCCCAAAACTGAGGTCAGTAACGCGCGGGTCTGCAAACCTTGTTTACACTCTTTAAACAGCTCAGACTCAGCTGGCTAGGCCATGTCCACCGCATGCCAGACAGTCTCATTCCAAAAAACCTCCTGTATGGAGAGCTGACCTCTGGAAGAAGACTAACTGGGCGGCCAAATATGCGGTATCGTGACATCGTAAAACGCACATGAAGGCTGTGAGCATCATCATGGAGTTTTGGATGAGCCTAACAGTCAACCAGTCTAAATAGAGAGGAACACTGTCCCAACAACTCAAATCAAGGGAGGAGCAGCTGATACAAGTCGCCAAGGAGAGGCAGGTTCACAAAAAGCAAAGTAACAGCTTCGACAGACCAGAAACAAAACATGAATGCAGCTTTTGCATCAGAGACTGTCACTCCCACGTCGGCTTCTACAGTCACAGACGCCAATGCTCCAGCCAAGCAGACAACTAGGATGCTACTCATAGTCAACCCTGAATGACAGAAGCCTACTACTAGACTTCTCAACATAATAAACATAATAAAAATGTCCACAACTTACTCGAGGCTCTGGTTTTCATAGAAAGGTCCAGAGCTATTGGTAGTTTCAATGGTGGCGTCGGTAGAGACAGTAGGTCAGAGTAGTATATGTTCGTTTGTGGTATAGTGGCGCTTTGTACTATGCTGGTTTTAAAAATGGTTGCCTTATTATCCAGTGTACCCAGTTCCATCAAGGAGGCTTATTTTACTGCTGATATTAACAGCATTATTTCCGGCACTGGGCCTGGATGAACTTATGTCGAATAAGTTTATCTCCAACAACAACACTGTTGGCTGTTAACATTAGCTCGTGAGGGTACGCTGATGGTCTACCCGTCATTTGTCCGTTAGCCTTTAATTTAGCGAACATCATTGGTTGTGTTCTTTCGTGCCTAGCCATTACAGCGTCGACTTTATTTATCAACATAGTCTAGTCTTTCTAGGGTGATACACTGATTCCAACGTTTCTTTAACAATTCTATGCCTTTTTTCTAGAACAATTTGTCTTTGACATCAGAATACGCCTCAGATTCCGATATCACTTCTTAAATGTAGCCAAATCTCTTTTAATGGAGCATTCTTCTGAGGTCTGCAAGCAACTAGTAGTGGTTGGGGTCCAGATCTGGAGAATAGGGTGGATGCGGAAGCAATTCGAAAAGTAAATCATGTAGTTTTGCTATTGTTGTGAACGACTTGTGACACGGTGCGTTGTCTGGATGAGAGATCAGTTTTTCTTCTTTATTTGTGACCGTTTTTGGCGATTTCTTCTTTCAAACGCACCAATAGCGCTATATAATATTCGCTATTGATGGTTCTTTCTTTCTCAAAGTAATCGATTAACCTTGCTCATCCCAAAATACAACCAAAGCCTTACCTGCTAACCCTTGCGTCTTTGATAGCTTTGGATGGCCTTCACCTGCTGCTGTCCACTCAGCTGATTGCCGATTTAACTTCAGAGTAAAGTGGTGGATCCATGTTTTATCCATTGTCACATATTTACGCTAAAGTTCTTTCTTGTTGCATTGAAGCAGTTGTAAACAATGCTCTGAATCATCGATGCATTGTTGTTTTTGATCGACTGTGAGTAAACTCGGCACCCACTTTGAATACAGCTTTCTCATTGACAAATATTCATGCAAAATGGTGAATACACTGCCTTCTGATATATTCAATTTCTCTGCTATCGCACGCAACTTCAATTTATGATTGGCCAAAACGAGTTTGTAGATTTTTTGGGTGTTTTCCGGGACAACTGCCGATTTTGAGCGACCTGAACGTTCAGCTTCATTTGTGTCTGTACGACCGCGTTTGAAGTCAGCATACTACGTCTTAACCGTTGTTTCCGACAGAGCAAAGACCGAATAACACTTAACAAGCCATTGCTTACTTGAGCAGTATTTCCCATCAGAATGCAATACTTTATCAACACACGAAATTCAGATTTTTCCACTGTTTTGAAAATTTGCAACAGTAGCTTCACTTAAATAACTGTAATTTGTAAACTAATAATTTTTATTGGGCCCAAATTTTGTCACGTACTATTTGAAGGTTAGTACTTTATAAAAATCATACTAAATTTTTTTTATTACTGGCACCATCTGTATGTCAGGCCCGGGACTTATTGATCGATGTGTTATGACAAGAGGAAAAAAGATATTCTTATAAAATAAAAGAAAAAAAGATGATAAAATATCTGTTAGACATAACGTATTCCTGTTAATATTTTTGGCATGTGTGGGTGAATACGACAAAAGAAATAATGATAAAGCTACTCAGATCTTTCCATTATTTTGTTTAGTAGTTCTCTTGATGTCTTTCCTTTAAATGTGTGTGTGTGTGTGTGTGTGTGTGTGTGTGTGTGTGTGTGTGTTACTCGTTTGTGGCTACAGTAGTCAACTTGATCTGTTACGGTGGTGGAATGAATCCCCATCTTCTTTCTTTTCTCGTTAGTCATAGTGGGGGAAAAGTGGCAAAATCAAAAAAGGTTAAAGATTGTAGAAGTGGAAAGATGTTTATGGCTTGAGATGATGGATAGGATTAAGTCTAATAATGCTGTTTTCTGTGCCTCGAAAGTGGAAATATTACCGTTGCAGAAAGAAATGTGTTCGGAAAAGCCATTGTTTTTTTTGCATGTTCATCTCATGTCGGGGTCGCCATTAAGGCTGTGGTCGTTTATTGCTGGGGTTGACTTTGGTTATTTCACTTAAACACTCAATACATGTTGAGTTATTGTCGTTGCTCGCGTCCGCTGAAATAAAATAGGCGACAAAAAAACAAAAAAATGGAGACGGAAACACTAGAGATATTTCTATGACTTGACTTTATTCAACTATCTTCACAATTATCTTTTGAAACGAAATGTCTTCCCGAGCAAAAAAAGGTATGTCTTGCCCGGTTGGGTGTCCAAGTTAAAAAGAGAGATTCTCACGGTTTTTACTTGGCATCCGGAAGCCCCCATTTCTCGCGCATGTGCGAATATTTTTTTTCTTCTTCTCAGATGCCTCTTGTGAGATTCTTCTTTTTTGTGTTTATTTTATTTTGTTTGTATTTTAATTTGTTTTTATTTTAATCCCCACACTACACTAATTGACATGAGTGTACCAAATGACAAAAAACAAAAAACAACAACAAAAAAAACAACAACAAAAAACAAAGACCACCAACAACATAACAACAGCAACTACACTACTAATGATAACTAAGTTGTAAATCGGTAGAAACATTTTCTTTGATGTTTGAATCCTTTAGAATTTTTCTATCAACATCATTCGAACAATCCAAGCAAATTGCCGAGATATTTTTTTTTACTAAAGACACAAAAGAAAAGTGTCCACAGTGATTAACATGAGTGTACCAAATGACAAAACAAAAAACAAAAAGAGACCGCCATCAACAAGCCAACAACGATATAAATAATAATAATAATAATAATAATAATAATAATAATAATAATAATAATAATAATGACCAGAAGGAGAAAACTTGTCTATTAATTGATATGGCTTGTCTAGCGGATTGTAACATAGCAACCAAGGAATTTGAAAAACTGTCAAAATATAAAGACCTGGAAATTGAAATAGAAAAAATATGGAAATTGAAAACAAGAGTTGTGCCAGTGATAGTAGGTGCACTTGGAATGATAAAAAATGGAACAAAACAACACATTGAAAGAATCCCTGGAAACCCCAGCTTAAGAGATATACAAAAAATTGTCTTATTAAGTACAGCCCACACACTAAGGAAAACGTTATCTATGTAATGCTGGGGATGATAGGGAAGATAGAAAAACATGAAATGGAGTCATAACAACACGCCACGACTTGCCTTAGGTCTCCCCGCAGACTTGGTTGGTAGTGAGACCAAAGCAGAAATCGAAATATAATGAAAAAATGACATAATAATAATAATAATAATAATAATAATAATAATAATAATCACTGACTGATAAAAAGAGTTGCAATTGGTAGAAACATCCTCTTAAAGCGAGAAGATGTTAGCATTCTTTGGAAGTTTTTATCAACATCGATCGGACAATACAAGCAAATTGTCAAGATAGTATTACCAAAGAAAAAATAGAAAAAGTATCCATGTTGATTGACATGAGTGTATCATTTGATAAAATACGAAGACCAAAAGATGGAAATAGAAAGTGAAGTACATAAAAAGCTAAAACTGTTCCTGTTGTGGTTAGAGATTTGGGTCTGATGAAGGAGGAAATAAAAACCAAATCAACAAAATCCCTGGTGCATCATCATTCCAGGAAATCCCAAAAGTAATTCTAACAAGCACAACCCATGTTATATGAAGGGCTTTATCCATTTAAAGTTTTTAATACGTGTCTTTTATTTAATCAAATAGAAAAAAAATAGCATTCTTTGCCTGCCCTAGGTCATTGGTTGACCTAGCATATAATTATAAAACAAATTCTGATGAAAAAAATAAAAATAATGTGGCATTCAAAAGCTAAAACTGTTTCTTGTTGTGAGTGGAGCTTTGGGTCTGATAAAGAAAGGAACTCAACAACAAATCAAGAAAATCTCTACAGATGTCCTGGAAGTTCGAAAAAATCGTTTTTATAAGCACAGACTAAAAAAGAAAATTTTGATAACACTCGTATACAAAGAAATTTAGATAGACATAAAATAAATTGTCTTATCTAACATTTTCCCTCATTACCTCTAGTTTTTGAGATAGACAGGTATACATATACGTAAAATGTAAACCTGTACATGCTATCAGATATGTTCTATTTAGGACACTGTTTTTTGTTTGTTTGTTTGTTTTTTGTATTTTATATTTTATCAGTGAAAAAAAAATGACATCGCAGATACCTTTAGTATCCCATACTCGGCCCTGTTGGCTAAATTTAGTTGTACCGTAATTAAATCTTCTTAAAATTCGAATGCCCGGTATGCATGTACGTAACCCTATATATTATAAATATTTGTAGCTTTCTGTGATTTTGTGAGCTAATACATATATCTACAAAAGCTTCAGCAGCTTCAAAACACTGAAGATGTATCAACAAGTAAAGTTCATTCGGGTACGTGTAGGGATTTCACAAGAGTTGCACAGTACCGAATAATCGTTCTTCTCCTCAGAAATGCTTACTTCCATTACTTTGATTGTAAAATTAGAGATTAGGATAAATCCTGGGTACAATACATTTATTGTAAATCTGGTTATCGTCAGACAAACTGATTAATTTTTTAAAAAATTGGTTATATGTAGGGTTGCGTATATTCGTGTATTTTTGTGGAAGTGGGGGAAATCTGTCGTCATGACACACACACACACACACACACACACACACACACACACACACACACACACACACACACACACACATATATAATCCTGCATTACAATAATCCTGCATTACCCCCACTCAAAATTAATCCCAACATCTTAAGAAAAATCTTACTAGCTTGTACTACCGAAGTCCCTTTTGTCGACCCTAACAACACTATATATATATACAACGTGACGGCGTTTCCATGGGTTCAGTACTCGGCCCGACATTTAGCAATTTCTACAAATCGAACCTCGAGAATACTACCTTTACAAAATTAAAAAAACCCATCAATATAACTTAGATACGTTGACGATATCCTACTATTAATTAAAAATACTGACGAAATCCTACAACTTCAAAAACAGTTTCAGGATAACTCAGTCCTAAAATTCACCTGTGAACTCAGCAATGACAACAAAATTCCTTTCCTCGATATACTAATCAACACTAATGGCAATAAGTTCATTATCTCACCATATAAAAAAACCACTAACCAAAATCCCTCCACACTTAATTATATTAGCGAATGCCCCCACTATTACAAATTAGCAATCATAAAAAATCTACTACATCGTGCAAAAACCAACTCGTCTACAAAACACATCTTCCACGGTGAACTAAAAAACATAAAACAGACACTCATCAACAATAATTGTCCTAATTACATAGTTGATGAACAAATACGACATTTCCTTAGACCTGAACACGAAAAAAACAACACATCAACCCCAAACATATCACTCTCTTATATCGTAGCCAAATGCACACCAACTACCAACTAGATGAAAATATCCTAAAAAACTAATAAACACTAATATCTCTCCGACAGACCCCAACAAAAGAATTAAATTTATCATACATTACGCTAAATCCACAACATCCAACTCAATCGTCCGCAACGACTCCTCCCCCACCGTTAGCGATTTGCAAAAAAACAATGTAGTGTATAAATTCAAATGCCCCTTTCGAGAATGTATCTCTAACAAACTAAATAATACCTACATTGGACATACTACTAACTCGCTTTCGCGGAGACTTACATTGCACTTAAATGAAAATTCTAACATATTCCGACATTTAAAACACCACGGCTATCAACACACACTTCTTAGGAAAACACTTGTTGAAAATACGCATATACTTAGACAAGAAAATAATAAACGAAAACTTAAAATTCTAGAAGCTATTTACATCAAACAGTTTAAACCTAGCCTAAATAAAATAAATTTCGACACCTCTACTAACATACTTCAATGCCTATAATCGACGGGAGAGGTCATAGTTATTATACTTACTCCCATAGTAATAGCAGTTATACTTACTCCATAGTAATAGCAGTTCCCAGACAAATCCTCTCATGCCACTATACCCTCAATTGACCAAAAACCCACTACCACCATTTCTTCTCGGCCTGCAACCACGTGCGACACAAAAAATGGACTTGTTTAATTTTCTCTGTATAACTCCACTCTGTTAATAATTTAAATGTTCTATGTTCACTGAATATTAAATGTTCATCCTTTGATAATAGCTTATGTAAGCCGAAAGCTCAGACCTGATAAAAAAATCAACAATTATTGCGATGTTTTGTCATCTTTCCATGACAACACTATCAAGCTAATCAGATCATACGAAAGAATCTTACACAAAATAAATAGACAGAACTTGTCTATATTATTTAATGAAACCTGTATTAATAAAAAAATGCTGCTAAAATACACACAATATATATATATATATACCCATTAACGTGTGCAAGGACGCACACACGCGTGCGTTCGCTCACTGAGGTTTGCATAAACATACATATGCGAATCGTGCGGGGCTCGTCATATATATGTATATGTGTGCCGTTGCGCACATCCATACGCATTCGGTTGGTGTATTCGAATAGTGTAGCGATGTCAACACGCACGATTAATAGATGATTTACCTTCCGCAATGAGTCCTAACAAAATTTCATTTCTTAAAATTTCATGAGTTTACGTAGAAGCAGAGATCAGGCAATTAAGTGCCATACGTGATACACGCTTGGGCGATCATGTCTCGAAAGAGACATGACAGACTGGGCAGAAGATTATCCCACAGTAAGTTGCCATTGCTTTCTGTGGTAGACTGGTTGCCGACCAAGGCTATAGAACCCAATCTGTCCTGCTATTTAACCCATAACTGGAAGGAAGAGACGGATTAATACCTTTCCCAAGGGTATTTGTGTGTAAGTGAATACAATGGATTCAACTGGAATTCGAACTCGGCTCCCCGGTTTCTCGTTCCGAGCCGATATCCACTGTACCACAACGCACATCCTAACAGATGTAAGAAATTTTTTTTTTTTACCAAGATTAAAAAAAAAGTAATTTCAAAATATTTTCATTCATTTGTGAATGAATCCTGAAAGTTTAATTAAAATCCGACAATCATTTGATTTTTGCAAAATTTCCAAATTAATGTATTTGTTACCTGAAAAAACAAAAACAAAAAAAAATGTTATATTGCGTTTTCCATTGGAAACTCTCGTAACGATTAGGTTACTCGCTAACGAAAATCACAAGATTTTTTACCAAAATTTTGAACGTGTCAGAGAGGATTAAAAATAATTAAAAATACTTTGATCTTTCATCTTAATGATAGTATTAACATTTTGATGGGAAAACTTCGTTTTTATTAAGTTTTGGGTCTTTTTTATTCATACTGAGCTGTTTTCTCAGCGATTTAGTGGAGGTACCAACTTTAAAGAGGTCAATCTTGCGCTGAACAACACGCTAAGTGATATTAACATGATAGTCATTGTCACTTAAAATGTCGTAAATATTATCCAACTGTTGGTTTAGGGCACAAGGGTAACAAATCATAAGCGGACGATGGACTAGGGTGGCGATTTGGTTAATTTTCCGGGACTTGGGAACAAAAATGTACTAACCAATAAACGTAAATGTTTCTCAATTTAAAAGTGTTTAAATTCTGTGGTATTAAGTCTTTGTTCATATATATATATATATATATATATATATATATATATATATAAGAACAAAAGTTGTATATTTTTACAAATCCATAGGTAATATCCTATTTCGCGGCTCTCTTATCACCGCTCGTCAGATCAAATTCATACAACAATGAACTCAATGGTTCAAAATTATCAAATTTATAATACTCTGTTAAATTTAACAATAAATTTTAGCATTGAGTTCTCTTTGGAGTTAGTCTCCATTGGAATTTGGCTTTCTAACTATCAATATATATATATATATATATATATATATATATATCAATGGATATATATATATATATATATATATATATATATATATATATATATTCAGTAATTAATTTGAACACTCTAGGTTACTGGCGTGTGTTTACATTGTATATAACACGCTAAAGTCCGCCTTCCTCTACTGAGTGCCCATAGCTCAGAGGTAGAATCGCCGACTGATGTTAATTCGGTCGGGTTTCAATTGTAACCGTACTGATGAGCTGTGATACAGCGAAACAGATCTATCTGCAGATGACTATATATATATATATATATATATATATATATATATATATATATATAAGTGTTTTAAGCTCCATCAGCTATGAGACCTATTCTCACTCGCCTTGTCCCTACAGCCTCTGCACATGTGTCTTATTTCTCCATCCTATGAAAACTGCCTTTAGTCGATCTCTTCTGAAAACAATTATTCAGAAGCATATGACAGTGAGCTCCACTGGATTTACCTAGGAAGAGCTGAATGACCTTGTCCATGATTTGCATCTAAGTAGCAGTCGGAGTTCCTGGCATTCTAAGCAGTGAAATTTGGTCATGGCAAATTACCAGTTTCAGTACACGAAACATGGACCTGGCCTTATTCTTCTACATGGATAACAAGTTCTACTACTGCAGAGCTTGACATTACTAAGATGGACAGAAACTACAGAGGAAAGAATCTCAGCATGATGGGGGACTTTTACTAGATACACCTGTGCGACATACCGGATGCAAATCATACGATATCATCCCCAAAATAAAAAAATCAATTGTCGGGTCGTGTATGTATTGTATTATCCAACTAATTTAGTTTCGCCAATGTTCAGTATCTATGCTGTTTTTTGTAACAGATAAAATAAGCACATTATATTTTGAATTAAAAAAAATATAATGTCTGAAAGCTATAGAAATAATAGAAGAAATAGAAATTTGAATTCAGCACTTGAAAATGTATAAAAAACACCTTTTAACATGCTCTTCTCAGGGAATTGTTTTGTATATATATATATATATATATATATATATATATATATATATATATATATAATAGATGCAGTTGAAATTACAACGAGAATGATGTGTTTTTCAAAGCTCTAGAAAATTTAACGTTTCTTTGCTTTTTTTCTTCCTTAAAATCGTAAATATTAAATTTTGTTATTTTTATTCAGGCAGTTAAGTGCCATACGTGATACACGCTTTGGGCGATCATGTCTTTTATTATTATAAAACTGATCCCCCACTTTATGTCCAGTAGAAACCTTAATCATGATTCCAACTATTATATTTAGTCAGTCACTTAAGTGGCATACGTGATACACGCTTGGGCGATCATATCTCGAAAGAGACATGACTGACTGTGCAGAAGGTTTTCCCGCAGTAGTTTGCCATTACTTTCTGCGGTAGACTGGTTGCCAGCCAAGGCTTTAGAAATCAATCTGTCCTGTCATTTAACCCATAACTAGAGGGAAGAGACGGATTAATACCTTTCCCAAGGGTATTTGCGTGTAAGTAAATGCAAAGAATTCAACTGGAATTCGAACTAGGCTCCCCGATTTCACGTTCCGAGCCGATATCCACTGCACCACAACATACATCCCTATTTTTATTACTATAACGTAAATATAGAATTTTTCTTCTTATTATTTAGTTTACCTGTTTCTCTTTTAATGATTCTTACTGATTAATGAACTAGTTTTATTATAGGCAACTCCACTAATTTTTGATACCTAAGTTTTTAAATGAATTTTAAAAAATATAAAAGTTTTCTTGAAACTTTCTTTTTTAGCTTTTAATTGAAAGCTAAATGATTAAATTTTTTATTTCCAGTAAGTAAAATATTCTGAAGTATTCAAAACAGAAATTATATTGAATGGAATATCAATTATTGAGCGTTTTCAATTAAAACATTAAAAACGTTCATTTTTGACATATTGACATGTTTGTTAACAAAAGTTAACAAAATACTTGGTTTTAAAATCTTTCAAAAATGAAATATACATCTGTGACACGTTATTTTAGGAAAATTAGAAAATTTAAAGTTAAAGGAATTTGATTTGGAAATTTATTACTTGCTTTTCTTAATCACGGAGGTCTTTCTAACGTGTTGTGTGATTACAGACAGGTAGATGTGTCAACAAGTTTAGTATGATTAACCAGGATTGACAAATGTCCAAACTTTTCATATAGGGGGAAGAAACCGTGAGACGCATGAACTTTTAATGTCACACATAAAATATCAAACTTAAAAAGAACCGTTCTATAAACAATATGAAAATAAAAGAAAAAATATTTTAAAAATCTTGGTGCGTGAAGAGTTCTATTAAACTGTGGTAAATACGAAATAATAATAACTCTCTTTTCTTGGCTGTTTTCAAATTCACGAGTCAGTAGAAAATCTATTTTTTGACCAATAAGAAAAAAGACAAGAAAATTTCGCGAGCATGTGTGAAATATTTATTAACCAATGAAAAGAGAGCGATTTACTGAAAACAACAAATTGAATTTTCAAAGACCCGCGTCATATGTCTTCTCACCGAAAATGAGTGTACGTTTGGAGCTAACTATGTGATCGATTTTGCTACATATTTCACGTTTTCAGGAGTTTCAGCCAGAGAGACGAGGGAGCAGAGAACAGAAAGGACACAATATAGCAAGAAAATAGTCAGGACTTCCCCGGTGACACACATTCGCACCCTCACTCTTTCTTTTTCGTGCTGTCTTTATCTTTCCATCGTCCTTTGGACATACTCGTCGTACACAAAAAGAAAGGAACAAGACATTACTATTAATTTGTTGATACACACAACAAAAGCATATACTTGTTATTATCTCTACAAATCACATTTTACTAAAACAATTGAACTTTGAATTCTATATACTCTTTACCGGAACAGGACATTACTACTACTTTGTTGATTCGCACAGCGAAAACATGGACTTATCTCTTTATGCACAAATTAGATTTAGCTAAAACAAATGAACTTTTAATTTTTTAATCTCCTTACTTCACTTTCTCTTAGAACACTTTCACAGTTTAATAAATTAATACATACAATTTGATGTTATGCTGCTCGATAAATAACTTTTAATTTATAATGCACACGAAACACTTTTATTCTCTTCAACCTTCTGATAATCTTAAATTGTGTGTTTGCCACAAAGCCAATTTGATAAATATGATAGACATATACATATTTAGTGACCCCGCAGAAAACAAACAAATGAATTCTGATCTCTACATATTTGATGACCCGATAAAGAACACGCAGACGAATTCTGATAACTACATAATGGTGACTATTTTACGCAAAGAACACACATATCAACTGTCTGATCACTATAAGATGTTGACCACGTCATAGAACACTCAACCATCACTACATAAAATGGCGACTCATCGTCTAAAGAACAAGAAAGAAAGGTCAGAATAAAGAAAGAAAAAAGGTCAGAAGAAAGAAAGGTCAGAAGAAAGGTCAGAAGAAAGAAAGAAAGCGTCCCACGCATTTGAATAACCCCGTTGTCAAATTATAGGCTGATACATTATCAGTCGCTAACGATAACTGGGGAATTTAAATGAACACAATTCAATTGATAAGCTAAATACCTTGCAATATTTTTTAAAATTTATACTGAATACATCTTTCTTTTTTTTTTAATCATATCACCCCGAGCAAGGCGGTAACGCCACTGATGTGCAGGGGGCTACATAGGAGTGAAAAGATTGGAAAAGAGAAAACCGGAAACCGCATCCTAAATAGGAAACAAGGGACGAGCCTTTCACCTGTTCAACAGACGTGGGTGGAGTGTGAACCGGGCGATAGTTTAGCCCACCTACTCCAATTGAAAAAATAGAAAGAAAAAAAAAGTGAGAAGATTAGAAAAGAGAAAACCGGAAACCGCATCCTAAACAGGAAACAAGGGATGAGCCACTTCACCTGTTCAATAGACGTGGGTGGAGTATGAACCAGGCGATAGTTTAGTCTATCTACTCCAATTCTGTATGAATTTCATGTGAAGCATTTTGTAAATTCATGATGCGTCTGCTCGATGTCAACTTATATGCTGATACATTATCAGCTTCTAATGAAAACTGCGGAATTTCAAGGAACTCTTTTCAATTCTCTAGGTAAATACTTCAGTATATACAGTGTAACGCTGATATAAGAGACTTGTCGGGGTCGTACTCAAGTTATCTTATATCCGGATTTGGTTTATTTTATATACATTACCACAGGCTCTAATTTGGGACCAGAGAAAATCTCCCTTATATCCGAGTTTATCTTATATATGGGTCTCTTATATCCGGGTTATGCTGTATATATATATATATATATATATATATATATATATATATAGGAAAGAATATTAAAACGTTTTGAGTTTAAAAATGTGTTTTTGGACAGTATTTGTTTATTTCTACTATTATATTTTATATTTCAGACCACCCTCGGTCCTTCATCAGAAACAAATGATTTTAAACTTTGAATTAGTAACGTATTTCGCAAGATTTCGCGAGAGCGTCAGTGAAGAGTTTGTTTACATCACGTGACGCGTTTGTGGAGAGAGTTTTTGTTTTTACATCGTGACGTTGAAAGTGACAGATTTTTAAAAAATTATGTTTGTAAACGTAAACCTATCTTTAATAATGCTTGTAAATTTGTTTTAGATAAAAAAAATGTTTTAAATGTATCTAAAAAAGTTTAGTTATTGAAGTATTTGTAAAGATTCAAAGCACCTAAGTCCCTATTTAACCCTAGCTTGTGTGTATTTAATTTTAAAATCCAGTATGTTTTTTTCTTTCTGCGTGTGTATGTAGAACTAAAATTGGAGTCTATTAGTAGGCATTTGCAATTTTCTAAGGTGTGACCCGGTTGATTGAAATGTGTTCCTACTAGGAAATATTGATTATTTTGGCGTATATTAAGTTATATATATATATATATATATATATATATATATATATATATATATATATAGGAAAGAATATTAAAACGTTTTGAGTTTAAAAATGTGTTTTTGGACAGAATTTGTTTATATATATATATATATATATATATATAACAATGTTGCATAACTTTTTAACTGTATAATTTTTATGTGAAACAAATTTTGTCATTTTTTTCAACTTCTTTTGGAATACTACCTCGTGTCAGACTATTTCATGTGAACATTTTCTATTCTTGACTACTCATCGAATATGAGTCCCATGCGTTTGAATAACACCATGATCAAATTACATGATGATACATTATCAGTTTCTAATGAGGGCAGTGAAATTTCAATGAACTCTATTCAGCATCGAAACTACGAACCTTTTAATGTTCGATTACTTTTTCTGAAACAATCTACTGACAACTTCAAATGTTAAAATTTGTAAGGAATTTCCTTATTTAGTTCCTTTCTGAATAACATGTGTGTTATCTCAGTATTTTACTTTCTCACACTAGTAACCTACGATGTACGAGGAGACAAAACACATATATTCTTACGGATTTTACATAAGTCAAAATGTTTAACTACTAAATGGATATGAATCAAGCACCTAGAAGCCAACAAATCGATACAAACAGTATCCATCAAACTGCTCATGTTCATGGAATCGAATGTGCTTGGTTGGTTTCCGAAACACGTTTCAGTCTATGATGACAAAACAGCCAAACAAAACGAAATCTACTACTTGGACAAGCGACAAAATATACGACTACTACTGAATTATCAAATTATTTAAGTGCTAAAGCAGACTCTGTCAAATGAGAAAAGAAGTGATATGGTGAGTACGAAATAAAAATAACTCTCTTTTCTACACTGTTTTCAAATTCACGAGCCAGTGTGAATATATATTTTTTAATCATAGGAAAAACGATTGAAAAATTTCGTTAGCAAGTATGAAATATGTATTAACCAATGAAAAGAGAGCAATTTACTGAAAACAATAAAATTTTCAAGACTCGTATCATATGACTTTCTGCCTAAAAATGAGTGTACGTTTGGAGCAAACTACGTGATCGAATTGGTTACATGTTTCACGTTTTTCACGTTTAGGCCTCCCCCAGCGATCCACATTCACACTGTCTCACTTTCTCTCTCGTGCTGCTTTCTTTATCTTTCCTTCTCCCTCTTCACCTACTCACCGCACCCCCCACACACACAGAGAGAAAGGAACAAGACATTACTACTACTTTGTTGATTCACACAGTGAAAACATGGACTTATCTTTTTATGCACAAATTAGATTTAGCTAAAAGAAATGAACACTTATTTTTTAAAACTCTTTACTTCACTTTCTCTTGGAAAATTTTCAGAGTTTAATAATTTCATACATACAATTTGATATTATGTTGCTCAATAAATAAATTTTCATTTATTTATATAAACGAAACGCTTTTATTCTTTCCAACCTTCTGATAATCTTCATTGGTGGGACTTCGATTGTGTTCGACACAAGGCCAATTCGATAAACATAATTAACGTCTTTATAAAACTTTTTAATTTTTGTTTAGTAAATATGGTTTTTGTTTAATAACTTAATAACCGAATACAATAATAATGATAGAAATTTTAAATATTTTTTAAACTTTATAAATTAATATTATTAGGAAATAAAAAAATGATAAACAATTTCTGTAAAAATTCATTATTCATCGAAATTTTTTCTTTCGACTATGACATCCTTAATATATTTATATTTTATAAAGCAATAAAAAGCTTACGTAAATAAAAAATAGCGTAGTTTTATTACATTTTTTATTTTACTATTCGGAGTAGATTTTAAAAAATGTTGCTACTGTTAAAAAAATGTTTTACATTCTCCAAGGAGTTTTGCATTTAACTAAGTTTTGCGGACAGTAGTCAATTTCTAGAAATGTCATTAAGTAAACTGGAGGGAGAAGATAACAGAAGTAAAAAACAATATTGTATCAAGATTTTCTAAAAGTAATAATTTCAAAAATAATTTAATTCATTTCTGAACAAATCCTGAATGTTTCATTTAAAATCAGACAATTATTTGATTTTTGCAAGAATTTCCAAATTAATGTGTTTTCTATAGGGACAAAAGGCGTTAAAGTATAAAGAAACAGGACAATTTCACTAGAAACAAAGATGAGAGTACTGGGTTACTATGTGATGTCAGTTCTTCAATATGGCAGTGAATGCTGGACAATATCATCAAAGATGAAGGAGAGACTTGAAGCAACTGAAATGTGGTTCTACAAAAGGATGCTGCGAATATCATGGATCGAACATGTGATCAATAATGAGGTTTTGGAAAGGATGGAAACGAAAAGAAAATTAATAGTGAGCATCAGGAAAAGACAGCTAAAGTTCTTGGGCTATGCAATAAGGAAGGAGGGCTTGGAGAACCTTATACTAACAAGCCAGATGGAGGGAAAAAGAGACAGGGGAAAGCAACGGATAACATATTGGAAGGACCTAATCAGGTGGATAATGGAACGAGGGTTGCATGGTGTAACAGGAGAAGGTGTGCTAAGAGCCACCAGGGATAGGGAGACGTGGAAAGCCATGATCGCCTACGTCCTGAAGAGGCATGGCACATAGAAGAAGAAGAATCTTTGGTACACTTTATTTTCGTGAAGAATAAAGAAAATAAATTGCTGTTGAGAGTAATTGTTCGTGATGTAAATGGTTAGCAAGTTTGTTTCGCTAGGTCAATTCTGACAATAGGCAGTTCGATCCTTACTGTTTGTCCCATACTTTCGGTCTTGTATCACAATCACATCTAAGAATCACCATAAAAGAGGAAAAAATTGTGAGCATATTGAGACTGAAGATTATGAGGTGGCAATAAATTAAGTTTGTACCACGTTAAAAAAATGAAAAAATAAAAATATGTAGAAAAATTTAAAATTGTTCAGGTGACTAAGTTAATAAGCGAACATAGTAAATACGCAGTAAGTTTATTGAAAAGATGGACAATTTATTTTTCTTTTTTAAAGAGAAATAAATTGCCAGTGACAGTAAGTAAATTCATAATTTATCCAAAGGGCAAACGGTTGTTTAATGATCGTATACTCCTAGCAGAAGTGGAAGTGATCAGGCATAGCCGGATTTTCTTGCTTCTGTTTTATAATATAATATAATATATATACACGTAAATATTAATGCAGTTGCTATTTAATTCGAGTTATTTCCAAATCTCTTAGGTGCGTTCGTGTAGAGTTAGTAATCAGAATGGAAAAAATATTTCTAATTTATATGTTAGAATGTAAAGAACAATTTCATTAATGAACGAGGCTCCAGAATTGATTATGTTCGTATAGAGATTCTCTATTCTATTCTATTCTATTCTATTCTATTCTATCTCAGTCTGTTCATATTCATATCTATCTATCTATCTATCTATCTATCTATCTATCTATCTATCTATCTATCTATCTATCTATCTATCTATCTCAGTCTGTTCATATCTATCTATCTATCTATCTATCTATCTATCTATCTATCTCAGTCTATTCTATCTATCTATCTATCTATCTATCTATCTATCTATCTATCTATCTATCTATCTATGTCTGTTCATATCTATCTATCTATCTATCTATCTATCTATCTATCTCAGTTTGTTCATTCTCTCTCTCTCTCTCTCTCTCTCTCTATATATATATATATATATATATATAGATAGATAGATAGATAGATAGGTAGGTAGATAGATAGATATTCTGTTCGTGTAGCATTTCTTAAATCGAGGTTCGATAAATTATAACTAGAATAGACATTTATTAAGAAAACCGCACGAAAAAAATAAATCGTTCGAAGAAAAAATATTAGCAAAATTTTGAAAGAAAATTACTGAATTAATCATAAACAGACTCAATAAAGTATTACTTGAGAAACAATGACAACAACAACAACAAAAAAAGAAGATATTCTGCATTTCATAGTTGGGAATGAGTGAGTAAGAGTGAGAATGCTTGAATGAATGAGTGAGTGGTAACGAGCGTGATTGTATGTAGTAGACCGGGTTCGTAAGTGTTTCACTTGTATGCAATTCTACTGTTGCGTAGGCTGAAGTGTGCAACTGAACGATTAAAATGAATGACTTGTATCAGATATATGATCAATACACTCTTACTGCTGGGATGGGCATGACATCATAACGGAAATATAGTAAATATAAATTATTTGACCATGACGTCAAAGAAGAGAGAATCAGTGTGAAGATGGCATGAAAAGGGAGTGAGTGAGTTTGATAGCGAAAGAAAGACTGAGTGAGGGAGAGACAGACAGATAGAGGGAAAAAGGATGAATTAAAACAGAACCAAGGAAAGAACGTAGGAGTGTAAGTAGAGAGTAAGAGAGTTTTAGTAATACCTTCTTGAACAACTGCATTTTCTGCCCATTCTTTCTTTCTTTCTTTCTTTCTTTCTTTCTTTCTATCAAGCTAAAATGAAAGCGTTTTAAAAGAGCTTTCTTATTTAAAAAATCATTTAAACCTTACAGAATTAGTAGAGGTGCCTAACTGAAAACTACAAATTTACTATTTTAAAAAAATACTCTGTGGTGTGGTGTATTTCAAAAAGAAATTATTGATCATAATCGTTTTTTTTTTTCAGCAACAAAATTGATGAAATTGGCCATTTTGACACATATTTGTAAACAAAAGTTAACTCTCCGTTTTAAAAATCTTGCTAAAACAAATAACATATTTCTGAAACGTTATTCGAGAAAAATTAGCATATTTAAAGTTTAAATAATCTTATTTGAAACACTCATTTTTTAAAAAAATCATGGTGTCTTGTTTTTCTGACGAATTAATCAATTAATCGACCGTCAAATGTCTTGACAAGTTATGTATGGTGACGCAGAATTGCTAAAAGACGTAAAAATTTAAATGATTTTTTCCCATACTTGGGAGAATGCTAACGACCATTACTGAATTGATATACCAGACTTTCGATATGAACGGTGAAGCTAGAGCTGTTGCCCTGCATGTCTTCAAAGAATTTGACAGAGTCTGGCACACTGGCCTTCTGTGCAGGCTATAGGGCTAGGGAATACTATCCCGATACTATCATACGAACGCGGGTGTCTATCCTAGCGCTCTATCTTAGGTCTGACGCTTTTTTGATTTTCATTAACGATCGCCTTTGATCGACTCCAGGTTGGCATTTACGCTGATGACACCACCATTTACTCCCACCTCAGTAAGAGATCTGACAAAGCTAACCTCGCTGCTGATCTTGAAGCGAACCTCTAATCTGGAGTAAGATGGCTTGTAAATTTTAATTCTTCCAAAACGAAGCTGTTATCCTGTAACCACCATAAACAATTTCTCCTACCCACCCATCAGCATGGATCAAGCTATTCTCCCAGAAAGCAATACACTGTGTCTCCTCGGCTTCACTCTCACAGCCGACCTCAAGTAGTGCGACTACATTGAATCAATAGCTAAATCTACTGCTAGGAAGGTTGGATCACAATGTCAGGCGAGGAAGTTTTTCTCGTCTGAATCCATTTTATACATATATAAATCAACCATCCACCCGTGCATTAAATACTGCTGTCATATCTGGTCGAGCGCCCCTGTTATTCACCTCGGAGTTCTCGACAAAATCCAAAGGAGAATCTGCAATGTAATCGATCCCGACCTGGCAGCTCGACTCCATACACTTTTCACCAACGAGACGTGGCTTGTTTTTTTTACAAATATTTTCATGGATTCTGCTTCGACGAGCTTAGCTTCCTGGTACCCCCTTTATACGAATTTACTCGAACAACTAGACTGACAGCAAGGCCTTACCCCTTTTCTGTCAAAATAGTTAAATGTAACCGCCTCTTCTACTACAATAGCTTCTTTTCTCTCACTTCTCGTTCGTGAAACTCCTTTCCGTATACTTGCTTCCCTGATGGCTATAATCTCCAAATATTTAAATGCTACGCCAATCGCAATCTCTCATGTCCGTGACTTCCATTATTTCTTATCTTTTCTTTGACAAACCTTGAATCTTGCTCCTCTCACTTAAGTTTTACGTAACACTCTTCACGCCAGTATTCTCATCCTTCTATTACCCATTCTATACTGATATAACATTTCGTTCTCCTCTTATGTAGAACGATTAAAAAAAAAACATCGTCACCATCAAAAACAACAAATTTGAAAGCGCATGGCCCTTGTTTTTTGTTTTGCTGATAATAATTGGCACCATCCGTGAGATCAGAAAATCTTATTTCCCACCTAGAACTGAGGCTCAACTGAAGGATGCATATATAAAGCCCTCTCTGGTCTCCAACATAATTTCAAAGCTTGACCCCCCCCCGCCCCCATAAGGCGTGTTGAATCCCGGTCATCGTCATGAAGAAATGTGCCTTTGAGTTAGAAAATCAAAACATGAAAAGTAGCCATAACACACCACTACCTGCCTTAGGCCTTCCCGCAAAATTTATCCATAAAAACAGCCACTAAATTACTTACTTACCATTAACAAAAATATATCAGGGAAATAGGGGACTGATAATAGTAAGCAAGTACAACATATATAAAGCGAAGTAAAGAAATAATATTATTAATTCATATATATTTCAACAAACGTGGTGGTTAAAAAATATGTTAGCTAAGTTATTTTTTGTTTAGTTTTCTGTTTTAATGAACTCTACGAGACAGAAAGGCATGAACACACACACTGTGTATGGAATATGTTTACCTTCATTTGTATGGCGTGGTGCTTCTTGGCGTTCAATTTGAATAGAGTAAAAGAATCAATTAAGTGATAACACGTGACTTGAAACTTTATTAAATGAGATTTTATCAGGAAGAGACAGCTGAGGTTTCTGGAACACGTAATGAAGAAAGAAGGTTCGGAGAATCTGATAATCACAGGCTGGATAGAAGGAAAGAGCGACAGAGGAAGGCAGCACGAAAAATACTTGATGGGCCTAAGCGAATGGATGGCGGAGCGGGGTCTGGGTGGGTCATTAAGAGGGCAAGTATTGAGAACGACAAGAGATAAAAGAAGGTGGAAGTCCATGATCACCTACATCCTGAAAGAAGAAGAATTTCGTCAGTTAAATCCAGCCAGACTGTGATGTGATCCCCATACTATCAGTCAACCCATAGTTACTTTATTTTTACATTGTAATATTAATATATTATTTTTCGTTTAACTATTCTCTTGTGAAATCATTCATTGAACACAAAAAAGATGAGATGAACAAATAACTACCATATCTTTAAGTATAATTTTTCGAGTTGAACTAATTCTTGTTCTCTCTAAACGTCACAAAAATTCCTTGCCGTTTCTTGCTCGTTGGGAATACTCTTTTGTAGTTCCAGTCTTTAAGAACTGAAGCAAACCATCTGATTCTTTTACCACTTTTTGGCAAATTAATAGAGCTTCTAATCAACTCTCATCGCTTCTCATCCTGATACGTGGCCCGTATATTCTCCATCAGTGATGTAGAAGAGATTGTCCGAAAATGTGAGAAACTGTTTTTTGTTTTTATACATATTCATGTTTCATTCCGCTATCCATATAAAACAGACTTTGTTACAAGCGAAATTTAAGTGAGAGTTAACCATAAATACCATTCACTTCATATTCTTTCTTCTGCATTACCTGTACCATATTTTTCTCTCTGTGTAACCCCCTGCACACTTGGGGAGAAATAATTAAACACACACACACACACACACACACACACACACACACACACACACACACACACACACACACACACACAGCGTGTCTTGATAGTGAGCTTGTCACTGTATCGATTTTTCTATATTTTTCCAGTATCCTGAAGATGCATCTATTGAACGAAACGTTGGTTTTCACATATTCCATTTTAACATGTGAGATTAGTTTGCTGATCATTATTTCATTGTAAAATTATAATCTCAAGTTTTCTTTTTGAATTTTTTTTTAATTAATGATGTTTAAGTTTGTTTCGTATGATATAAACATCAAATAAGATACCAATATCATGCAGACTTATGTCACTTGGTTGAATTAAAAGTAATTTACCTTTTGAATGTGATTGTCGTTAACTAAGTCCTTGTGAATAAGTATTTTGAGTTGATAACTTTTTTCTCTGAACAAGGTATAAATTAAATCAGTTGTCAAGTAAACATGCAATTTCTAGATTATACATCCGTCATTAACATTATCTATCTATCTATCTATCTATCTATCTATCTATCTATCTATCTATCTATCTATCTCTTTTTGTTCATATCTATTGTATCTATGCCAAGATTGAATGTTGCATGAGGAGAAACACGACATCTTAACGATACAAATATGAAAAAAAGGTTTAAGTAGAGCGTTCCTGTAAGATTTAACTCTTTTGGTGTAAAATTGTAACTTCTGTTTGATGCATCCCCCCACTACTATATACCAACTTACAAGATCGGGTCCTTCGTTATAAACCCATTATTAGTATGAAGAAGTTTCCTGGAACAAAACGCGTCACCTACGAGCTCCTTCATTTTATCAACATACATAAGTCTCCTTCGTGTTTTAAGTAAGTTTAAAGGAATATTACGTTAGATGGCGGTATGTTGCTATGTAGACTAAGTTACATTTTTCCCTTCATGTGGTACTATGAGATGTATGATATGCTAGAACCACTTGACTTGTACTGGTACCAAGATCATCACCGACAATCTGTAGAATATGTTCTTTGTGGTCAGGCGTATCTCGGTCTTCTTCGATCTATAGTTTCTGGTACCACGAATCTTGCCCCAGCAACGCGATATAAACAGCAGCAAAGGCTGGATTACTCGGCTGCCTTCGGTCTGGAAACACAGTCTAATACAGCCTCGCATCCATTGCCATTCATGTAGCTGTATGTAAAAATCATTTTTTTAATCGTTTCACCCCCCAAGCAAGGCTGTACTGCTACTGATGCGCATGGGGCTACCTGAGAGTACAAGTTTAGACTGGAAGAGAGTGAAAAGAAAGACGAAACAGTTATAGGAGGTGTCAGAGAAAGGGCAATAGAAGGATGGAGACACAGGTGTGAAGACAGTTGCGAAGGTGAAGAGAAAGGAAAAGAACGAGATATACAAGGTGATGTAGAAAGAACTGGAGTCAAGTGGATAAGAGATGGGTATTGACATTGCATTTAAATTCCTGGAGGTTGTAGCCGTCAAGAAAGCAAGTATATGGAAGGGAGTTCCACAGGCGGGAAGTGCAAGAAAAGAAGCTGCTGGAGTAGAATTTCCGGCTGCATTTGGTTGCTCTAACTAAATGGGTGGGATCTTGTTGCCAGTCT
The DNA here is from genome assembly GCA_037127315.1 of Ascarosepion bandense. NCBI lineage: Eukaryota > Metazoa > Mollusca > Cephalopoda > Sepiida > Sepiidae > Ascarosepion > Ascarosepion bandense. Next base: position 2,065,653 of record JBBBDQ010001166.1, read on the forward strand.
GGTTGCAGGAGTAAATTCTTGTGGCGGGGGAACCAGCGACTTAAGTTCGTTGTTTGCTCACAATATGAATGCTCTGCAATTGTTAAACGGATAACTTTTCTGTTAACTCACTGCTACACATATTAAACGTTAAAGACAGACTAGTTACAAATGTACACAAATGACAAATAAAACCTAGTCTATATGACACCACAGTGCCATCAACCGTAAAAAAATTTAAACTTAATTACTAAAAAACAAAGATTTGCGGACATATGTTTATATGAACGCTTGTTTTCGTTTTAGTGTGAGGAAACCATCCCTAAATTATGAAAAGGTATTTTAGATACACATTGCATATATAATAACTTCCTGTCGTGAAAGGTCACAGCACTTTAGAAGTTTGTCTGAAAACTGTTTTTCCTGTCTAGACCTACGATGACATTAAACCTAATAGGAACGATGTTCAATGCTGATGTTACCTAAACAAAAGCTTCCAACTTCTTTTCATTGATTCACAAAGAGCAAAAAAAAAAAAAAAAAAATAAAAATAAAAATAAAAATAAAAATAAAAAAGATAATTTAATGTTTGGGGAGATAATTCAGTAAGTTGTATGGCTGTTGGACATAGATTTACGTGAAAATCATTGAAGTCTGAGTAAGTAACTACATTGAACAAAACTTAACCTTTTGATAACCATTTTAGAGACTAAATCGCAAGCTTTCGATCTTTGACTGGATCACTAAGATGTATTTCTTCAGTTGGAAATAGGTTCCCAAAACATACTCAAAGAATGAAAAATAGGAAAGTCTGCTCAACTAAAGGCTGGGAAAGGAGTCACCCTCTCATGCTTCTAATTAAGAAGTTTACCGAATGTCTTTGATGGTTGAATCTTGAGACCTAAATGTAGTTACATCATTGACGTATGTGGATGCCTTGGTTCGAGCTCTGCTTGAGATATTTATTCTAGAAGTTCTTTTTCAGGTTTCACACACACACACACACACACACACACACACACACACACACACACACACACACATGCACGCACAAAAGTGACACTGAGGACAAACTTGCCAAATTCAAAATTGTGATTCCAGAATATTTACTTCTGCTTTCCGTTCATAAACCACAATATTGGTATTCAATGCCAAAATGATCCAGAATCAGAATTCATGGTTCAAATCTGAATGTCTTTAGTGCAGTGTCTTCAGAATATCCACGCGGAAACGATAATCAATCTTCTTGAATGTTTTGGTCAAATTTAAATTAATATATACTTCTTTTGTATCTTCTTGCAGGATCAAATGCGTAAGATGCAAATTAATCTTTCAAATTCATCTTAGCAAACGAATTAATTAAACTTTCGATCAATCCTCCAATGACAATTTAGACAATTTCATCAGGAAATCGAGCAACAATAATAAATGTAGGTTAAGCAAAGCTATGGCCATGTGACTATCAGTCACCTCATAGTTACTTTATTTTTACATTATAATAACAATATTTTATTTTCCGTTGAACTATTCTCTTGTGAAATCATTCGTTGAACACAAAAAAGATGAGATGAACAAATAACTACCATATCTTTAAGTATAATTTTTCGAGTTGAATTAATTCTTGTTCTCTCTAAACGTCACAAAAATTCCTTGCCGTTTCTTGCTCGTTGGGAATACTCTTTTGTAGTTCCAGTCTTTAAGAACTGAAGCAAACCATCTGATTCTTCTATCACTTTTTGGCAAACTAATAGTGCTTCTAATCAACTCTGAATTGGTTAAGCCTATAATCTCGCTGTGTTTTCTTTCATATAATATGACATTCGCTTCTTTAGCTCAACTGCTGATGTGTTAAAGATTATTAATAAAAGAATTTATCAAGCTTTAGATAAGGTTGATGGTGCTCGAACTGGTGCTTTGGATATCTCGAAGGTAGTTGATATGGTTTGGAATGGTGGTCTTCTTCACAAATTAAATGGTTATTATAGTTCTGGATGAAATCTTAATCTAGTTCGGTCTTTCTTCCCAAATCCCGAAAAAGATTGCATTTTCCAGGGATCTATTCTTAGACCTACGCTGTTCCTAATTTTTATCAACGACATTCTGAATATTATGAGGACTCAACTCGGTATATTTAATCTTGTCATATTGTAAGACTGAGAGGTTCGGTATGGTCATATTGTTAGCTTTCAGGCGCAAATGTAAGTCCATCAACTCTAAATATCACTTTATTCTTATGAAGTTCTAAAAGATAAAATGTGTATTAAGAAAACAAGTTCCACTTTGTCATTGAATATCCTAATTCATACATACATACATACATACATACATACATACATACATACATACATACATACATACAAGTGCTCAATATCAAGATATGGAAAAAGCGTTAATAGAATTTATGTGGAGAAGTTTGTCACTTAGCTGAGCAGTATTATTTGAGTTATGACGACTTCAAAGTTTCGTGTGAAGCATTATTGTGATATCTTCACTTTTCAAGGTTATTATTATTCATCCGTAAAAGCAAATAACCCTGAAGAGTGAAGACATTACAATAAATGCCTTCGCAAAACTTCTAACTAGGCTTGACTGAAATAACACTGCTCAGCTAAGTGATAATAATTATCTCTCTTACTCACTCTCTGTACATATGTAGGTATATATGTATTTATGTATATACGTATGTATGTGGATAGATTAGATAGATAGATTAGATAGATAGATAGATAGATAGATTAGATAAATAGATAGATAGATAGATAGATAGATAGATAGATAGATAGATAGATAGATAGATAGATAGATAGATAGATAGATAGATATTAGATAGATAGATAGATAGATAGATAGATAGATAGATAGATAGATAGATAGATAGATAGATAGATTAGATAGATAGATAGATAGATAGATAGATAGATAGATTAGATAGATAGATAGATAGATAGATAGATAGATAGATAGATAGATAGATAGATAGATAGATAGATAGATAGATAGATAGATAGATAGATAGATAGATAGATAGATAGATAGATAGATAGATAGATAGATAGATAGATAGATAGATAGATAGATAGATAGATAGATAGATTAGATAGATAGATAGATTAGATAGATAGATAGATTAGATAGATAGATAGATAGATAGATAGATAGATAGATAGATAGATAGATAGATAGATGTTGTCTTGGGTTTCACGCATTTTTGATCGTCTAACTGTTTTAATTTTTTATTTAAAATACTGGATATACGCACAGATGCGTATATTGATGAATTTTTGTGAAGGTGGGATGAACTTTGGGAGGAATATTTATGGTCGTGACGCGTTTTATACAAACACAGACATAAATTAACACTTGTACAACCATTGACGCGCGCAGAGACACACGCACACGCGAGCTAAACAACTGGGGCCCGCAGTCATAACTTCATATGAACGATATAGAGCTTAGCATATATATGTATATGTATGACGTTTTGCACATGCATACGCATTTAACATTAACTTGTGTTTTTGCGTAAGTATATATTTAATTCTGTTTATATGTTCATACATTGAAATATGATTATGTCTATCCCGACCTAATTCATCCAAGGCCGGTAGCGTTATGAATTCGCCTTGACTGTATCCAATATGTAGCAATTTAGTCTGTTTAAAAGTTAACGGACAAACTGACAAGTCGATAAAGGCTAAGTTTTGTAATTTGTGTATGTATATATGCGTGGGTGTATTAATCTGTATATGTGTCTGTTTGCCAGTATTTGTGAATATACTCGTCTATTTTTTTCCATGTGTGGATGTTTGTAGGTTTATTTATGTATGCGTTCTTTCTCTTCCTAGTTTAAAATATGAATAACTTTTTAAATCTACTAAATTGTTACACTAACTTATATATATATATATATATATATATATATTTTAAATTTCGCAACAAAAATAAAGTAGATATAATAGTTAATCAATAATTGCTGATCTCAATTTAATCAAATTTTAATACCAGTGCCCACCAAGATTAATTTTAGCCTGCCCACATATTCTCCAAATTAGAAGTTGCTTTACTCTGATTGGTCCACATTGTACATACAATAATGCCTCCCTGATTAAAGGGGTCTTGCTTGTTTTTAACCTTTTAAAACCATTCAATTTAAAATAACCACATCACTTGACAAGACACAAGAAATGTCGAAACAAAATAGCTACTTTTGTAGTGATATTGTAACATATCCATGTTATAATTTCTGAATATATATATATATATATATATATATATATATATATATATATATATATATTAGTCATCCACATACAAGCCTGTTTCACTGTATCACAGCTCATCAGTGTGGCTAGACACATCCACTTACTTCTGGCCGGGATTGAAACTCGACCGATTTGGTGTCAGTCGGAATAGCTAACAGCTAACTCCTAAGCCATAAGCGCATGGAATCAGAGAAGGGAAATTTTAACGTGTTGTATAATTCTTCCAAAACGAAGCTGCTGTCAATTAACCACCACAGACAACCGCACCTCCCTCCCATTAGCATGGAACAGGCTTGCCTCCTAGAGAGTAAATCACGACGCCTGCTTGGCCTGACACTCTCAGCGGACCTCAAGTGGAATGACTACGTCGAATCTATTGCTAAATCCGCAGCTAGGAAAGTCGGCTCTCTGTGCAGAGCCCGGAAATTCTTTCCGCCTGAATCTATCCTGCAATTATATAAATCCACTATCCGCCCGTGTATTGAGTACTGCTGCCACATCTGGTCGGGTGCCCCTTCTATTCTCCTCGGGGTTCTTGACAAAATACAGCGAAGAATCTGTAATGTGATTGATACCGACTTGGCTGACCGCCTGAAGTATCTCTCTCACCGGCGTGACGTGGCTTCCCTGTGCCTCTACTATAAATACTTTCATGGCTTCTGCTCTGACGAACTTAAATCACTGGTGCCCCCTAGATGTGAATTTGCACGAGATACTAGATTGGCAACTAGGTCTCACCCTTTTACAGTGAAACCGATGAAATGTAACCACAATTTCTACTCCTACAGTTTCTTTCCTCGCACTTCCCGCTTGTGGAATTCCCTACCGCATGCTTGCTTCCCCGACGGCTACAACCTCCAGGAGTTTAAATGTAAGGTCAGTAGACACCTCCTAAAACACTAACTCACACCCATTCTCTCCAACTCTCTTCCTATGTACATCCTAAGCCGTTTATCATCCTCCTTCTGATATTTCCTATACCCAATCCCTCTATGTAACACCCTGCGCTATAGTGGCAGTGGAATGCCTTGTTTGGAGTGACATGATTTAAAAAAAAGAAGATTTTATTGTATTTTCTGTAGTTGAGAACAAGAACTTTCTAGTTTTGCTTGGAATTATTATCTAAATCATTGCTCAATTAGGCATTTTCAAGTATTTTGATTGTACTATTAATAAATGTCTAAAGGTTGCATATATATATATATATATATATATATATATATATATGTGCCTAGTCATTCACAATTAGTCATCGACATACAAGCCTGTTTTGCTGTATAACAGCTCATCAGTGTGGCTAGACACATCCACTTGCTTCTGGCCGGGATCGAAACTCGACCGATTTGGTGTCAGTTAGAGTCGCTACCCGCTAAGCCATAGGCGCATGGAATCAGAGAAGGGAATTTTTAACGCGTTGTATATAAGCAGTGTATACACACGCCAGTCACTGAAAGAACTCAATTCATTTCCGAAGAGTAACGCATATATCGCAGAAGTGGAAATTGTTTTTAAACATATCTTCTCTAGAGAGTTCAGTCGTAATGAGAGCATCTTGTAGGTTGATTTGTAATTTGTCAAAATTTAGTGCAATTCGCGTACATATAGATGAGAATATCAGAAATAATCAAAACAATGTTAACATAAAGTAAATTTTAGTTGATAATAAAACATTACATGGAACCAAATGCGTCTTAAAATTCTGGCGATGCCTTTGTAATACAAGGAAATGTAGACAACATTAAATACTAATTTCTACAGACATACCTTGTCTGTATTATTGTTTAACAACACTTGTTTAAGCCCACACGCACATACATACACATACATATTTGCATGTTTGTGTGTGTATATATGTGTGTATGTGTGTGCTTGTGTGTGTGTGTGTGTGTGCGTGTTTGTGTATAGTTTCAGATATAAATAAATTATATATATAAATTTTTAATTCCTAGCCATTATCCATTACACATAAATTAAAATAAATATATATTTTTAAAAACATCAAGAGTAATATAAAGATTAATATTTTCAATTATAATTGTTTAATAGCTAAAATAAAAATATATGAGGCACAATTCAGTGAAAGACTTAAAATTTTGGAAGCCGTTGTAGTACAATGGAAGCAGACTCTATCAAGTAAGGTATAACTCATCATCCCTTTTCTGATGAATGAAAGCGCGCAGTAGAATCAGGTCAGAGATAAGACAAGAACAATGCGGTTTTGTCAAGGACATTAGAACAAAGAACGAAATATCAGAATGTTGTTGGAAAGAGCAATACAAATGCAGATAATCTTGTTTAATAGACTACACAAAGGCGTTAGATAAAGTACGCTACAAAGACTTGATAAAGATGCTCGGCAACCTTGACATATTCGGGAAAGATATTAGATTAATCAAGAACCTCTACTGGCAACAAATTGCCTGCATACGGACAGGAAACAAGTTCAGCAGATATACAAAGATAGAAAGGTTTGTAAGACAAGGACGTGTCTTCTAATCAGATCGATCTATTTAACCTATATAACGAGGCAGTTCTGAGAGTACGACAAGTCCAACCAGGATTCGTCATTAGCGGCCACAATGTGAACAATATAAAATACGCAGTGCCGATACAGTGCCGATAGCAGACATGGGAAGGAAACTACAAAACCACCTACAGAAGGTAGCTAAAGAAAGAGAAAGGAAAGAACTAAACATAAACTACAAAAACAACAAAACAAAAAACAAACAAACAAAAAAAACTGAATGCATGGTCATCAGTAAAAAGAGGAGCACAAAATGCCAACTACAGGTCAGGGGTAATGAAATCAAGCAGGTACAGAAATTGTTATTGGTGGCCACAATGTGAACAATATAAGATATGCAGATGATACAGTTCTGATAGCAGACATGGAAAGGAAACTACAAGACCTCCTACAGAAGGTAGCTAAAGAAAGCAAAAAAAAAAAAAAAGGACTAAACATAAACTACAAGAATTCATGGTCATCAGTAAGAAGAGAAGCCCAAAATGCCAACTACAGGTCAGGGGTAATGAAATCAAGCAGGTACAGAAATGGTTATTGGTGGCCACAATGTGAACAATATAAGATATGCAGATGATACAGTGCTGATAGCAGACACGGAAAGGAAACACCAAGACCTCCTAGAGAGGGTTGATAAAGAATTAAAAAAAGAAAGGACTAAACATAAACTACAAGAATTCATGGTCATCAGTAAAAAGAGGAGCACAAAATGTCAATTATAGGTCAGGGATAATGAAATCAAGCAGGTAAGGAAATTGTTATTGGTGGCCACAATGTGAACAATATAAGATATGCAGATGATACAGTGCTGATGGCAGACATGGAAAGGAAACTACAAAACCTCCTACAGAAGGTAGCTAAAGAATGCATGGTCATCAGTAAAAAGAGGAGCCCAAAATGCCAACTACAGGTCAGGAGTAATGAAATCAAGCAGGTACAGAAATTTAAATACCTAGGAAGCGTACTAATAGAGGGCGGAAAGTGCAACACTGAGATCCAAACATGCATTGGTATGGTCAAGGATGCATTCTAAAGGCTGAGTAGAATATTGAGACAGGAAGATTTCATTGGAAACAAAGAAAAGAGTACTCGATTGTTATGTGATGGTTGTCCTCCTTTTATGGCCACAAATGATGGACAATCTTCTCAAGGATGAAGGAGAGATTTGAAGCAACAGAAATGTGTCCCTACTGAAGGATACTGAGGATACCATGGACCAACCATATGAATAACGACAATGTTTTGGAGAGGATGCAAACGAGAAGTAAATTTATACTTAGAATCAGGAAAAGACAACTGAGGTTTCTGAGACATGTACTGAGGAAAGAGGGCTTAGAGAATCTAATACTCACAGGAAGGATAGAGAGAAAGTGACAGAGGAAAGCAGTGCAAGATATATCTGATGAGCTTGAGTAAGTGGATAGCGGAACTGGCTTTGAGAGAGATATCAAGAGGAGAAATGTTGAAAACGACAAAGGATAGGGAGGCCCATGATCGCTTAAGCACTGAAAGGACACAGCACACAATGAAGAATCTCTATAAAAAAAATCGTTTATTAAAAGAAGCACGTAAATGTCTATTTTGATTGTCGTAAATGACGTCACTATTAACTGATTTGGAAAATGGGTTCCAGCAAACAAGAGAATGTTGGAATAAGCTAAACGCTGTTTTATAAACAGAACAAAAGCGGAGTTCTTGATTACGAATACAGTAACAGTTAAAAGTATTTGGATTAAAAATCCATTAAGAAAACAGAAATGAACTTTGTAATGTTTACTAATTGTATTAAACAACTGTCAGAAATTACAGAAGCTTACCAAAAATTTTACAGATAAACCTTGTCGATATTATTTACAAAACTTGTTCAAAAGAATTTTGATGCCTAGTTTCCCTTTTTCTTTATCCATACCTTCGTGTAGGTTGAACTCTTCAGCCTGTGAGGGTCCATCCAAGAGAAGAAAAACTTTTATTCATTGCGGTCATACAGCACCGGCACCAAAATGTATTGGTTTCTATCTCTCTCTTGGACAGCATGTGTGGCATATCGAGGGTAGATGTACTTTATAGGCAACCGCAGATCTCTCAACTTCCTGTCCATGCCTGCGCCCGGGACGGGACACTCCAAAGTCACCCTACGTATGCTGCACCTTCATCAGCAGCTGAGCTGGAAACTGACGGATCTACCCACGTATATATATATATATATATATATATATATATATATATATATATATATCCGTCGGTTTCCATATATATATATATATGGGGTGGGGGGAGACAGCAAAATTTATGTGCGTGTTCAATTTAACTAATCCGAATAATCCACCATCCATAAATAACAAACATATTGTTTCTTATATTCAAATGAAAATCATTTCCACAATAATGATGACGAGGTAAGAATCTCGAAACATAGAAATTTCCGTGTTGCAATGTAAAATATATTAATTTTAAATAAAAAATACTAATTTAATTATATTATGGTCTGCAATGTTTATTGTATTGAGCACTTTTATAAAAAAAGTAAATGCCGGAGAATTCGGAATTGTATATATATATATATATATATATATATATATATATATATATAAACTATTTTCACTACAAAATGAAGTCCCTTCCTAGGGCTGATGGGTCTATCCTACCATGCTAGTCTATGACATTAGTACGTGTTTTGCAAATCAGAAGCATTGTTCTGTTAGCCTGTCAAATGAACATTAAAAGACACAAATGTTTTATTATTTAACAAATAAGGGAATAAATATATTCATATCTTGTTCTCTGTTAATCAAGTACCAGAAAAGAGAAGAGACCAGTATCAGACACAACATATCAAGAAACATGAAGCCCATCAACCAACGTTAGATTTTGAAAAACATGACTTCAACTTTACCTGTCTTTACCATAACTGATTATAATCCTAGAGTCGAACCATAATGACAGACATAAAAATCAGTAGATGGATGTACAGGTAATCTTTCTTTCTATATTTATGTCGGTTAGTTAACCGAAAAGACGATTTAAATATATTATTAGCTTTATTATTACATAATACTTCAGGACTCTTTTCTTTGTAGAACCACATTTCTGTTGCTTTAAGTCTCTTTATCTGAGAGGAGATTATCCAGCATTCACTGCCATATAAGAGAACTGATATTACATAATTGAGTACTCTTTTCTTTGTAGAACCACATTCTGTTGCTCTTCTTCATCTGTGAGGAAATTGCTCAGCATTCATTGCCATATAAGAGTACTAATATTACATAAAAGTTTAGGACTCTTTCCTTAGTAGAGCCGCATTTCTGTTGATTTAAGTCCCTTCATCTGTGAGGAGATTGTCCAGCATTCACTGCCATATAGGAGGACAGATATTACATAACAGTTCAGTACTCTTTTCTTTGATTCTGTTGCCTCAAGTCTCTTCTTTATCTGTGAGGAGATTGTCCAGCATTCACTGCCATATAGGAGGACTGATATTACATAACAGTTCAGGACAATTTTCTTTGTAGAACCATGTTTCTGTTGCTTTAAGTCTCTTCTTCATCTGTGAAGAGATTGTCCAGCATTCACTACCATATAAGAGGACTGATATCACATAATACTTTAGGACTCTTTTCTTTGTAGAACCACATTTCTGTTGCTTTAAGTCTCTTCTTCATCTGAGAAGAGATTGTCCAGCATTCACTGCCATATAGGAGGACTGATATTGCATAACAGTTCAGCGCTCTTTTCTTTGTAGAACCATATTTCTGTTACTTTAAGTCTCTTCTTTATCTGTGAGGAGATTGTCCAGCATTCACTGCCATAAAGGAGGACTGATATTACATAGCAGTTCAGGACAATTTTCTTTGTAGAACTACATTTCTGTTGCTTCAAGTCTCTTCTTTATCAGTGAGATTGTCCAGCATTCACCGCTATATTAAACGACTGATATTACATGACAGGTCAATATTCTTCTCTTTGTTTCTAACGATTTTTTTGTTCTTAATGCTTTGCTTATCTTTCAAAATGCATTACTGACTAATGAATTCACATCCAGCCCATTTTATTTTCTGTGCGACATTTTCTTTTTACGTTCCCGATCACTTACGTTGACCAGACACTCATTTGGACAAATCATTATAGTCATATCGTTTGAAATTAGCCTCGTCATTTTCAATAGGTGACTAAAGCCCGAGGAGCGACAAGCGTCCTTGGGCATATTAAAGCGATTAGATTCTTAATCTCTGTAATTATGGGTATTAATTTTGATCTTTATCAAGTGCTCATCAAAAGTGTCTTTCAAGTGCGTTCATAATTCTTCTTGATTATGTCTTTGAATGATTTTCAGCTTTTCTTTATTTGAGAGTACTTATATCAATAGAAAGTTCCAAGCGTGTGATTTTTCATATATCGTTAAGATTTATGCAGAATGGCGCCTTACTGTATTTTGACAATATGCAATATCTATATATAGTCATTACTAACATTCAAATGCATCTCTCAGTAAGAAGATAAAACTGAATTTGTTGAGAGAATCTATTAATTTGCTCAAACCTCAAGCGGTAAAATCGAAGAGAATAAAACAGTAATTTAAAACTGTCCTTAAGGTAACAAAGAAATACACACACACACACACACACACACACACACACACACACACACACACACACACACACACACACACACACACACACATATATATATATATATAGTGTGTGTGTGTATTTCTTTGTTACCTTAAAGACAGTTTTATAGATATTTTTATATAGTTTTATAGATATTTTTATAGATAAATTTGTATTTCATTTAAAATTAATATAGTTTATATTGCTACACAGAATTTTCTACGTGTCGAGATTTATACCTCATCATCAGGCAATGTCAGATCATTGTTGTGAAAATGATTTTTATTTGAATATAAGAAACAATACGTTTTTTTTATTTATGAATGTGGGGAAGCAGAAAAATTTATGCGTCTGTTCAATTTATATATATCCCTTTCTCGCCCTTCCCTCCCATTCCTTCCTTTCCTTCTTTCTCCCCTTTTCCCTCTACATATATTGTCATTTATTTATTTGTTTGTAATCTTATGTTTATTATTATTATTTTTATTATGTTCCCTCTTCATTTTAAGAAAATGTTCATTCTGGGAGAAATTTTATGCCAGATGGAGGAAATATTGTAAAAGGGTCTGATGATATAAGCTAATTAAGCTCATTGAAATGAACTATAGTTTATAACTAATATTACGTGTTGAGTTTTCCTTTATAAACTTCATATCGCTCTTGTTAACACCCATCGAGCTCTCTAAATGGATTAATAATTTATATTAAGGAAATTTTGTTGGATTATCCTAACCGTTTACGGACTGACAACTATATATATATATATACACACACACACACACACACACACACACACACACACACACACACACACACACACACACATATATATATATATATATATTGCATGCATGCTTTCGTGGTAGAGCAAATCGTGGCTGCTTCAGCACAGTAATGCACCTGCTCACAATGTCTTTAGCATCCGGCAGTTCCTGACCGAGAAAATCAACGTTGTGCTGGAACAACGACCTTATTCACCTGATTTACTCTGTGTGACTTTTTTTCTTTTCCCTAAGATCAAATGGATCGTTTTGAAGCCGTGGAGGCCAATAACAGGGTCATAGTAACAGAGAGTCATGGCAGAGAAATCCGTCTAGCAGTGCATATAAACAAGGCAGACAAAAATGGTAAAATGCATTTAATTTGAGAGCGATTACTTTGAAGGGGAAACCGTGTAGTTTGTTATTTTTAATAGAAATAATTTGTTCGAGACACCAGTACCGTCACTTTTTATACATGCCTCGTACATATATATATATGTACACACACACACACACACACACACACACACACACACACACACACACACACACACACACACACACACACATATATATATATAGAAGATAAATTGCAGACATTTTATATTTTTTATTTCACGCATGCGCATTGTTTGTTTTTGTCAACTGCATAGTACAGTAGAAACAGTTGGGCTCCATCTGTGAAAAAAGAACCATGACGTTATTCCCTCCACTAGAAATTTGGAAACAGCATGCTGTACGACTTAGAATTTGCGCTGGAAATTTCAGAATATCTACGTGTCACTCTGAGGAGAGTGAAGAAGATTTGGAAAAAGATGGATGAATCTAATGATGATTTCAATGGTTTTTGGAGTGATCACTAGTGGTGATGACGTAATGCCTCCGCTCATCTTCCCGCAAGGCCTTAGACTCAACATGGAGGCCTTTATCAAGTGCCTTGGAGAGGTAGTGTTGCTGTTGGTCAGGAGGTTAGATGCTGGAAGACCCTATGTCTAATAACAGGACTCTGCACCATGCCCCACAATCAGGAGAACCCAGTCATGGCTGTTAGACAATTTCTGCAACCACATCACTTTATCCATCTGGCCACCTAAGTCCCTAGACTGCAACCCCCTTAGTCATGATATGTGTGGAAATGAGCACTCGCGCACAAACAACAACAACAACAAAAACTTCTTGTAATACTAAAGTTGAACCGAAAAGAATGATTATGGCAGCATTCACCAATTTAAGCGAGAAGTTCGGAACAGTTGCAGGATATTCTGAAGTCACGTATTGGTCGTGGATAAAAACTAATGGTGACGTTATTGAATAAATTTAATTTTTAGTATTTCAAGTTATTTTGTGTAATTTTTATTAAATATATCTGTTAAAATGAGATGTTAATGTTATTTTCATTTTTACGTAATTTATCCAACAATTTATCCATCTCAGCCTGACTATGACAAGATAAAGAACAAATAAAAATTCAATTTCTTTCTTCTTTTTCTCCATAAACGTTTCTTATTTATTCTATCTTATCATTTAGTTGAATATACCGAATATATATCGAAATGACAAATCGGAGTGCCGAGTTCAAATTCCATTCTAGTTCATTACATTCATTCATATACCTTATTAGAAAGGTATGTGTCTATTTCTTCGTTCCCGTTTATCTATGGATTAGATAGTAACTGGATATTTTATTATTGTCTAACAACCATTCTTAGAGAAGGACAACTCTGAATTCAAAAGCTGAGCCGGATCAAATAAATATAGTCAGGCTAAGTGCACTAGTTCTGTTCTGCCGAAAACTGTCATTGTTTCTGTACAAGCTTTCGCCACTTTGATCAAATGATATGTGCAGCTAGACTAGCTGTTTAGCTCTGAGAATTGAGCTTCTGACACATATAAAGGTCAGCTGGAATCTTTAAAGGCTGATCAAGATACCCTCATGTAATGTGACCAAATGAAGTTTATTTTTCAACATAGTCCCCCTTTGTAATGCGCACATGTCTTCCTTTTTTTGTTGAAGAGCTCTAATTCCAGTGGTTAAAAAACTTTCATCTTGTTGGTTAAAAAATGTCATCAACAGCAGATATGATATCATTCTCACCGTGATAGACTCTCCCAGGTAAGTTTTTTCTTTTTTTTTTTTTTATGATGGGGAGTAACAATATTCAGATTTGGGCTTAATTTGAAGAATAGAGAGGTTGATAAACCAGTTCAAAGCCAGGGTCATGTGGGGTAATTATTGAAACCAAAGTTGTGTGTACTGGAGTAATGTCTTGATTAAACAAAATCACTTTCAACAGTTTGCCTGGGCATTTGGCATTGATAGCCTTTCATAACTACACCAGCAAGTTGGCATAATACCTTCCATTGATGGTGTGAGTATTTTCAAAATAATAAATAAACGCAATGACTTTTACAACACAAAAAACTGAGGCTGTCACCTTCCCTGCAAGTGAAAGGACATTAGCCTTCTTATGACTCAATTTAATATTTCAGTTCTCTTTCCATAATGTTTTATCTGTTTTAAGAATCTATTTTCTTAGACTTATTTGAATTATTCTTATATATTTATATAAAGATGTTAAATACTCATTTTTCTACCTCAACAGAGTTTAGAAACATTAGTGCCGCCTTTCGAGTGATACCTTCTTCCCTCCAGTTATGGGTTAAATAACAGGACAGATTGGGTTCTATAGCCTTGGCTGGCAACCAGTCTACCGCAGAAAGCAATGGCAACCTACTTTTGGATAATCTTCTGCCCAGTCAATTATGTCTCTTTCGAGACATGATCACCCAAAGCATGTATCACGTATAGCACTTAACTGACTGAATATATTCCCTGATTAAAAAAATTACTTCAGGTCTTCTCTGGGATTAGGGATCCTGAAACTTAAGCTTCATTAGTTTCATAGTAGGTCCACCATTAAGCCATATTTATTCATAAATATACTATTTATGAATAATTAGTATATGGTCATAAATAATGTAAAAATGCGTTAGTTACCAAAGTCTTCCTTATAATAGATTAAAATATTGTTCATGAAACTGGTAACAGTATCTGGGGTGAATAGTTCCAACCTTGACTCAGTCGAAACAGGGCAAGCAATAATTAAACATTACTAAATAAGAACCAAACAATGGACACTTGATGATAACCAGAAGGTCAGTCAGTTAATTGCCATACGCGATACACGCTTAGGCGATCATGTCTCGAAAGAGACATGACTGACTGGGCAGAAGATTATCCCGCAGTAGGTTGCCATTGCTTTCTGCGGTAGACTGGTTGCCGACCAAGGCTATAGAACCCAATCTGTCCTGTTATTTAACCCATAACTGGAAGGAAGAGACGGATTAATACCTTTCCCAAGGGTATTTGCGCGTAAGTGAATACAATGACAAGTACCAGAAGGTACTTAGTCTAAATGTTGTGTCTATAACATTTTTATCAACCAAGATGAGAACAATAGTTTAAAAAATACAAGGATATGAACCAAACAATATATTCCTAGACATTGACAACAGAAGAAAAAACTATACCATGGATTAAATAAAAAGTTTAAATTCCATTAAGCTTACTCGGATCGGGGGACATTTGATGAAGGCCGAAGAGTATAACGAGCAAAAAGTTGCTTTAATAACGACAGAGATGAGGGCATTAATGCAGATGTAAATCGCCATGACTCATCATTTTAAAAATTCAGAGAAAAATTATATCTTCATGTATGTAATTTATTTAACGTTAAAGTGTTTATCATACTTAACTGTAGTCTGCTCGCCACTAGTAACATATTGCCCGAGGCCGAGTGTTTTGACCTTAGACGATAATTTAGCAAAAGTGTCATGGTATATATTAATTTAGTTTTGCCGTCATCTTGTTTTCCGGAAGATAGCGTCGAAGTAAACCAACTGACTGCCACTAATTTATGGTGTGTTTGATGTATTGGTTACCACTGATAACTGTCAGGTATCCATCCACTTTTAGCACCCGTTATATCTCATCTTAATGAGTTGAAACATGGATGTGCACAACCTTGAAACGTACTCAATTAAAGAGCCTAACTCGCTGAAGACCTGATGACTCATAGCGGTGTATATGGCCGCGAGTCTCTCGGAAAACAACATATACTGTTTCTGATAGCTGCGGTTGATAGAAGTAATTAATGGAAAGAGGAAAGAGGAATTTACAAGCTGGAATAATCACAGGAATCTACATTAAAATTAAGCGGGTGCAAGTCAAAGTATTGAAATAAAATCTAGAAAAACGTAGCAAATAAGAAAGGGGAAGATAATTTTTTTCAGGAAGATTAGTTTTACAGGCGACGACATTGAAAGAATATGAAATATACATAGAGTTTGAAAATAAGGATGGAGAAAATGATAGTTTAAATCGGTGACAGCATTGATATTTCGGTTTGCATCTTGATTTCACAGCTCTAGAAGATCCATCTTAACATAAAAAAAGCCAGTAAATTTGAGATGAGTTCACAGCTGCAATAAGTCCATCTGACCATATAAAAGACGACTGTAAATTTGAGACGATTTCACAACTCAAGCTGGTACATCAGGCCATTTAAAAATAACTGTAAATTTGAGATTACTTTAAATCTGTAGCAGGTCGCTCTCGATATTTAAAAGATTACTGTAAATTTGAGATGATTTTCACAGCTCTAGCAGGTACATCTGAACATTTAAAAACGACTATAAACTTGAAATTATTTTTTTTATCGTATCACCCCGAGCGAGGCAGTAACGCTATTGATGTGCAGTAAAGAGTAAAAAAAAAATTAGATAGGAGGAGAGTAAAGAGAAAGACGAACCAGTTAAGTATGGAAATACAGGTGTGATGACAGTTGCAAAGGTGGAGAGAAAGGAAAAGATATACAGGGTGATGTAGAAAGAACTAGAGTCAAGTGGTTAAGAGATGAGTATTGACATTGCCCTTAAATTCCTGGAGGTTGTAGCCGCCAGGAAAGCAAGAATATGAAAGCGAGTTCCACAGGCGGGAAGTGCGAGAAAAGAAGCTGAAAGAGTAGAATTGTCTGCATTTGGTTGATCTAACTGTGAATGGGTGAGACCCAGTTGCCAGTTGATTTGTATATATGCAGGATGGATTCAGGCGGGAAAAAAAACATCCTGGCCCGACACAGTGACCCAACCTTATTAGCAGTGGATTTAGCTCATGACTCAATATAATGGTTCCACTTGAGGTCGGAAAAGAGGGTAAAGCCGAGGAGGCGCAGTGTATTGATATCAGGGATACTTGCTTGGTCCATGCTTATGAGAGGTAGGAGAGGATGCCTGTGATGATTGACAGATAGCAGCTTGGTCTTAGACGCATTGAAATTTACAAGCCACTTCTTACCCAAATCCACCACAGAATTTAGATCCCTCTCAAAATCAGCAGCGAGGTTATGTTTGTCCCCCACGCCGGAATTCTTACTGATGCGGGAGTAAATTGTGGGGTTATCTGCGTAGATGCCTACTTGGCACTTGATCACGTCTGAGAAGTCATAAATAAAAATAAGGAAGAGCGTCGGGCCTAGTATAGAGCTTTGTGGGACACCAGCGTTTCTACAGTAGAATGTGGAGACATGCCCATTCAAGATTTCCCAGCTCTAACAGGTTCATCTGATGCTTTTATGGTACTAGGTGTTTACACTATTTTATCCAACCCATATATATATATATATATATATATATATATATATATATATATATATATATGTGCGCTAAAATGACATCGCAATTTGCAGGATCCGATTCTATAAAGACAATTAACCTTTAGGAACCTATTCAGCTTATTTTCTTTTCAGTCTTAGAATGGAATCAGATCACTTTAAAGAAGAAGTAAGTCATTTTAATAATTTAATCGAAAACATTTATTTATTAAGATATTTCCAGATTAAAATTCTGTTCTCATCATATTTTTGTTCAGATGTATGATGCTTTTTGACTCTAGTGTCATCAGCTGTGCAATAGTTACTTAACCAGATTTTTAGTTGGTTGGTTGTTTTGTTTTTATGACATATCAACCTCAGCGGGTCATTTATTGCCAACTAAATTTTATTTATTTATTGCTAGTAATATCTTTTTCTTTCAACAAGTTATTCTTGTTTTTTTTATATAAGTTTTGTGTCTAGTAATACATTTTTCTTTTCGAGTATCAAGATTTATTGGGATTTTTTAAGGGCAGGGTACCCAAGTCCTACCCTTGTTATTTAACCCATAACTGGAGGGAAGGGACGGATTAAGGCCTTTCTCAAAAGTACCAGTGCTTAAGTGAATGCAGGGTATTCAACTGGAATTCGAACTCGGCTCACCGATTTCTCTTTCCGAGAAATATCCACTGCACCACAACGCACATCCGTCACTAAACGCTTATAGCACATGGTATTCCCAAGCGGTCACCCATCTAAGTACTGACCAGGCTCAACATTGCTTAACTTCGGTTATCGAGCGAGAACCGGTGTATTCAACGTGATATGGCTATAAGCCTAAATTTTTAAACTCAAGACGATTTCTCTGGTCAGAAATAATTATGTTCTTAACAGAAAATAGTTCTTTAGCCTCTGCATAACTTGCATCAATGGTATTAGCTATTTAGCTATTATTGAGCATTAATATACATGATTATTTTCGTATAATCCAACAGTTGATTCGCTACGCTTTTACAATTTCAAAAAATCGTTTTGCGCAAGCTGTTTTGAATTGTTAAGATGCAACCAGTCTATCTATCTATCTATCTATCTATCTTTCTATCTATCTATCTATCTATCTATCTACATATATATATATATTTAGTATATCGAGGCAGCAAATAATTTTCTAAACATATGCTGTTAAATATAAGAGACAATGATGAAGCCTGTAAAATGTCTTACTCTCATCTAATGTAGAATTAACACGATTTTGATAATTTTAAATTTAAGCATCACTTCATAAATTAAAATAGTCGTGTTATATCTGCTTTAATGCTGAAAGAAGATGCAGTCTGTATGTGGAA
This sequence comes from Ascarosepion bandense, assembly GCA_037127315.1. NCBI lineage: Eukaryota > Metazoa > Mollusca > Cephalopoda > Sepiida > Sepiidae > Ascarosepion > Ascarosepion bandense. Next base: position 2,084,780 of record JBBBDQ010001166.1, read on the forward strand.
ATAAAACTAACGTCGATGGTATTAATATAATTAACAGTGGATGATTTCGGATGTACCTGAACTATATTGACTTTAAATCTAGGACTTGAATTTGTGTTTGGTTCTTGATAAAACTGTATCTCAAGCAAACGAGAAAGGATACACATGAGAAGTTTCAATTTTTTTCTTATATTTTTAGAATGACGTCAGCTCTATACAAGGCTCAAGAGTCACTCGAAAAAGAAGGTTACAGAGAAAGAGGCACAGCTTATGGGGATAAAATAAACACAAGTATTAAACAGGTTATTATTTTAATGACTTAAGTAGCATCCTCATTTTCTTTAACTAGTCTAAATTATAAGAACCTGTCAGCAGTAGTAATTCATGCTGTGTATATTTTATTACATATATTTTCTTTCAGAGCGACTTTATTTTGTATTTTTTTTTGTCTCTAGCTGCCATAAGAACAGGATTACATTGAATTTAAAATGAACTTTTTTTCTCTCTCCCCTCTCTAAGTTAAAAAAAAGATTAGCGTCCTTTCTCTCCTACCAATCCTTTCTGCCCCCCCCCCCCCCAAAAAAAAACAAAAAAACACACGTGTTCCTACCAGCACCATATCAGTATGAATTTGATAGAATAACCAAAGACAGTCAAAAGATGACTCTGAAAAAATGTCGAAAATGCAACTTCTTTCTTGTGACTACTGGTACCGTATGCTGATCGTAACTACTGCTGACAGGTTCTTATAATTTAGACTAGTTTGTATCTGTTTTCTTTTAATCATTTATTTTGGTTACTAAAATATACTAAATTTTTCGGTTGTCTAAAGGCCGTTTCGACTTTTACTAAGTTAAAACTTAGTAATTTTTTTTTGTTTAATTTTTTTTTTTTTACATAAATTATATATATGTATATATAATTGGGACGTTAGCAACCCTGTAGGTCCAAAAAATATAAACCTATAGAGGGCGGAAGAACTCTCAAAGAGTCAACGGCCAGCTAACTAGAGGTGATGTCTCAATAAATCATCGTGGAGAAGGCAACGGGATACCACTCCACTATCTATCCCCGCTCAATCATGGATAGTTACAAGAAATATATTAAAGCCAATAGCGTGAAGGGGGTTGCTTTCCAAGGAAGCAACTCCTCGATCGGTAAGAACCGGCATGGGCAACAGGTGCCACCTGACCGTCATCCGGCGACTGTTAGCACCAACGGTGTAAAGGGGACATTTTACTCCAAAATTTGTCCCACGCCTGGGAAAGAACGACATGAGCAACAGGTGTCTCTGGACCGTTACTCTGCAACTGTGCACATCAAAGACAAAATCACTATCGGAACATGGAACGTCAGGACACTCAACTGTGGACAACTAGAGAATGTCAAACAGGAGATGAACAGACTGAATATCAACATCCTAGGCATATGTGAAACAAGATGGCCTAATAACGGAGATGTCAGTAGCGACACCCACAGGATAATATATGCAGGAGGAAAAAAAAAAACGAAAAAGGGGTCGCTTTAATACTAAACAAACAAGTGAAGAGATGTGTACTTGGATACTGGCAACTGTCAGAGAGACTCCTCTTGGTTAAACTGCGGGGAAGGCCCTTCAATATAGCTATTATAGTAGTTTACACGCCGACAACTCAAAGCTCGGAGGACGAAATAGAATCTTTCTATTCAATACTGGACAGTGCCAAGACTCAGTGCAAAAGCCAAGAAATTAGAATAATAATGGGGGACTTAAATGCCAAGGTAGGTAAAGATAGAGAAGGAGACACGAACGGCAACTTCGGACTAGGAGAGCGCAACGAAAGAGGATGCTACGGATATCGTGGACTGAACATGCAAGCAACGAGGAGGTGTTGGCAACAAAAAGGAAATTGATGCTGAGCATCAGGAAGAGACAACTGAAGTTCCTAGGACATGCAATGAGGAAAGACAGCCTGGAGAACCTGATACTGACTGGTCAGATAGAAGGAAGGAGAGACAGAGGAAGGCAGTGGATAACATATTTGCAGGGTCTGATCAGGTGGATGACGGAACGGGGGTTGCCAGGAGCAACAGGAGCAAACATACTAAGAGCCACAAGGGATAGGGAGACGTCGAGAACCATGATCGCCTACGTCCTGAAGGGACAGGGCGCATAGAAGAAGAAGAAGAAGAAGAAGAAGAAGAAGAAGAAGAAGAAGAAGAAGAAGAAGCATCCTCATAGGAGTCAGTTTCACAGAGCGGTAGTTCGCGGGAAGAAGCTGCTTGAGTAGAACTTACATCTCACTGAATGCATACAAAGAGAAGAGTGACTCACTACAATGTGAGTATCATGATGGGTCTTAGACATAGCTATTGGAACTAAGGAATGTTGTTCGTTTGAACACTTTCCACGGAAATAGCAACAAATCAGCGAGAGGCTTGCGATGCTCTGTCTGTAGTGGGAAAAACAATTAATCACCCACAGAGACAATTTTCGGCTCTATCGAAACTTGAAATTGAAGATTAAGAACCCCCAGTTTATATGTAGCAATAGTACTCTATTTGGGGGCTGATCTGTCTCTTATAAAGGTACAGGATATGAGGAATGAAGTACTTATTTATGCAAAGAAGATGCCGGCGTTGATTTCTAGTAGCCATTAACAACTACTTTCAGAAACCTGTCCTTTAGGAAGGAATTTATAATTTAGAAGACTCTTCCGGTGATTCCATAGCTAGAAAGCTTGTACAGAAACCATCAGTGCTCTACCTGATCAAATGTCTTTGAAATATGTAATGCAATAGTCCTTGAGATGTATTTGTTGCCTAGTGTCTCAGTGATTCTGTGAGTAATGAAAGTTAGAACTTTAACAGAGGATTCGGCTGATCGAAAACCATACTGCTTGTCGTTCAAGAGGTTGTTCTTATATTTTCTGATCGACGAATGTATTGTTAATTATAGTTAAAAAAAACAAACTTGCTAATAACAGAGAAGAAATTGATGGGTCTATACTGAGAGAGGGGGTGAGCATTTACCCACGTTCTTGAAAACCTGCCATACATTTTACACCTACAGACTTTGGAAGATTTTCTCCGCCAAGCAACTGTTAAATAATTTCGCCTAGATCACTTTGATATAACAATGCCGAGGCCGAGATAATTCTAGGTTGAACTCGGGAAGTGGATGGGCAATGCCATTTAACTTTGAGTTGAGACAAAGATAGTAGCGAAGAGCTTCGTTTTATATAACGAGGATGAGTTGACTTCGAGGTCTTTTTGTTTCTATTCAGAATTTGGTTTGAAATCTTGCAGAAAAACCGTTATCCAATTTTTTTGTCATCCAATTCGTTTTGCATTAGGGGTATCCTTGTCATGGACTGCTTGTTCTTGTACATTTTCTAGAACATTCTTTCAGTGATTGCGGGCAGCTCTGAATGCAGCCAGAGTCCAACTACATCTCTCCTTGTAATAGATATCTTAGTAGTTGTTATAGTTAGCCATATATGCAGTGCATCCAAGGGTGAGCTGTTCGGCTTTTGCTGAAATTTTGTCTGAGTATAAAACTCTTCAATCCAGAAACGATCCATTATGAGGTGAGAGCAGCAGTTTTAGAGACAATACACTATAGGCCACCCCACTTTAAAAGAAAAATGATGTATTTTATACTATTTTTAGTATTTATTGCCAAGTGGATAATTCTAAATGAAAATAGAATGGTTCTTTTCTTATTATTACTTTGCAAAACTTTACAAGGCATGGAAGCAAAGATGAACTCGTCCGAATCACCCTAAATTTTCTTCATTCTTTCATTGATGAAACTACAATATAGGTAATTATTAAATATATATAAATTCATTTGATTCACATGTTATTGTGCAGTATTAACAAAAGAACCATTCTATTTTCATTTACAATTATTCACTTGGCAATAAATACTAAAAAATCGTATGAAATACATCATTTTTATAAAACACTGGGGTGGCCTAATAATTATGGCTGGCAGTGTATGTTTGAAAAAGGTTGAGAAAAGAGTTTCCGCGACGTAAGATCTGAAGCTGTCCCAGTCTGCCTTCTTGTATTAGAAAATCGTTCAATGGAACGGCATATCAAAGGATACCTTGGTTTGGAATCACCTTGGACACTGACTAGAGAAGGTTCTGATGTTATCAGGGTGGGAGATAAAACTTCCTTAAAGCATTTATACATTGTAATATTACAGTTTCCAATTTGAATTATTCGAGATTCTTTCAAGCAGGGTAATATAATCTTGGATGTGCGTTGTGGTACAGTGGATATCAACTTCGAACGAGAAATCAGGGAGCCGAGTTCGAATCTACCGCAGAAAGCAATGGCAACGTACTGCGGGATAATCTTCTGCTCAGTCAGTCATGTCTCTTTCGAGACATGATCGCCCAAGCGTGTATCACGAATAGAACTTTACTCACTAACTGAATATAATCTTGACTTTATTTTCCATGAATTTCCATTTCTTTTAATTTTACAATTAGTATATCTTTGTTGACTAGATCTGGTATTTTGACGCGAAGCAATTGCGATCAGGAGACTTTATAATTCATTAGTATCGTTAGGGATCCACAGGTACTGCAGCCGTAATAGTTGTGGTTTGTCTAGGGAATGATAACTTAACAGAGATCATCCCTCTTCCGGGTGATTTTAAACCTGGGGTTTTCTTTCTCCTAGACTGTTTGAACCACTTCTGCCCTGTTTTAGAGACTTGAATTTTCTTTCTTCTATATTGGCTTTCAACTATGGCAAAGAAGTAAAAAGTGCTCCCATGTTACTATATGGGTAAATTTTGTATAAATATTAAATTTACACACGCACACACACCCAAATACACACATATACACACAGACAGACACACACACACACGCAAACACACGCACATATAGATATATGGAAGCCATTTTCTTTTCCAACATGTTTCGTCTCAAGGTCTATGTAAGGATTTTATTTTGCAGCATTTATTTATAAACAGAATAAAAATATCGTTAATGTTTAAAAATTTATGAACATACTAAAATATTCTTAATGTTGTTTTAGTAAACATAAGCTACAAGAAAACCGAATGTATGGTCATCAGCAAACAGAGAAACCCAAAATGCCAATTACAGGTTGGGGATACTAAAATCAAGCAAGTACAAAAATTTAAGTACTTGGGAAGTGTTCTAACAGAAGACGGAAAGTGCGACAGTGAGATCCGAAGGCGAAAGATGCGTTTCAGAAGCTGAGCAGAGACAGGAAAATTTCACTAGAAACAAAGAAGAGAGTATTGGATTGCTACTGTCCTTGTCTGTCCTTCAATCTGGCAATGAATGCTGGACAATATCATCGAAGATGAAGGAAAAACTTGTAGCAACTGAAATTATACATAAGAATGCTGCGGATAAAATGAATGTCAGCAATTATGAGGCTTTGAAAAAGATGGAAACGAAAAGGAAATTAATACCGAACATCAGAAAAAATCAGCTCATGTTCCTGGGATATATGATGAGGAAGGAAGGATTGGAGATACCTCACAGGTCAGACAGAGGGAAAGAGAGACAGAGGAAAGCAGCGGATAACATATTTGATGGGCCTGAGCAGATGGATGGCAGAGCGGGGTCTGGGTAGGGTAACAGAAGAAAGCATGCCAAAAGCCACTAAAGAGGAGGGAGACGTGGAGGACCATGATAGCCTACGTTCTGAAGGAACATAACATATAGAAGTGATGTAGCCTAATATATAATAAACGAAAAGGAATAATTTCGCTTATATCATTGTTGAATTTTTCTTTCTTATTTGTTTACATGTAGTTGTTTATTTTTAATGTAAATATTTATTATTTTATTCATTTGATAAATTGTTTATGCATTTATTTATTTTCAGTAATAGGTTCTAAGTTAATTGTTTCCTTTCATATTTTTGTAATATGGCCATGTATGTTGGGTTGAGAAGCAGATATTGGGGAGCCGAGTTCGAATTCCTGTTGAATTCATTGCATTCACTTATGCGCAAATACCCTTGGGAAAGGTACTAATCTGTCTCTTCCTTCCAGTTATGGGTTAAATAACAGGTTCTATAGCCTTAGCTGGCAACCAATCTACCGCAGAAAGCAATGGCAACCTACTGCGGGTTAATCTTCAGCCCAGTCAGTCATGTCGCTTTCGATACATGATCGCCCAAGCGTGTATCACGTATGACACTTAACTGACTGACTAAATATAATAGTTGGAATCATGATTAAGACTTCTACTGGGCATAAAGTGGGGGATCAGTTTTATATTGTTATGAAGTAATGAACTGATCCCCTACTAATTACTTCTTAATAATATAATACATCTCTTCTCCCTCTAGCTATAACTCAAATAATATGACAGATTGGGTTCTATAGCCTTGGTTGGCAACCAGTCTATCGCAGAAAGCAATGGCAATCTACTGCGGGTTAATCTTCAGCCCAGTCAGTCAGTCAGTCATGTCTCTTTCGAGGCATGATCGCCCAAGCGTGTTTCACGTATGGCACTTAACTGACTGACTGATGTGCTTCTCAAGCAGATATACGAAAAAAGAAAAAAGTCCTAGACTTAAGTTAATATTTGGCAAGAATCAATAGTTACTTTTCGTCGAAATAAGTTATTTTCTCTTTTAATAATTGTAACATTTTTCAGATGGAAGATATAGTTGAACTTATTTTTTCAGATTTTTTGTATTTGTTTTATAATCATTTCACCCTAAGCAAGGTAAGACCACCGCTGGTGCACAGGAGGTTACATGGACAGAAAAAACAGGGTACAGAGGATAACTAAGAAAAGATAAGAGGTGGATGAAATGGAATTTAGGGAGGTAGAAAATGGCAATTAACCTTGCATTTAAACTTTTGGAGATTGTAGCTGTTAGGGAATCAAGTATACGGAAAAGAATTCCGCAGGTGGAATGTGCAAAAAAAAAAAAAAAAAAAAAAAAAAAAAAAAAAACAACAAAAAAACTGTTTTATCTATAATGGAATTTTTATACACACACACACACACACACACACACACACACACACACACACACACACACACACACACATATATATATATAATTGTTGTGGAGTAGTTTTCGCACTGAAGGTTATAATCGTGCTATGTCGGTTGCTAATCGACTTAACGTACCCAAAATGTTAGGAACTTGGTAATCTTCCACTGAAAAGCTGACTCCTTAGTATTCGGCTAACTGCCGACTAATATCAACTGCCTAGTAGTTCTCCTGAATTCAAATAGAACTTCTAAGAACTCCTATGAACTTCCTGTTAACTCTTATTAATATAGGAGGGAGAGTCCATTATCTGAGGAATAGGTGTGTTCCACCATAAAAATAATATGTAAGAAGGATTAAAGATGTTTCATTTTCATTTGCTCATTCTGTACATTGATGAATGGAAGATCGTTTTCGGCAATTTTAGTTTTATATAAGATGCTATAGTTTTGTATACAATAACCAGTGTCAGTGGTCCTATGTTTGTATCAAATGATATCTAGTTTTGACACACGTGAGATAATTTTATAAATTAATTCATTACTCTAGCAAAACGAGAATGGAAAAATATATACAAAATATAACAGGAAATATTTGTTAGTAAATACAAATTGATTGATTGTTAAGGTCTAAAGAGTAAATGAACAAAGGCGGTCCTTTGTATATTATGAACATCTGATATTGTTTATAAATACTAGTTATACCATATCAAAAATCGTATTAGCTATAATCAACCTAATTGAACATTCCCAATAAATAAGACATAAGCATTTTACGCGTAGTGTAGAAAATGTAACAAGGAAATGAAGCCTGGATTAAGTAACAAACACAGCGGCATGAAACTTTGCTTTCAGATTGAAATGTTTCCGTATGGCCAAATAAAGTGCTGAACATGTTCATTGTAGCTTAAATTCAGTAACTAGATAAGGAATGATATCTTCAGTTAATGGTTGTTGTATCACATTTCCAAGGCATCTGGCCGATGTAGCTGTCCCTTGAAGTGTTAGTTTATGCAGGAAGAAAGGCCGGTTGTGGTTTGTAAGGGATGAAAATAAATGGACATTCAAGCCAAAGAAGGGCATATTGAATAGACAAGGATGGTACACTGTTTGCTGGCCAGGCGATTCCGAACAGTTGAAGGAGATAAATGTCCATAGAAGTTTCGAACAATTAATATCCTGTCAAAGGTGAATGCAAGTTGTTGGAAGACGATTCAAGAATTATTTGTTCTATCAGATAGCAATATTCGTTCCGAATAGGAAAGTAGATAAAATACTGATGAATATATGGGAATGTCGAACCAGAATCGAAAGAAAGGATTAAATAAATGAAAAATGTTGCGGAATGAAAAAAAAAAAAAATGAAGGCAAAGGGAAGTAGATAGAAAAGTAAATATTACTAGAAAGAAATTTGATAAAAATATTTTTTTTTTATTGTTGTTGTGATAATTTCCGATATTGGTTTGTTTTCATTGTTGAAACCTAAGATAAGACGAGTCTATAATACTTTTCTCAGTATATAAACAGGAAGATTTCATTAGAAACAAAGAAAAAAATGTTATAAAAAAAGAGTGCTGAACGCAATATAATATCTCCTATGTTACAGTGAATATTGAACTAGCTACACACAGAAAACTGGAAAACGGGAAACAACAAAAACGTGGTTCTACAGAGAAATACTGAAAATCACATGAACGGGACGCGTAAGAAACGGCACATGAAACCATAGTAACACGACAGTCGATTTTAATTATATATACATATATATATATATATATATATATATATATATATAGCCGTCCGCAGACAGTCCTGTTTCGCTGCATCACAGCTCATCAGTACGGCTAAACATCCAGTTTCTTCCAGCCATGATTGAAACCCAACCGATCTGTCATCGGTCGAAAATTCTACCTTTAAGCTATCGGCGCACGGCGGAGGAAGGCAGATTTTACCGTGTTATATACACAATGTAAACAAGCGTCAGTAGCCGAAAGTGTTCAATTTAGTGCTGAAGATCGATGCGTAAATAGTGGTAAGTAGATTCTATATTTTTCATTTGGAAATGAGTTATTTCCGCAACCTTGGTTTCAACCTAGAAAATTTCCAAATGAAATATATATATATATATATATATATATATATATATATATAGTTAATCATCCACAGACATATCTGTTTCGGTGTATCACAGCTCAACAGTACGGTTAGACTCCGATTGCTTTTTACCCAGGATTGAAAACCGACCGAATTGGCGTCAGTCGGCGATTCTACCGCTGAGCTATGGGCGTTCGGTAGAAGAAGGCAGATTTTTTAGCGTATATATTACCATTATACACGCCCAATAGCCAGAGTGCTCTAATTCATAAGTGATTGAGCGATGCGTACATATATATATTAGGTGAGAAGGGATTATTTTATTGTCATAGAGTGCTCCATATCTATATAAAACGTTAATAGAATTTATGTGGACAGTTTTTTTATTTAACTGAGCAGTGTTGTCTCATTCATGCTGACTTCGAAGTTTCGTGAAGGTATTTTTGTAATTACTTCACTCTTCAGGTTCTTTGTTTCCTATACTGTTGTTTCTCTTTCTTTTTATATTTACATGAAGCTTGGCATAATTTGATATTTTTGTGTGTGAATGATTCTTTTTGTTTTATGAATTTGGTTTCTTAATTGGTTAATTGTTTTAAACATCAGAAAGTCGGTATAATTGAAACAGAACTATTCAGTTTAGTGAAAAAGCCTCGACTTATACTCGACTTATATATATATATATATATATATATATATATATATATATATATATATATAAGTAAATGCCGGAGAACTCGAAATTATAAAACTGTTGATTCTCGTTACCTAGATTAATATATATATATCTGTGTGTGTGTGTGTGTGTGTGTGTGTGTGTGTGTGTGTGTGTGTGTGTGTGTGTGTGTGTGAAAAATGTAGCTTTTAATATTTTACAACTATATGATATCATTTAAAAATAAAAGGATAATTATCATATTATTGTACCTCACTGGAATTAATTCTCTAGGTCACAAAAAAGAAACTTTCATGAAATCATAAAAACTGACCTTACAGAATCACAAACAAATAATATTATCGAATAAAAAGAACTTGATGACATTTGAAGACATTTAACAGCAGCAACAACACAACTGGATAGCACATGTAACTAGAAGGGGAAATAATGATACAATCAAGATGTTAACGTTCTACACTACCGAAACTCCCATCATTACTAGAAAGAGCGATAACAGTTAGTGAACTTCAGAAGACTATTTTCCTGGGAAACTGTTTTAAGATATTTTTTAAAATAAAATCCAACCTGCGGTAACATTAGTAATTCGATGAATGCATACCGAATATTTTCTGTATGGAAACGTTTAATCTCATTGTTACAATTACCATATTACACAGTACATACATTTATTATGACTTATTCGACACAAATTGGAAAAACATATAAAAATTTAGCAGTCAAAGATTGTTCGTTGATACAATAAAACTTGCCAGAATTAATTCTTACTGCCTAAGTATATATCATATATATATTAAATCAACCCCACCTTATTTAACAGTGTAAATGGTGTGTTGAAAGTTAAACAAATATAAAAAGAAACTTACTCGCACTCAAAACGCGAAGGTTCGGAATAAACGCCCCTACTTGTATTCAAAGCAACACAAAAATACATCTTAAACAGTCATAATATTAAGAGAAATTAACTACACCTAAAACAGACCCCTTGAAAATAGCTAAAGAATTGGACGAAAGCGCTTGGGACCATGGACAATATGGACAATTTTTGCATTCCGTTACTCCAACCAAATGGAAAAAATGTAAGAACGTTGGAAAAACTAAATAAAAAATGAATGGAATTCTTCTTGTCTCTAATATTTTACAGAAAGGTTGCTGCCCAAATATATACAAACTAAAAACGAGTCATTTTGTGTCGATTAATTTTAATGATTCACTTTTTGAAGTTACAAATAATCTTTTTTTAAGCAAGGAAGTAATTCCTTCATAAATAGTTCGAAGTTCATTTCAAAAGAAAAGTACAGGAAATATGGTACAAGATTTTACACTTAAGTCATCATCAGATTAAGTAAAGATAAATAGTGGCTTTAGCGAAATGATGTAATAAAGCTATGATGAAGGCACGGGAAATGCACATTGGGGGCGAATGCCGTGGACGTAAAGGGTGTTGCACGTAAACAAAATGGGTTGTAACGTTCATATATATATATATATATATATATATATAAAGATGCGGGATTTTAAGGTACAACTGTTATTTTGAGTGGTTGGTTTTGCTTGTATTTTAGTATTTAATAATATTTGCCTTAAACAACATTTCTTATATATATATATATATATATATATATAAAACTACAGCTATATATATATATAGTCTTTAAGACTATATATATATAGTCTTTAAGAAATTTGGGTTCTTGGTGTAAACATCTGAGCATTGTGTAATAACAAAAGTACGCAGGTATAGTCTTTAAGAAAGCTTTATTCAACTGAGAATACAAGGTTCTTGTATAGTGTTCTTTTATAGTTTCAGTAAACAGAAATTGCACTCTCAAAGAGAGTAACAAAATATATTTGATTATTCTTAATATGTTGATTGAAAACATAAGAAGTTGTTGATAACTATCTTCAATAATTTTGGTTTATCTTATCAGTTCCTGGTGCATTTTTGCACGCATTTTCAATTTTTATACTTAGATACATTTTAAGGATACCTAGAGTCATTTTGTATCAGACAATTTTTTCTGTTTGTTGACGTGTAAGTTTTAAATATAAGATCAAAATCAAGACCAGCTTTCAATTCGTTTTTCCTTGATCCTTTCCTAAATATTTTTTATTTCCAACAATACTATATTTCCTTTTATACACTTTGATTCAAGTTAGATTGGCATTTCGTTTTTATTAATATTCATATTTGGGCGCTGATATATTTTGAAACCTATAACATCTGTCCCCGTAAATAATTATGTTTTTGTTTAATGAAAACGTTGGAAAACTTTAATACATGTTCTGATTTAATTAAGATTTTCAGACCATTGCTTGGATTATTTTACCTTATTTACAAGACGATTATCGATAGGCATTAGATGCTAATATTCTTCGATTTAGAATTATTTAAAGTAAAGTGGATTCGTATCTATCTATCTATCTATCTATCTATCTATCTATCTATCTATCTATCTATCTATCTACATCTCAGTCTATTCATATCTATCTATCTATCTATCTATCTATCTATCTATCTATCTATCTATCTCGAAAAGGGATATCATTCGAGGTAGTTAAGTGATTAAGGCAAATGTAAATGGGTAGAACAATCTGGTATGTAGACGTAATAGACGGTACTCGTCGTATGCAGTATTCTGAAACGTAGGCGTAGACAATAAACATAGGCCCATAGTCGTAGATCTCTAGTAGTAAACCAATAGACCTCTAGTGGTAGATCTCTGGTGGAAGACCAATAGACCTCTAGATCTCCGGATCTCTTCGCCTTAGACTATATTTATTGCTGACACCAGCCAATCACATTTCAGTGAGTGGGAACCAAGGTGTATACATATTCATTACATCACTATCTATCTATCTATCTATCTATCTATCTATCTATCTATCTATCTATCTATCTATCTGAATCTGTTCGTATGTATTTATTTTGTGGGGGAATGATATGTAGAAACCAACAAAATACAATCTCATTCGGTTCGTATCTATCTATCTATCTATCTATCTATCTATCTATCTATCTATCTATCTATCTATCTATCTATCTATCTATCTGAATCTGTTCGTATGTATTTATCTCATTCGGTTCGTATCTATCTATCTATCTATCTATCTATCTATCTATCTATCTATCTATCTATCTATCTATCTATCTATCTTGCAAGCTAGCTAGCTAGGTATTTCTATGAAGCATTAATAATGTTGAACCTAAAGCTGGAACATATAAGTGATAAGATAAAGAGTAAAGGTCATTTGTTCTGACATATTTCTCATCTAGTACATTTGAACGATTTCTTATTTCTTATTTATTTTGCAACTGTGTCTTGCCTACAGATATTATCTCATCTTTCCAAGAATATTACTGAGGATTCTCAGAATTGAATAACTTTTATTAACTTCCAAAGGTTGCAATATAAGGCTCATATAAAAAAAAAAAATCTTGCGAAAGCATAATCCCTATTCACTGTATTTACTAAGATTTTGTTGAAAACTTGTCACGCTTCATTTTGCTCTGAGACTCGGTGCGTGAGTGAGTGGAATGAAAGAGAGTTACGATCATGAGACCCGGTTAAAAATCTCAACATGTCATTCCCGTTGGGTTCATTATGTTCACTTTCGCGTAAATACCTTTAGGAAAGGTATGAATCCACCCATTCTCCTCCAGCTGTGGGTTAATTACTTAGACATTTATCACTAAACCGTTATTATTAGAAAATCACTCACTCAATCAATCTAGACTTCAATATGTTCCGTGAGTGTCAAATTTAGCAAGCCCACTTTCCTCATTATGTGTTTTAGAAAATTCAACCTTCTCTTTCTGATGCCAAATATAGGTGTCTTTTTTGTTTTAATCTAATCTAAAATTTTGTCGTTCATCAATTTTCTCTTAAACTTTGTCATTGATTATTCAGTCCATGGTATCCTCAGCATCATCCTGTAGAACTATGTTTCTATCGCCTCAAGTTTCTTTTTCATCAGTGCGGAGATGATCCAGTATTCGCTACTATATAGGACAACTGATATCACATAACAGTTCTGTACGCTTTTCTAATTAAATTTTTCTGATGCTTAATACTTTGTTTAGCTTTAGAAAACGTCTTTCGTTAACTTTAGATTTTCGTGTTGCACTTTCCGTCCTCTGTTAAGACACTTCCCAAATATTTAAATTGCTGTACATGCTTGATTTTGATATCACCAACATTTAATCTACACATTGGGTTGTTCAGACATGCATTATGTCTTATCTCAGTTGATGTTTAGTCCTTTTCTCTCGCTTAGTCTCACTGCGTTTTGTAGGAGTCCTTGTATTTTTCTTTCTGTCTTTGCTATCAATATTGCATTATCTGCATATCTTAAGTTATTAAAATTCCCAGATTTTTGAACACTAATAAGTGTAATGAATTATGGCCATTGTTTATAAAGTTACACAATTCATACATCTTCATTAGTTATGATATTATTCACTCCATTTACTTTCAGTCAGTCTATGGGTCCGATATGTAGATCTTACATTATCAGACTGCGATGTGTGAGAGAATGTCCGAAACCTATTTTGCATTGTTGTTTATAGATACAACATGCCCAACGTTCTCGTTCCCCATTTTGCAACATCAGAAGCAGGTGTGGGGTTACATATTTATCCATACCAGCAACACCTGTCAGCCACGTGTAATGACGTGTCATTTTTACTTTCTTTTATCGCACTCCTTTTTTTGATTAAAAAATTTGAAAACTTCCTTGATTTCAGATATTTTGTTTTCATTCTGGTGTAGTGAAATATCATGTCCTACCCAGGAATGGGTATGGCCCGGGTTATAAAAGACCGGAACTAGGACGAACTACAGAGTGATCGAGAATGTTCTTCATGATACGAGAGTGTTCGTCATTATACGAGAGTGATCGTGATTATACGAGAGTTATCGACTTTAGGCGAGAGCCATCGGCCTTAGACGAGAGTTAGACGTCACTAGACGGAAGTCTTCTCAAGACAGACGTATACGTCCTATACAGAGACATTGCCTTCTTGATTGCTATTCTTGTTAACTGTTCGTTGGTGTAGGTGTATTTGGTTTATTGTACCGAGGTATAATAAATCCCTATTTATATATCCTCAGTGTTAAGAATCATTTCTTGTGCTATTCTTTCTCTGTTTATCCCCTCCCGGGATATAACACATTCACAGAAATCAAGCCTGCAGATTCACATTTTGAAAAAGATGATAGAAGAATTCAACAGACATAGAATGATTATCTATTTTAATAAAACTCATGTAGAATACAATGCATATTTCATTAGTTTTACTGAATATGCTGATACAGTGATAAATACTTGTGCTGGTTAAATAATAAGTGATCTATCAACAATACGCATAACCATTATTTGTGAAACCCGAAGTGGTGTAATGGTAAGTGAGCTTGTCTTGCTAGAAACTAATACAGTTGAGTAGTGAGATTGTTCTTTACTGGGTACCCAATACATTCAGCCTTGTGCCACACCCACGCTATGCTTAGAAAATCAATAGGCATACCCATTATTAATACACTATATATTCTTCTTCGGAATTAACAAAATCTTGTAGACTCACATATAAACAATTGTACAACCAATAATTGTAACTCATGGACACAGACACCACAAGGTTATGTGTTGACCTTGTGTGGGAATATACTCAAAAAGTAATTGAGATTTTCTATGTCTATGTCACACATAAAAAACTGATAATAATTTGCATGAAGGTAAAGCATTTTTAATGATGAACATCAATGAAATTGTAGATGAACTTTTAAAAATTAACTGCTTAGTGTAGTTCATGCAAAACAAGGCTCAATTGCCACTTGAGATAGAGTGTTTTGAATTAGTTTGTTGAAAGTAGATAATAGTTGACTCGATACATGAAGTGGTAAAGAGTGTAATGATTGTAGAAGAATATTCTCAAGAGTCTAGTCCACAAAGTAGCCATTCCTGGAAAGAAGCTGTCATAATGGAACTTCCTTCTGGACAATGAATTACATAAGGAATGAAGATAAATTGGCATAATGAATTACATATGGAATGAGGATGAATGGGCATAAATGAATTACATATGGAATGAGGATGAATTGGCATAATGAATTACATACAGAATGAGGATGAATTGGCATAATGAATTACATATGGAATGAAGATGAATTGGCATAATGAATTACATATGGAATGAGGATGAATTGGCATAATGAATTACATATGGAATGAAGATGAATTGGCATAATGAATTACATACAGAATGAGGATGAATTGGCATAATGAATTTCATATAGAATGAAGATGAATTGGCCTAATGAATTTCATATGGAATGAGGATTAATTGGCATAATGAATTACATATGGAATGAGGATGAATTGGCATAATGAATTACATATGGAATGAAGATGAATTGGCATAATGAATTACATACAGAATGAGGATGAATTGGCCTAATGAATTACATATGGAATGAAGATGAATTAGGCATAATGAATTACATATGGAATGAGGATGAATTGGCATAATGAATTACATACAGAATGAGGATGAATTGGCATAATGATTTACATATGGAATGAGGATGAATTGGCATAATGAATTACATATGGAATGAGGATGAATTAGCATAATGAATTACATACAGAATGAGGATGAATTGGCATAATGAATTACATATGGAATGAAGATGAATTGGCATAATGAATTACATATGGAATGAGGATGAATTGGCATAATGAATTACATATGGAATGAGGATGAATTGGCATAATGAATTACATACAGAATGAGGATGAATTGGCATAATGAATTTCATATGGAATGAGTATGAATTGGCATAATGAATTTCATATGGAATGAAGATGAATTGGCATAATGAATTACATACAGAATGAGGATGAATTGGCATAATGAATTTCATATAGAATGAAGATGAATTTGCCTAATGAATTTCATATTGAATGAGGATGAATTGGCATAATGAATTACATATGGAATGAAGATGAATTGGCATAATGAATTACATATGGAATGAGGATGAATTGGCATAATGAATTTCATATGGAATGAAGATGAATTGGCATAATGAAATACATACAGAATGAGGATGAATTGGCATAATGAATTTCATATAGAATGAAGATGAATTGGCCTAATGAATTTCATATGGAATGAGGATGAATTGGCATAATGAATTACATATGGAATGAGGATGAATTGGCATAATGAATTACATATGGAATGAGGATGAATTGGCATGATGAATTACATATGGAATGAGGATGAATTGGCATAATGAATTACATATGGAATGAGGATGAATTGGCATAATGAATTACATATGGAATGAGGATGAATTGGCATAATGAATTACATATGGAATGAGGATGAATTGGCATAATGAATTACATATGGAATGAGGATGAATTGGCATAATGAATTACATATGGAATGAAGATGAATTGGCATAATGAATTACATATGGAATTAGGATGAATTGGCATAATGAATTACATATGGAATGAGGATGAATTGGCATAATGAATTACATATGGAATGAGGATGAATTGGCATAATGAATTACATATGGAATGAGGATGAATCAGCATAAATGAATTACATATGGAATTAGGATGAATTGGCATCATGAATTACATATGGAATGAGGATGAATTGGCATAATGAATTACATATGGAATGAGGATGAATTGGCATAATGAATTACATACAGAATGAGGATGAATTGGCATAATGAATTACATACAGAATGAGGATGAATTGGCATAATGACTTACATATGGAATGAAGATGAATTGGCATAATGAATTACATATGGAATGAGGATGAATTGGCATAATGAATCACATATGGAATGAGGATGAATTGGCATAATGAATTACATATGGAATGAGGATGAATTGGCATAATGAATTACATATGGATTGAGGATTAATTGGCATGATGAATTACATATGGAATGAGGATGAATTGGCAAAATGAATTACATATGGAATGAGGATGAATTGGCATAATGAATTACATATGGAATGAGGATGAATTGGCATAATGAATTACATATGGAATGAGGATGAATTGGCATAATGAATTACATATGGAATGAGGATGAATTGGCATAATGAATTACATATGGAATGAGGATGAATTGGCATAATGAATTACATATGGAATGAGGATGAATTGGCATAATGAATTACATATGGAATGAGGATGAATTGGCATAATGAATTACATATGGAATGAAGATGAATTGGCATAATGAATTACATATGGAATGAGGATGAATTGGCATAATGAATTACATATGGAATGAGGATGAATTGGCATAATGAATTACATATGGAATGAGGATGAATTGGCATAATGAATTACATATGGAATGAGGATGAATCAGCATAAATGAATTACATATGGAATTAGGATGAATTGGCATCATGAATTACATATGGAATGAGGATGAATTGGCATAATGAATTATATATGGAATGAGGATGAATTGGCATAATGAATTACATACAGAATGAGGATGAATTGGCATAATGAATTACATACAGAATGAGGATGAATTGGCATAATGACTTACATATGGAATGAAGATGAATTGGCATAATGAATTACATATGGAATGAGGATGAATTTGCATAATGAATTACATATGGAATGAGGATGAATTGGCATAATGAATTACATATGGAATGAAGATGAATTGGCATAATGACTTACATATGGAATGAAGATGAATTGGCATAATGAATTACATATGGAATGAGGATGAATTGGCATAATGAATTACATATGGAATGAAGATGAATTTGCATAATGAATTACATATGGAATGAGGATAAATTGGCCTAATTAATTACATATGGAATGAGGATGAATTGGCTTAATGAATTACATATGGAATGAGAATGAATTGGCATAATGAATTACATATGGAATGAAGATGAATTGGCATAATGAATTACATATGGAATGAGGATGAATTGGCATAATGAATTACATATGGAATGAGGATGAATTGGCATAATGAATTACATACAGAATGAGTATGAATTGGCATAATGAATTTCATACGAAATGAGGATGAATTGGCATAATGAATTTCATATGGAATGAAGATGAATTGGCATAATGAATTACATACAGAATGAGGATGAATTGGCATAATGTATTTCATATAGAATGAAGATGAATTGGCCTAATGAATTTCATATGGAATGAGGATGAATTGGCATAATGAATTACATATGGAATGAGGATGAATTGGCATAATGAATTACATATGGATTGAGGATTAATTGGCATGATGAATTACATATGGAATGAGGATGAATTGGCAAAATGAATCACATATGGAATGAGGATGAATTGGCATAATGAATTACATATGGAATGAGGATGAATTGGCATAATGAATTACATATGGAATGAGGATGAATTGGCATAATGAATTACATATGGAATGAGGATGAATTGGCATAATGAATTACATATGGAATGAAGATGAATTGGCATAATGAATTACATATGGAATGAGGATGAATTGGCATAATGAATTACATATGGAATGAGGATGAATTGGCATAATGAATTACATATGGAATGAGGATGAATTGGCATAATAATTATTCATATGGAATGAGGATGAATTGGCATAATGAATTACATATGGAATGAGGATAAATTTGCATAATGAATTACATATGGAATGAGGATGAATTGGCATAATGAATTACATATGGAATGAGGATGAATGGGCATAATGAATTACATATGGATTGAGGATGAATTACCATAATGAATTACATATGGAATGAGGATGAATTGGCATAATGAATTACATATGGAATGAGGATGAATCAGCATAAATGAATTACATATGGAATTAGGATGAATTGGCATAATGAATTACATATGGAATGAGGATGAATTGGCATAATGAATTACATATGGAATGAGGATGAATTGGCATAATGAATTACATACAGAATGAGGATGAATTGGCATAATGAATTACATACAGAATGAGGATGAATTGGCATAATGACTTACATATGGAATGAAGATGAATTGGCATAATGAATTACATATGGAATGAGGATGAATTTGCATAATGAATTACATATGGAATGAGGATGAATTGGCATAATGAATTACATATGGAATGAAGATGAATTGGCATAATGAATTACATATGGAATGAGGATGAATTGGCATAATGAATTACATATGGAATGAGGATGAATTGGCATAATGAATTACATATGGAATGAAGATGAATTTGCATAATGAATTACATATGGAATGAGGATGAATTGGCCTAATTAATTACATATGGAATGAGGATGAATTGGCATAATGAATTACATATGGAATGAGAATGAATTGGCATAATGAATTACATATGGAATGAGGTTGAATTGGCATAATGAATTACATATGGAATGAGGATGAATTGGCATAATGAATTACATATGGAATGAGGATTAATTGGCAGAATGAATTAAATATGGATTGAGGATGAATTACCATAATGAATTTTTATATGGAAGGAGGAGGAATTGGCACAAGGAATTATATATATAATGAGGATGATTTGGCATAATGAATTACATATGGAATGAAGATGAATTGGCATAATGAATTACATATGGAATGAGGATGAATTGGCATAATGAATTACATATGGAATGAAGATGAATTGGCATAATGAATTACATACAGAATGAGGATGAATTGGCATAATGAATTACATATGGAATGAGGATGAATTGGAATAATGAATTACATATGGAATGAGGATGAATTGGCATAATGAATTTCATATGGAAGGAGGATGAATTGGCCTAATGAATTTCATATGGAATGAGGATGAATTACCATAATGAATTACATATGGAATGAAGATGAATTGGCCTAATAAATTTCATATGGAATGAGGATGAATTGGTATAATGAATTACATATGGAATGAAGATGAATTGGCATAATGAATTGCATATCGAATAAGGATGAATTGGCATAATGAATTACATAAAGAATGAAGATGAATTGGCCTAATGAATTACATATGGAATGAGGATGAATTGGCATTATGAATTTAATATGGAATGAAGATGAATTGGCATAATGAATTTAATATGGAATGAAGATGAATTGGCATAATGAATTTCATATAGAATGAAGATGAATTGGCCTAATGAATTTCATATGGAATGAGGATGAATCGGCATAATGAATTACATATGGAATGAGGATGAATTGGCATAATGAATTACATATGGAATGAAGATGAATTGGCATAATGAATTGCATATCGAATGAGGATGAATTGGCATAATGAATTACATATGGAATAAGGATGAATTGGCATAATGAATTACAGATGGAATGAGGATGAATTGGCATAATGAATTATGTATGGAATGAGGATGAATTGGCATAATGAATTACACATGGATGAGGATGAATCTGCATAATGAATTACATAATCAATGAGGATGAATTGCTATAAGTCATATAGCAGGTTTGTAATTGTTTGAACTAATGGAACTAAGGAATCTATCCTGTTAGAATATTTCCATAGAAATAGTGATAGAGCAGCAAATTTTTGCAATGCTTCATCTTTAGGAAAAGAGTTGTGGGGTGGAAATATTACATCAACCAAAAGACCTTGTAGATGCCTTTGAGCTCTTTAATGCTGTAAAGTGAGGATTTAGCAGCTTCTGTTGTGATATTGCAGCAATACTCTAGTTTTGATTTGCTATGTTTGGTCTATGGGAAAGGGATTGAGGGTTGGAAATAATTCATACTCAGAAAAGTACTACCTCCAAATGTCTGACTTTCTAAGAAAAGAGAATAATAATAATAAGTGAGCTATCAACAATACGCATAACCATTATTTGTGAAACCCGACGTGGTTTACTTCAAGTCTCGGTTTTAAAAAAAAAAAACTTGTTGCAGGAATATATCAAACACCAAAATGGGACTCTATAATAATAATAATAATAATAATAATAATAGTAATGATACATACATACTGATTAAAGGCTGCAAAGATTTTGTTGTCTCATAAACATGTCAGTGCCATCAGATAAAACTATATCTGTTAAAGAATATAACAAAATAATATAAGTACCTTGAAATTGAAACTGACAACAAATGATATCTTAAAAATATTGTTTAATAATTATAGCCTTGGGTATGAAAAAAAATTACAGACAAGAATGTAAACAAAATCCCTTGCAAGTTTTGTTCGCAAAAGATTCAAAACAACTCATCAAAGTGTAACTGCTCATCTACTCAAGCCAATATTATCAATGTAAGGAAAACAACATAAAATAATAACAATATCATATAAAATCACATAAAATATCACATAATATCACATAATATCACATAAAATATTACATAAAATCAAAATTTGTGCAAACAATACATATGTTTATTGCCTTGACTTCTCCTTGGTATCAAGTAATGAACCATTAAGGGAGTGTGCTAAACAGAAAGCAAAACCCATAATTATCTGAGATACAAATGTTTCTGCTTATAAGCACTGCTAAATACACTTGGAAAAAACATTCTCTTTGTAATATGCTAAGATGCTCAATAACCTGCAAAGGAAAAACTTCTTTTACCTCAGGCCTCTGATAATACTAATAATAATAATAATAATAATAATAATAATAATAATAATAATAATAATAATAAAGTGCTGGAAAGGTGTGATCTGAGTCAGTTAAAAGACAAAAATAAAACGAGTTCAGAACACATCGAAGATAATTATTTGACGGAAAATAAGAACAATATACAGGAAGCCAAGATAGAAATAAAAAACCATCTAAGTCAAATACAAAATATTACAATGGAGGAACGTGAACAGCTCCCAAAATTACAACCAACAAAACATAACCATCCGAACTATTACACTCTTCAATGCAGCACTGAAATCAATACTGGATGAAGACCCTCATACAAATCTTAACGAAGTAATATATGCATCAACAACAGCAGCAACAAAAAAATTGAATATCAAAATAAAAACAAGGCAGTCTCGCAGACGTGAAGATCCACCTTGGAAAAGAAAAATAGAAAAAGAAATCGAACAACTTAGAAGTGAACTTTCAGTACTGGATGAACTGAGTAGAGGAATAAATGTAAGATCTAGGAAAAGCAGAAGAGCCGAAAGAAAATATAACATCAGGAATGAAAATGAAGTCTTATCAAATAAAGAAAAAATAAAGCAAAAAATCCAAATGAAGGCTCAAAGAATAAGACGCTATGAAAAAAGAGCAAGATTTTACAGACAAAACAAGATTTTTCAGACTGATACAAAGAGATTTTACAGGGAAATAGGTAAAAAAAGAATTGAAGTGACAGTACCCCCCAGAATGGAAGAAGTCACACAGTTCTGGGAAAAGATATGGGCTTGCCCTAAAGAACTTAGCAAGGAAGTACATTGGATTACGCAAGAGATAGAACGAATGAAAAATAAACCCGAACAGACATGGTCTGGAATTACAGAAGATGATGTTAAATTTGCACTAAAAAAAGCACACAATTGGAAATTCCCAGGTATAGATAAAATTCCTAACTTTTGGCTATATTATTTAAATGCAGCACATAAAAAACTAGCCAAAGAACTTCAAGAAATGGTTGACGATCCCACTAAAATTCCTGCATGGATGACCAAAGGAATTACATTTCTTTTACCCAAGAATGGTGACACAAACAACCCGAAAAACTACAGACCAATTACATGTCTTCCGACAACATATAAACTATTAACATCTATTTTAACAAAACAGACATATTTATTCTTAGAAAAAAATGACATGATACCGCTTGAACAAAAAGGGTGCAAACGTGGCTGTTATGGTTGTAAAGACCAATTGCTAATTAACAAAATGATCCTGGAAAACTGCTACAGTACAAAGAAAAATCTTAGTACTGCCTGGATAGATTATCGAAAGGCATTCGATAGTGTGCCACATTACTGGATTTTAAAGACTTTAAATATATACAAGATATCGCCCGTCATCATCAATTTCATCAAACAGTGCATGTCTATATGGAAAACAACCCTTTACCTCAATCATATAAATGGAACCTATAAGTCTGATGAAATAAACATCAAAAGAGGTATAGTTCAAGGTGATTCTTTATCTCCCTTACTATTCTGCATATCATTAATAGCACTAACCAGTCAACTTAATAAGACAGAATGTGGTTATAAAATAGGCCAAAAGAAAATAAGCCATCTATTTTACATGGATGACTTAAAGTTATATGCTAAGAATGATAATGAGCTGGAAGGTCTTCTGCAAACTGTAAAATGCTTCAGCGAAGACATTGGAATGAAATTTAATTTGAATAAATGTGTTAAAGCTACAGTTTTACGTGGATCAATACAAGAAACATCCTCAATTAGCCTAGACCCTGCTGTAACAATAAAAGAATTGAAACCAGAAGAAGCTTATAAATACCTAGGTGTAAATGATAAAAGAAGGCAGTAAATACAAACAAGATTTACAGTTAGTAGATTCTGTAGAAAAGCAAAACAGAAGCCAAGAACCAACTATTGTGGCAAAAATATGAAAATGAAAGCCAAAGATAAAGCTCTTGAACAGATGAAACAGCACTGGCAAGACAAACCTCTGCATGGCCAATATCCAGAACGTGCCAATAAATCCAATGTTGACAAAGTTAATACTCATCGATGGTTACGTGCATCTGGATTAAAGTCTGAAACTGAAGGCTTTATTCTTGCAGCACAAGACCAAATCTTTTCACGAGAAAATTTCAGGCAAAAAATATGCATAATAATATGGATCCAAAATGCAGGTTTTGTGATAAACACCAAGAAACAATAGACCACCTAATCTCAGGCTGTCCTATGCTTGCCCCAAATGAATATAAAAATCGCCACGATAGAGTTGGGCAATATTTACATTGGGCAATGTGCAAACATTATGGAAAAGCTGTAAACAAACACTGGTATGAACATCACCCAGCACCGGTTACAGAAATAGAACATGTAACCATTCTATGGGATTACACCATCTACACAGACAGAAAAATTGAAGCAAACAGGCCAGACATTATTGTTAAAAACCAGAAGAAGAAAACTTGTCTATTAATTGATATGGCTTGTCCAGCGGATTGTAACATAGCAATCAAGGAATTTGAAAAACTGTCAAAATATAAAGACCTGGAAATTGAAATAGAAAAAATGTGGAAATTGAAAACAAGAGTTGTGCCAGTGATAGTAGGTGCACTTGGAATGATAAAAAATGGAACAAAACAACACATTGAAAGAATCCCTGGAAACCCCAGCTTAAGAGATATACAAAAAATTGTCTTATTAAGTACAGCCCACACACTAAGGAAAACTTTATCTATGTAATGCTGGGGATGATAGGGAAGATAGAAAAAAACATGAAATGGAGCCATAACAACATGCCACTGCCTGCCTTAGGTCTCCCCGCAGACTTGGTTGGTAGTGAGACCAAAGCAGAAATCGAAATATGATGAAAAATGACATAATAATAATAATAATAATAATAATAAAAACCGAACTTTGTCAATGTAACACTAGTGTTGTTATGGGAATTAGGTAAACAAATCATATAATATAGCTATAACAACACACCACCTCCTGCCCTAGGTCTTCCTGCAGACTTGGTAGATAGTGTGACTATAGCAGAAATTGTAATACAATAACAATAATAATGACACAATAATTGCTTTAATCATAATAATAGGAGCAATAGTAATGATGAACAATAATACTGATACACACACCAAGAAAATTCAAGGAAACTCCTTGATAAATATGATAAAAAAGATTATGCTCATGAACACTCTTCATATACTGAGAGAAACTGTCTCTCAAGGTAATATGCTTAATTTTCTTACAAAGAAAAACCTTCCTTTACTTCAGGTAAAATACTTTATAAAGGACTGTATCAAACATCAAGTCAGAAGAAAATAATAATAATAATACTAATTGTCATGAGCACACCAAGTGACCAAAACACCTCTGTGAATTGTGACACTCAAAAACTAAAACTGTTCCTGTTGTGGCTAGAGCTTTGGGTCTGATGAAGATATGAACTTAACAACAAATCAATAAAGTCTCTGTTGCACCATCCCTCTAGGAAATCAAAAAAATTATCGTCAAAAGCACAGATATTATCATGTGAAGAGCTTTATCCATTTAATGTTTTTCATAATTGTCTTTTACTAAACAAAGTAGAAACAACAAAAAATCACATCCTTCACCTGCCCTAGGTCAATGGTTGACCTGATATATAAATATAAAACAAATTCTGATGAAAAAGAAATAGAAATAATATGGTACTCAACTATTCCTTTTGTGGTTGGAGCTTTGGGTCTGATGAAGACAGAAACTCAACAACAAATCAATAAAATCTCTGTTGTACCATCTCACCAGGAAACCCCCAAATTATTTCTAACAAGCACAGCCCATATCATGTGAAGAGCTTTATCTATTTAATGTGTTAACAGGTGTCTTTTGTTTAATCAGGTGGAAACAACAAAAATATCACATCTTTTGCCTACCCTAAATCATTGGTTGACCTGGTATATAAATATAAAACAAATACTGATAAAAAATAAAAAGTAGAAATGTAACACTCAAAAGCTAAAACTGTTCCTGTTGTGATTGGAGCTTTGGGTCTGATGAAGAAAGGAACTCAACAACAAATCAACAAAATTCATGGTGCACCATCTCTCCAAGAAATATAAGAATTAATTCTAACAAGCACAACCCACATCTTGCAAAGAGTTTTTTTCCATTAAGTTTTTTTTTGTTTATAACTGTCTTCTGTTTAATTGAGTGCAAACAACAAAAATCATATTCTTCACTTGCCTTAGGCCAATTGTTATGACCCAACAGGGTCAATAAGACAAATGCTGGCCATAAAGAATTTTTAATGATAATAATAAACCAGATATAGTAGTAAAATGTCTTCCAAGAAGATAAATGTTATCTTATAGACATGATCATACATTATAATAAAAACATCTCAATGATAAACATACCAATTATGTCAAAATAAAAATTACAAAAATGTGCCATTTAAAAACAAGCAACATTCTTGTTGTAGTATAAATGATAGGAATTATTTAGAAGAATATTAATCCATACATTAATAAAATCTAAGGAAACTTATTTTTATTTAAAAGTAAAAAGATTGTGCTAAAAATCTCTTTCAATGCAATAAGTTCAATTACTTTCTCAGAACAAAACCTTCATTTGCATGGGGTCACAGAAGGAAAAATTAGGTAAGGATTGTCTCAAACTGTAGATGAATATAAATAAATAAATAATAATAACTTGTTTTATCCTATGAAAATTTCATGGTTTTTCTATTTGAATTTTCTGAAGAATCGTAATTTATATGTTAATGATTGAGTAAACGCAAACATTTGAAAAATGACAAAGTTTTAGAAAAAATCGACACAAAAAAATTATACTTAACACCAGAAAGAGGCAGTTAAAATTGCTGGGGTACATAATGAGAAATGAGAGCTTGGAAAATCTGATACTCACAGGACAGATTAAAGTCAAGAGAAATAGTGGAAAACAATACATAAACTATTTAGTGAAGTTGAGTAAATGAATAGCAGAATAGGATTTAGAAAAAAATAACAGAAAGACAAAATTAATTGAGAGTTACAAGGTACCAGAAGTTGTTGGAAGCCATAATCGTCTACATCCTGAAGGAACAAGGCCTATAGAAAGAAGCTCATTTCAAATTGTATGACAAAATATCCGTAGCAATTCTCTTATCACATTGTCAAATATTTAACAAAATATTACAATAACAATTATAGATATGAATGCTGGTCATTTTTTTAAGAAGTGGGTACAAATGAAAAGGTTTACACTTGACAACTTTTCCCATTTCATTGAAACAGATATTAAAGACATCTATCTATCTATCTATCTATCTATCTATCTATCTATCTATCTATCTATCTATTTGTTCATCTCTATCTCAAGCGGTTTATTTATTTCTATCTATCTATCTATCTATCTATCTATCTATCTATCTATCTATCTATCTATCCTTTTTCTCATGGAAACTAAGTAATATCTTTTCCCTTCTTTCCCCGTGATCAAAATTGAATAATTTATTATTATAATATTGGCAGGAGATTTTTCAAAACATTTTTCTTTCTTTCTTTCACAGGTAGTATTTTCTTCTTTTTCTATGGGATCAAAACACAGAACCGTTCATTATTCATGAGGTATTAGTGGAGCATAATAGTTGTGCAAACTAATGAGGTGAGGGACAAACACAATTATATTAGGATAATCCAAAAAGTTGTAAACATATAGAATCAGAATACATTTTTCAAACCTAAAGTTTCTGTTAGTGGCTCACTATGCGTGCGTTAATTACCAGATATTAGGATCTTATCTTAAATACTATTACTACTACTAGTAGTAATAACATTAATAATAATACTAATGTAACAATAATAACAATAGAAAATAATAATGCTATAAATGTTAAAACGCAAATATAGATAGTAATCTGTAGAACAGAAACTACACAAAATTGTACAAAGAACATCAAATAAATGTAGAAGAGAAAAGAATCATGAGGTAGGACTAATGATGAAAAACAAAACAAAAATCAAACAAAAAGAACAATGAACTGATAAAAAAAAATGGAAATAACAGCAGAGGAGATTAGAAAAAGAAAGAAGCATAAATAAATTTTAAAAAAGTAACTTAAAAGAAAATAAAACAAATAGTCTGAATGAAACAGAGATAAATTAAGTGCATGTAATCAATGTTTAAAGCAATGGGAATTCAAAACATTGCTAGACGGGGAGAAGACAGAAATCGTGGGTTAAAAGTATGAAACAAAGAAATACATGAAACAAGTGATACAAGAATAGAAAGTCATTTAAAAGGCTAAGACATAAAGAAATCAGCTTAGATTAAAAGAAGCAAAAAGAAACACTCATAGAGTAATATTAATTCTTGCAAACTGCCGGATTGGAAGCCAGTAAGATCCGTTTAGATTTACAGACATTTATTCAAAAAAAAAAAAAATTAAGCAAAAGATGAACAAAAAACAAAAAAGATTTAGTTTCTATTTGTATAATTTAAAGTGATACAGCAAAATGCAACAAAATTTAAAATACAAATAAAATATATATATATCACATGACCTTCTTTGTTGATCAAAAAAGTGTTGGTATATCTATTACAATTTTGTAGACAAATAATCATTACCGGAAAAAGAAAAGTAAATGAAACAGCGAAAAGGTTATTGTAACTAGTAAATATAAATAAAATAATTTTAGAGGAAAAGAAAGAAAACAGTGGAATGTAATGTAAAACACACTTATTCCCAATTTTAAAGTTAAAAAATGTCATCGAATACAACTCACTGCAAATATAATACGAGAGTCATTCAATAAATAAGGTGAATGTTTTGGTATAAGGACTTAGATAGAAGTTTACTTTCTTTTTTTCAAGGTAGTCTCCCAGCAGTGTCACACACTTTTCCCATCTGTGCACAAGCTTCTGGATTCCCTCAGTGTAAAAATCTTTGGACAGAAGTCTCAGCCAATCACTCACAGCACTTTTGACTTCATTGTCACATTCAAACTTCATGCCTCTTGTGAATACTTTTAAGGGACCAAACAGGTGAAAGTCTGAAGGGGCAAGGTCTTGGCTGTAAGCAGGAGAGACACTGCTGGGACAACTCGACCCTCTTCTGTTTGTGCTCTGCAGTAAGCATCTTTGGCACCCAAAAGCAGCTGTCTTTTGAGTAGACAAAGTCATCATGAACAATTTTGTGTGCTGCTCCAACAGATAGGCTCAAAGTCCTTGCAATGTCATCCATTGTCATCCTTCTGTCAGACTGAATGAGGTTATTGACTGATTCGATCACCTCAAGAGACCTCACTTCTGTAGGCCTCCTAGGCCTGTCTTCATCCTCAACACTGCTCCATCCTTCTTTAAACAATTTAGCCCACTTGTAGACATTTTTTTGGATGAAACATGTGGTACCATGCACAGTTGACATTCTTCTATGAATTTCAACATATAGTGTCCTTATATAGAATGTATAGTATCCTTCTATAGATCATAAAGTATCCTTCTATAAAATGTATAGTATCCTTCTATAGAATGTAAAGTATCCTTCTATAAAACATATAGTATCCTTATATAGAACATATAGTATCATTGTATAGAACACAAAGTATCCTTCTATAAAATGTATAGTATATTTCCATAGAATGTAAAGTATCTTTCTATAGAACATATAGTATCCGTCTATAGAATGTATAGTATCCTTATATAGAACATATAGTATCCTTCTATAGAATGTATAGTATCCTTCTATAGAACATAAAATATTCTTTTATAGTATGTAAAGTATCCTTCTATAGAATGTATAGAATCCTTCTATAGATAGTATAATATCCTTCTATGGATAGTAAAGTATCCTTCTATAGAACGTATAGTATCCTTCTATAGAACGTTTCTAATTTATTTGTGCAATGTTCTGTATCATCATCCTTTTTATCATGTTGAGAACTTCATCTGTTATATATTCTTTGGGATGTTCTTAATTGTTGATATTAAAGCTTCTAATGTGTTCTACTTTTGTCTTTTGTATCTGCTTTTCACGCTGACCATAATTGTGTTCTTCATATTAATAGGTCATTCAGAAGTCTGTTGCATTGCAATTTTTCTGCTGCCTTGTTCTCCTTCAATTACCATAGTTTTACTCCAAGTTTACATTTCACTGGAAAGTGGTCAATCTGGCAGTTAGTACTTGGATATATTTTGCAGTATAATTCTTTATATATTTGGTAGCTTTTTTTATTATAATCATTTCATCCAAGGCAAGGCAGAACTGCCTCTGGTGTGCAGAGTGTTACAGTGAGAGAAAAGAAAAAAGAAAAAGAAAAGAAAAAAGTACAGAGTATGTTGAAGAAAGAGTAAGAGAAGGATTGGAATCAAGGTGATAGAAGATGACAATTGAGTTTGCATATAAACTTTTGGAGATTTTAGCGATCAAGGAAGCAAGTATACAGAAAGGAGTTCCACAGGCAGGAAGTGTGAGAAAAGAAGCTGATAGAGTAGAAGTGGTGGTTACATTTGACTGTTTTAATGGTAAAAGGGTGAAAGTTAAATGCCAGTCTAGTAGCATGAGTAAATTCATGTGGTTAGAATTGAAAATATTTGTAGATAAGGCAGAGGGAAACAACATCCTGTTGGTGAGAAAGTTGAGTTTCTAAATCAGTATCAATTATGTTGAAGATCCTCCTTTGTATTGTGCCAAGAACACTGAGATAAATAGCAGGAGCATCTGACCAGATATGGTAACAATACACAGTGCATGGACGAATGGTAGATTTATAAATGTGCAAGATGGATTTTGACTTCCTGGACTGTCACAGTGACCCAACCTTCTAAGCAATAGATGTAGCTAATGATTCAATGTAGTCATTCCACTTGAGGTTGATTGAGAGAATGAGGCCAAAGAGGAGCAGTGTATTGTTTTCTAGGAGACTAGCATCATTCATACTGATGGAAGGTAGGAAAGTTTTTCTATGGTGGTTAAGTATACCAGAATACATTTCTTTATGTTTTGGTCTAATATAAATCCTACACAGCTTTCACTTTTTGCCACCTGCATATATAAACCTGTTTTTGGCACTGTCAAAATTTTCATCTTGTTTCACATATGCCTAAAATATCAACATTTAACCTGCTCATTTCCTGTTTTTTATTTTCCAACTGGCCACATTAGTTAAATTTTCTTATATTAATTATCCCTAGAATTAATTTTGTTGCAATCAGTTGCTGGATGATGGTCCAGGGACACTTGTCTCTCATATCTTGCCTTACTAGGTGATTGACCCCCTTTATGCTGCTTATGGTAACCATCATTGGATAATGTTTAGGTGACATCTGTTACACATGTCTTTTCTTATTGGGTGAGTAGTTTATTCTAATAAACTTAATGCCCTTCATGTTGTTAGCTTTTGTAAATTGTTTGTTAAATGCCATGAAATTCTTGGGATTGATAGTGGAATAGTTTCCCATTGATTTCTCCAAAGTGATTTATTGAGACATCACCACAAGCTAGCTTGCCATTGACTCATCAAGACTATATTGACTACTAGATGTAAAAGCAAGTAGTATTAATATGTGTCTATATTTCTGAGATGAGGACAGTAATCCGAATAATGTAAATACTGCAAGTAGTATTAAGTTGAACTAGGAATTTAAGTTGAACTAGAAATTTATCAAATATTGACAGTGATAATTTTAATGGATTTATATTACTTAAGTTTATTACATTATCATTACTAGGTGTAAATTAATAATAGAAATTAGATGCAAACATATTATTAAAAATTTAATGAAAATACTTCATTAAAGAAATTTGCAAAAATTAATGGTTTAAAATATATTTAGGCTCAGTTTTTGTTTAGATGTCTTCCTTGAATGTATGAGTTGGGAGTGTATTTTTATAAGAAAATATTTCTTTTCATGAGAAAGGTATTTTGTAAATTTTGCTACTTGTCTTTATTTTCATATGGAACAATGCATGTTGCGTATTCATGTCTATGCATACATTTAGATAAGTATGTAAGTGCATATGAACATACAATTACCTACTGAAATATGCAGCTATACAGCTGTACGTGTTCGTTATGACGTATTGTCTTTATTGAGAAAGAATAAACTCTGGAAATATTGTAGGAAGCAAGCCACAAAAAAGTTGTCATCAAATGACAGCGTATAGTATGGCTGATGGCGTCACTGTTTTAATAGCTAGCAATCATCACATGGCGTAAAAACAGTAGCTATAAATGTGAGCATGTGGAAGGATGTACATTACCGGCCATAATTCTTAGGCCACCCCAGTGTTTTAAAAAAATGATTTATTTCATATAATTTTTTAGTATTTATTGTGAAGTGAATAATTGTAAATGAAAATAGAATGGATTCTTTTGTTAATACTGCATAATAACATGTGCATTAAATGAATTTATAAATATTTAATAATTACATATATTGCAGTTTCATCAATGAAAGAATGAAGATAATTTAGGGTGATTTGGATGAGTTCATCTTTGCTTCCTTGCCTTGTAAACATTTGCAAAGTAATAATAACAAAAGAATCATTTAATTTTCATTTAGAATTATCAACTTGACAATAAATACTAAAAATAGTATGAAATACATCATTTCTTTTAAAAACTGGTGTGACTTAATAAGTATGGCCGGTAGCGTATGTCTTCTGGTGTGTGTGTGTGTGTGTATCTGTATGCATATTCCCAGTTTTGGTAAATTACCACAATTTTTGTATTATTACGTATATGTATATTGTCATATAGTCAAACATACACATACAGACATACTGACACATATACACAAAAAAAAAAAAACAGGAAGGTAAGAATACTGATAGAAGAGGCATATAGTGCAAGAAATGCACAAAGAAAATACGTGATGACAAAGAGAATTGAATTTCTAGACAAGAAAATATTAAGAAAATTAACCATAATGCACTGTCACAAATACATTGAAGTTGTAGGAATCCTTCTACACATGTTTTCTGTTAAACATAAAACTTTGGAGTGTCAGATTCAATGTAATAAATCAAATATATTGTTACAGGACTGCTTGTAATTTGTCTGTTTAGAATAATCCTACGACTTTTGTTGAAAGAATAAAATTTAGTATGAAAAGGCAACATA
The DNA here is from genome assembly GCA_037127315.1 of Ascarosepion bandense. Taxonomy (NCBI): domain Eukaryota; kingdom Metazoa; phylum Mollusca; class Cephalopoda; order Sepiida; family Sepiidae; genus Ascarosepion; species Ascarosepion bandense. Next base: position 2,118,318 of record JBBBDQ010001166.1, read on the forward strand.
GTATTAGTAGATAACATTATTTTATACACAACAAAATAAAAGAAATTAGCTAAATGTATTGAATAAGTATTGTCAATGACAATACCTTTGTATTGAATAAGTATTGTACAATGTATTGCATAAGTATTGTCAATGACAATACCTTTGTATTGAATAAGTATTGTACAATGTATTGAATAAGTATTGTCAATGACAATACCTTTGTATTGAATAAGTATTGTACAATGTATTGAATAAGTATTGTCAATGACAATACCTTTGTATTGAATAAGTATTGTACAATGTATTGAATAAGTATTGTCAATGACAATACCTTTGTATTGAATAAGTATTGTACAATGTATTGAATAAGTATTGTCAATGACAATACCTTTGTATTGAATAAGTATTGTACAATGTATTGAATAAGTATTGTCCATTTTTTGGTTGTTAGTAAAGTTCTTGGATAGAATATAAACTGTATTGTGTATGTATATGAGAACAGTGAAATGTGGCTACATGTGTGTTTTTGTGAAAGAGCCAGTATGTGTATGAATGTATAATAGAAATGTGATAAAGGAGATAGGTAGTCAGTCAGTTAAGTGCCATACCGAATACATGCTTTGGGTGATCATGTCTCAAAACAGGCATGACTGACTGGGCAGAATAATATTCCGCAGTAGGTTGCCATTGCTTTCTGTGGTAGACTGATTGCCAGCCAAGGCTATAGAACCCAATCTATCCTATTATTTAACCCATTACTGGAGGCAAGAGATGAATTAATATCCTTCCCAATATAAGTAAATGTAAGGAATTCAACTGGAATTCGAACTTGGCTCTCCGATTTCTCATTCCGAGCCACTATCCATTGCACCACAACACACATCTGCTTGCACCACAACGCACATTTGCAGGTAGGTAGAATTAAGTTTTTAAGGTAGATGGTGACACCACATTTCAAAACGGTATCATAGTTTTGTCAGTGTTGATTTGAGCATTGCTTTTGTGTGTGGATGTAAATGGGGGTCTTGAATATCAGCTAGTATGACACAAGCCTTGATTACATTTGTAAGACACTTTTCTAGGGCTCAACTTTATGATATTTGTACTTACTTTTTAAAGAAATCAGCTTCAGAATCATTTTATTTATTCCTAATTTGCCCTAAAATACTATATGGTATGTTTACTACTAATACTACATCCACGTGATATTTTAGCAGTATCTACTTAAATTATGATGACTAATAAAACAACCTTTCTGATTTGTATTTTATAGTTTTTATTGTACATTTTAATTTGTTTGTTTTAAGATGTAAGCACCTTATTGTGTGTTATTGGTTTATAAATATTCTGGAGGTATGTTTTAATGTTTATGTAGCTATAGTTGGCTGAAAATTCTTCTTGTGTTTAAAATGAATATAATTATAATTAAATTGTATTGTGTGAAATATGCTACATATTTGATTAGTTATTTTAGTGTTTGAAAGCAACTCCATTAAATAAGATAGGAAAAGTGAATATATACATAAATTAAATAAAAAAAGTAACTAATTAAGGAAGCTAAGAAAACTGGAATCCACGCTAACAGAAATATAGAAAAAATGTTATGACAAGATCAATACACAGAGTTCTTTCTAGATTGCAAAAAAAATGATGAATTGGCAGACCACAAAATTGATAACATTGCAATGGGCTTTAAACTCTAGAGACTAAAAATAAAACAGGAAAATCACAATATAAAAAATATAGAGAAAAGCGACAGAGTATGAAACACGTGAAAAAGAATATAGAACTGATTGTAGACAAATGATCATTAACATGGTTACGTAGAAAACACTTGAAAAGTTAAATGGAATCCTTTATTGTTAAGATCAGTCAGTCAGTTACGTGCCATACATGATACATGCATATACTTGGTCAATCATGTCTCTTTTGATCCATGACTAATTAAGCAGAAGATTATCCTGTAGAAGGTTGCCATTTCTTTTCCGGCTTTCTCTTTTCCAATCTTTTTAATCTTTTTTTTTTTTTTTTTTAATTGGAGTAGATAGACTAAACTATCGCCCTGTTCACACTCCACCCACTTCTATTGAACAGATGAAGAGGCTCATCCATTGTTCCCTGTTTAGGATGTGGTTTCCGGATTTCTCTTTTCCAATCTTTTTACTCTTATGTAGCCCCCTGCGCATCAGTGGCAATACCACCTTGCTTTGAGTGATATGATTAAAAAAAAAAGTAGATTGGTTGCCAATCAAGGTTATAAAACCCAATATGTTCTGCTGTTTAACTCATAGCTGGAGAAGGAAGAGATAGATTAATACTTTTCCCAAGGGTATTTGTGTATAAGTGAATACAACGAATTCAACTAGAATTTGAATTTGGCTCACTAATTTCTTATTCTGTGTTGATATCCATTGCACCACAATTCATATTGTTAAGGTACAGGAAAATAAGACCTATCTGCTTCTGAATGTGGGTCTACCTACAAGCCCCTGTAAAAGGTAGAAGAAAGTGAGCAAGTCAAAAAAATGTGCAGGATCTTGTGCAAGAACAATAAAAATGTAGAACATAAAAATTAGGGCTGCTTCCTGGTGACACACATTTCTTTTTATTTTACTAGTAGTATAGCCCGGCGTTGCTCGGGTGTAATGACAGCTTTAAAACTAATCCATGGTCCTGGAGCTCAGACTCTTTGGACGTTGGCACGAAAGACTGAAGAGCAATAGTTGTTTCCAGTTAAAGCAAAACCGTAGACTGAAAGAAAAATGAATGGAAGTAAGTCAAATTTTGATTTCCTGGTATCGATATCAAATAAGTTTTTTTTTTGTCATAAACTGAATTTTGAAGGCTAAATAAGTCCTCTGAGTAAATGGTATCATGGCTGAGATTAAGAACTGCAATTATACCTACTTAGAGCCAAACCTGAAGCAAAAACTAAAATAAAAGGGCTGAAAAAAATACAGACATACAGGCAGATAAACAGACACACACACAAACATCTTGCCTTTTATATATATATATTATCGATTTTCTGCACTATTGTAAGAACTGCAACCTTGAAATTTCTGAATATCGTTTCTTATGTCTTTGAATATGAGTGTATCAAATTTGATTAAAATAGGACCACTCCTTCTATGACCCGATTTTTTCGATTATCGATTTTCGGTATTTATTGGGGGTACCTCAACACAAAACCTAGCTAAGAACACTTGCAGATGGTTATAGTAAAACTGTGTAAATTTTCAAAAAAATTGGTTCAGCCATTTCGGAGTCTATAGGTAACGGACACAGACACACACACACACACAGTAAGAGTAAGAGAAGTATGGTAATCATGAGGGTAGAAGATGCCAACTGTTGTTGCATTTAAACTTTTGGAGACTTTTGATAGCAAATATCAGGGTATCAAGCAAACAAAAGGGAGTTCCACAAATGGGAAGTGTAGGAAAAGAAACTGTTAGAATAGAAGAGATAGTTACATTTAACTATTTCCATGGATAAAGGGTGGAACCTTAATGCTAATCTTGTAGTACATGTAAATACATGTGGTTGGGGCACCAGGAAAAAAAAACCCCGTCAGATCAGCTGCCATAAAAATACTCATAGAAAAGACAGAGGGAAGCCACATTACATTAGTAAGAAAGTGACTGAAAGTGAGCCACCAAGTCAGGATCAATTATACTGCTGATCCTCTTTTGGATTTTGTCAAGAACCTCAAGATAAATAGCACCTTATCAGATATGGCAACAGTATTCAATGCATGGACAAATGGTAGGTTTATAAATGTGCAAAATAGCTCCTGATGAGAAAAACTTTCTGGTCCTACAAAGTGACTTAACCTTCCTAGCAGTAGATGCAGCTACTATAGATTCAATATAGAATAGTGAAAATGAATGAATAAACATATAAATAATAGTACAACTGAAATACGTAAAAATTATTATGAGAATTTATTATTGTAGTGGATTGGTAAATAGGATTGGTAAATAGGATTGGTAAATAGTACTTATTTGTATATATTAAGTAAAAGATAAATAAAATGTAAACTAAAAGACAAAGAAGAAGTTGAATTACTTATCATGTGTTATAGAACAACTCAACACAACAATCATATTTTTAGGCTAGCAGAACATCTAGCAAGTAATTAATAGTTAACTAGAGCTATAATTTCAATCTCATCATCATCATCATTCTTCAACCAACCAATAGTTGATCAGAAATCCATCAATAATCCCTCCTCCACACAACATGGTTAAGCATTGCTGTACTCAGATCCTGGTGCTGTGAGTGGATGTCATGGACTTCTTTTGATGGCACCTGGGTGTTTTTATATATGTAAGTTTTTATATCAAATAAGATTAGGCTAAAATCTTCTTCCAAGCCACCAATGGCTACTAAAAGGTCCTGTCAATCCAAATTCACTTACAAGGCTTGGATCATCAAGTAGTCACCTTCCTGACAAATTGACCATAGTAAGATATGAACCTGGGCTTCATGGTAAAAAATCAAACATTCTAACCACTTGGTCACAGGCCCATTAATATTCAATAAATCAGTAAAAATTCAATAAAAATTCCTTTTTTACCAACTCCAGAGTTTCATGTCAAGGTCAGATGTACAATAATTTTATTGAAATTATTATCAGAACTCATATTTATACAACATGCTAAGCATAACTTTTGCATTTCAAATCTGAAATTCTTATTATATGTGAGATTTGTTAAAAACATTACATTTTAATTTTAGTACCAGTAATTTTTTAAATATCACTATATATACATACATGTGCATAGTAACTTTTACATATATGTATGTACACATACATGTGTTTTTTATTTTTAATTATATATATATATATAAATATATATATATGCATATCTGTATGTGTGTGTGTCTTTGTAATTTCATCCTTATCTTTAATATTCATTAATTACTGTTCATTTGTTTCATTATTTTTAAATTACTTATTTAGATATAGATTGAATTCATTTTTTCAGGAAATATCAAACATATTTTTAGACTAAATTGAGTTAGTGAATAAATAAGTGAACTAAAGTTTTATTGACTTATTAAATGACATAAAGGGGACACAATTCTTCAGAAATGATCTCTCACTTAGGAAGGAATGCCATGAGTAACACGTAGCATTGGACTGTTACCCTGCAAATATTCACATCAAACACAAAATCTCACTTGCGAAATAGAATGTCAGAACACTTAACAGCTGTGGACAGAAGAAGAATGCCAAGCAGGAGATGAGCAGGTTGAATATTAGTATTCTGGAAGTGAGTGAAACTAGACGGCCAAACAATGGAGATTCTGTCAGTAGGAACCACAAGATCATATATGCAGGCAGCAAAAATAATGAAAAGATAGTCTGCTGGATACTGAACAGAGACATGAAAAATTGCACCTCAGGGTACTGTCAATTTTTTAAAATTGTCTTTCTAGTCAAACTGAAAGGAAGGTCCTTCAAAATTGCACTTATAGTAGAGTATGCACCGACAACATGATCTACTCAGGCGGAAATAGAATCTTCTATTCCCTACTAGAGGAGCCAAAGATAAGTGAAAATCCCAAGAAATTAGAATTATTGGAAACCTGAATGACAATGTAGGTAAGGAGAGGGAAGGAATAACAGTTGACAACTTTGGATTAGGAAACCACACTGATCGAGGAGAGAAATGGGTCCAATGGAGCAGAGCAAACAAACAGGTAATGCTCAATACCTAGGTACAAGAACATTCAAGATGTCTATGGATATAGAGAAGCCCAGTGGGTGACACAAAAAAATAAAACCAATTGATTACATAACAATAAACAGGAGATTCAGGAATGCATTTGTTCATTGTAAAACTTACCCAAGTGACAACTTTAGAAATGACCACCTCCCGTTTATATGCAAAGTAAGGGTGAAACTGCGGAGAATAAAGAAGCCTAGTGCAGCATCCAGACTGCCATACAACACACTTGTGATGACCTCAGCCTGCAGGAAGGATAGAGTGAAAAACATATATGAGGGACAAATTGGAAACAGAAATTCCAAATGAGATATGCAAAAAAAAGTATTAGTGACATCAGCTAATGACATTGTTTGAAAGGAAAACAGAAGAAAAAACGTGAGGATCACAGATGAGTTTCTGAACATGATGAAAAAGTGATAGAAAATAATGCCAGGACATAGAACTGAGCTACACAAGAAAATAATGAGCAAATGCAGACAGGTGAAAGAGAAATGACTTAACAACAAATGCATAGAAATAGAGAGATTGAGTATGACAAATACAGGAGACATGCATAAAAAAATAAAGGAACTAACAAAACAAAAAGTATACTCCTCAACAGGATGCATAAAATCAAAGGATGGAACATTTGTATTAAAGGAGGAAATACTTCAGTGGTGGGAAGAATATATAAAAGATCTCTTACATGACAAGAGAGAGTAACTGACAATACACAAAAATATTGATGAACCAGAAATATTAAAATCCAAAGTGGAAGTTGCACTAGCCAAACTGAACAGAAACAAAGCAGCAGGACCAGACAACATTGTAACAGAGATAGACAACTTTGACATAGACAACATCACAGAAATTATAAATGAAATTTACAACAGTGGCAAAATTTCAGAAGAGTATAGCAGGTCAATTTTCATAGCACTGTCTAAGAAGCCAGATGCAAATGAATGAGAACTCCATTGAACGATCAACTTAATGAGTCATGTAACAAAACTCATCATCTGAATTCTGATGAATAGAGCACACAGCAGAATCAGACCAGAAATATGACAAGAACAGTGTGGTTTTGTCAAAGACACTGGAACAAGGAATGTGATATTTATGCTTAGAGTGTTATCAGAAAGGGTAATGAAAATGCAGAAGGATGTGTACTTATGTTTCATTGACTATGTAAAGGCATTTGTCAAAGACCTGATAGTGATGCTTGGCAACCTTGATATATTCAGGAACGACTTTAGAGCAAACAAGAACAATTACTGGCAGCAAACTGTCTCTATATGGACAGGAAACAAGTTCAGCAGATATGCAAAGATAAAAAGGGGTGTCAAACAAGGTTGTGTCTTCTTACCAGATTATTCAACCCATACAGAACGACTATTCTAAACTAGAAGTCCTGCCAGATTTTGGAATTGGTGGCCACAATCTGAACAATATAAGATATGCAGATGATACAGTGCTGATAGGAGACATGGAAAGGAAATTAGAAAACTTCTTACAGAAGGTAGCTAAAGAAAGCAAACAGAAAGGACTAAACATAAACTACAAGAATTCATGGTCATCAGAAAGAAGAGCCCAAAATGCCAATTACAGGTCAGGGGTAATGAAATCAAGCAGGTACAGAAATGGTTATTGGTGGCCACAATGTGAACAATATAAGATATGCAGATGATACAGTGCTGATAGCAGACATGGAAAGGAAACTACAAAACCTCTTACAGAAGGTATCTAAAGAATTCATGGTCCTCTCTGAGAAGAGCCCAAAATCCCAACTACAGGTCAGAGGTAATGAAATCAAGCAGGTACAGAAATGGTTATTGATGGCCACAATGTGAACAATATAAGATATGCAGATGATACAGTGCTGATAGCAAACATGGAAAGGAACTACAAAAGCTCCTACAGAAGGTAGCTAAAGAAAGCAAAAAGAAATGACTAAACATAAACTACAAGAATTCATGGTCATCAGTAAGAAGAGGAGCCCAAAATGCCAACGACAGGTCAGGGGTAATGAAATCAAGCAGGTACAGAAATTATTATTGGTGGTCACAATGTGAACAATATAAGATATGCAGATGATACAGTGCTGATAGGAGACATGGAAAGGAAATTAGAAAACTTCTTACAGAAGGTAGCTAAAGAAAGCAAACAGAAAGGACTAAACATAAACTACAAGAATTCATGGTCATCAGAAAGAAGAGCCCAAAATGCCAACTACAGGTCAGGGGTAATGAAATCAAGCAGGTACAGAAATGGTTATTGGTGGCCACAATGTGAACAATATAAGATATGCAGATGATACAGTGCTGATAGCAGACATGGAAAGGAAACTACAAAACCTCTTACAGAAGGTATCTAAAGAATTCATGGTCCTCTCTGAGAAGAGCCCAAAATCCCAACTACAGGTCAGAGGTAATGAAATCAAGCAGGTACAGAAATGGTTATTGATGGCCACAATGTGAACAATATAAGATATGCAGATGATACAGTGCTGATAGCAAACATGGAAAGGAACTACAAAAGCTCCTACAGAAGGTAGCTAAAGAAAGCAAAAAGAAATGACTAAACATAAACTACAAGAATTCATGGTCATCAGTAAGAAGAGGAGCCCAAAATGCCAACTACAGGTCAGGGGTAATGAAATCAAGCAGGTACAGAAATTATTATTGGTGGTCACAATGTGAACAATATAAGATATGCAGATGATACAGTGTTGATAGCAGACATGGAAAGGAAACTACAAGACCTCCTAGAGAGGGTTGCTAAAGAAATCAAAAAAGAAAGGACTAAACATAAACTACAAGAATTCATGGTCATCAGTAAGAAAAGAAGCCCAAAATGCCAACTACAGGTCAGGGGTAATGAAATCAAGCAGGTACAGAAATGGTTATTGGTGGCCACAATGTGAACAATATAAGATATGCAGATGATACAGTGCTGATAGCAGATACAGGAAAGAAGTTACAAGACCTCATAGAGGAAGTAGTTAAAGAAAGCAGAAATAAAGGACTACATATCAACTCCAAGAAAACTGAATGCATGGTAATCAGTGAAAAGAGGAGTTCAAAATGCCAACTAGAATTTGGTGATAACAAAATCAAACAGGTTCAGTTCAGAAATTTAAATACCTGGAAAGTGTTCTAACAGAAGACGGAAAATGCACTCCAGAGATCTGAAGGTATATTGGCATGGCCAAGGATACATTGCAGAAGCTGAGTAGACTATTAAGATATAGGAAAATTTCATTGGAAACAAAGAAGAGGGTACTGAAGTATTATGCAATGTCTGTCTGTCAATATGGCAGTGAATGCTAGACAATCTCATTCAAGATGAAGGAAAAACTGGAAGCAACTGAAATGAGTTTCTACTGAAGGATGCTGAGGATACCATGGATGGAACATGTAAGCACTGACAAGGTTTTGGAGAGGATAGACACAAAAAACGAATCTGATACTTAACATCAGGAATAGACAGCTGAAGTTTTTTGAACATGTAATGAGGAAGGAGGGCTTGGAAAACCTGATGCTCATGTGATGGATAGAGGGGAAGAGAGATAAGGGAAAGCAACACACAACATACTTGATGAACTTGACCAAATAGATTGTGGAGTGGGGATTGAGTAGAATAATAGAAGAAGGGGTATTAAGAGCAACAAGAACTAGGGAGATGTGGAGGGCCATGATCGCCTGAAGGGACACAGCACATAAAAGAAGAAATAAATGAATAAACAAAATTAAGATTGAATGAACTGAAAAAGATTTCCTGTGATATTACTGGAGTCTGTGAAGATACTGAGTATGATTCTGAATATATGAAGAGATTTTCCATCACTAAAGTATATATCTAGTGTGAAATAATAATAATAATAATAGTAATATGAAAATGAAAACCAAAGATAAAGCTCTTGAACAGATGAAACAGCGTTGGCAAGACAAAAATCTGCATGGCCAATATCCAGAACGTGCCAATAAATCCAATGTTGACAAAGTTAATACTCATCGATGGTTACGTGCGTCTGGATTAAAGTCTGAAACTGAAGGCTTTATTCTTGCAGCACAAGACCAAAGTCTTTTCTCTAGAAACTTTCAGGCAAATATTATACATAATAATGTGGATCCAAAATGCAGGTTCTGTGAAAAACACCAAAAAACAATAGACCATCTAATCTCAGGTTGTTCTGTACTTGCCCCAAATGAATATAAAAATCGTCATGATGGAATGGGGCAATATTTACATTGGACAATGTGCAAACACTATGGAAAATCTGTAAACAAACACTGATATGAACATCACCCAGCACCGATTACGGAAATAGGAGATGTCACCATTCTATGGAATTACACCATCTCCACAGACAGAAAAATTGAAGCAAATAGGCCAGACATTATTGTTAAAAACCAGAAAGAGAAAACTTGTCTATTAATTGATATGGCTTGTTCAGCAGATTGTAACATAGCAATCAAGGAATTTGAAAAACTGTCAAAATATAAAGACCTGGAAATTGAAATAGAAAAAATGTGGAAATTGAAAACAAGAGTTGTGCCAGTGATAGTAGGTGCACTTGGAATGATAAAAAATGGAACAAAACAACACATTGAAAGAATCTCTGGAAACCCCAGCTTACGAGATATACAAAAAATTGTCTTATGAAGTACAGCCCACACACTAAGGAAAACTTTATCTATGTAATGCTTGGGATGATAGGGAAGATAGAAAAAAACATGAAATGGAGCCATAACAACACGCCATGACCTGCTTTAGGTCTTCCCGCAGACTTGGTTCGTAGTATGACCATAGCAGAAATCGAAATATGATGAAAAATGACATAATAATAATAATAATCAACCAGTTTTCTCATTATTAATATTTCCCTTAGCTACCGATATTTCGAAATATATTTTTTAAACTATGATAATCTTTATTAAAAACACAAAATAAATAAGAAATAATAAAATAATTTTTCTTAAAAACAAAAAATAAAACATGATAATCTTAAAAACAAAATAGAAAAAATATGAAATGGAGCCATAACAACGCGCCACAACCTGCTGTAGGTCTTCCTGCAGCCTTGGTTGGTAGTGCAACCATTGCAGAAATCAAAATATGATGAAAAATGACATAATAATAATAATATGGCTTGTCCAGAACATTGTAACATAGCAACCAAAGAATTCGAAAAACTGTCAGGGTATAAAGATCTGGAGGTTGGGATGGAAAAAAATGTGGAAATTGAAAACAAGTATCGTACCAGTGATAGTGGATGCACTTGGAATGATAAAATATGGAACAAAAAAGCACATTGAAATTATCCCTGGAGATGTACAAAAAATTGTCTTGTTAAGTGCAACCCACGTGCTAAGGAAAACTTTGTCTATGTAGTGCTAGGGATGTTAGGGAGATATAAAAAAACATGAAATGGAGCCATGACAACACACCATGACCTGCCTTAGGTCTTCCTTCAGACTTGGTAGGTAGTGCGACCATAGCAGAAACAGAAAGTTCTCAGAGTTTTGAAGAGTTTGGTTGATACCATTTCTAAGGAGCAGCATTTCCATTGACTATATCAATGTGTGTTACCAACATAATAATGTGTATAGGATATCCTTATTAGACTGGATATCATGATGGACATATTGACCTTAGTATATTTGTTCCCCAGCATCACTTTACTGTCATGCAAGTCTGTTACTAAATAATAATAATAATAATAATAATAATAATAATAATGAATATTATGGGATCACTCAATACAAACAGATCATATCATTTAATCCCAAAGACCCAAACCTCTTGTTAACTGCCATCATTTTGTAAAGATTATCTAAAATATTATTGAGTTGTAAGAAAGCTTGTTGACACTATAACTTGAAAAAGAAATTTCTATTGACTACATCAATATCTGCCACCAACATAATCTGTAATAATAATATCAGGCATTGCTCTTGTGGCTTCTAATCTTAATTGATTAGAGAATGAAAATTGGCTGTAGTAAATATCCAATTCAGAATGACAGATTTACATGTTGCTTGCCTTGTCAGACAGTAATAACTTAGGGATATTACGTAGGGGTTAATGCAATTTACATATCTATCCATGAACAGGAGTATATATTTAATGATAATAATATCTTGGTTTCTGATTTTAATTGATTAGAGGTGTTTTCATGTACATGTTTTTATTTTAGAGAATGAAGATAGGCTACAAGTAAATATCCTGTTCAGAATGACAGATTTGATTGTCACTTGCCTTGTTTGTACTTAACTAATTAGGCTTATTGCCTAGAAATTGATCCAATTTGCATCTCTGTTAAGTAGCAAGAATATGTATTTAATAATATGAATAACTTGGATGCTTATTCAAATTTATCAAAACCTGACACCATATAGTGTACACTTGGCTATTATGCAAGTACTTGGTATATTTGTTATCAGAGTGGGTGCCATGATGGGTATATTGGGATTTATATATTTCTACTTCAGCATCATTCAGCATTAACAACAACAACAACAAAAACAAAAATAATAATGATAATAATGACAACAAATACAGATTCAGTGATGAATATCTAGAGACAATTGATCAGATTGTATATGTTTACATATTAGTGTAAACCTGATATAAGAGAGTTGTTGGGACCGAATAAAAGGTCTCCTATACCTAAATTCTCTTATATATGAGTTTCTCTTATATCCTGGTTTAATCTATTTTATATACATTACCACATGCTCTAATTTGGGACCAGAGAAAATCGCTCTTATATCCAGGTTTATCTTATATCTGGGTCTCTTATATCCGGGTTATACTGTATTAGCAACAATAGAAAATTTTCCAGTGTTATGCTATTATTAGCTCTTATTGTCATAATAGTATGGCACTGGAAAACTTTTGTGGAAAGGAAACTGCATGAAACTAGTATTAACATTACTCAAAACAAAGTTACAGAGATAGGTCCTATATTAAATATTTACAGGTCCTGTAACAATTCTATGCAACTTTACAATGCACACAGACAAAAAAGTCAAAGCTATTAGTCCAGACATTGTGATCAAAGACCACAAAACAGAATGTACATTCCTATTGATATGACAGTTCTGGCAGACTGTAATGTATCTTTGAAGATCTTTAAAAAAAACTATAAAAATACAATGATTTTGAAGTGGAAATCTCAAAAAATGTGGCACATGAAGACATTATTACCTCCTGTTGTAGTTGGAGCCCTCAATTTGATTGGAAATTGTTCTAATGCACACATAGAAGGTATCTATAATATCTTAAAGAAATACAAAAATTGTTCTCACAAGTACAGCTCAAACATTATGAAGAGCTTTATTTATGCAAAATACGTGTTAAAAATGTGCAATGAAAAAGTCATGAAACCATTTCTGAACTTAGGTCTCTGGTTGGGAATCAAAAGGAAATGTTTATACAACAGAAATCAAAAGCTACAATCATTTAATGAATTAAATAATTTCAGTACGTGTGATCATTGGGCTGAAATATATGTAGAAAAAATATGGAAAAATTCTTGCAGCTAATAGATTGTGACTTGGAAATAAATTTATTATAAGAAGCATACCTACTCAGAATAGCAGAAAGTATTGAAAAAATCTGCTAATGAAAAGAATAACCGATTTATTTTCTTAAGTCTTGAGTGTTTGCCTGAAAATAAACTTCTTACCTAGCAACAAACATCATATATTGTGTGGAAGTGTAAGTAGTAATTAATAATACTACATGATTCAATAACAAAAATCAGCCATTGGAAGTAAAAAATATGATTTTCAGTGAGAAAAAGAAATGGATCTTCTACAATTCTGAGAAAATCTTTGAGCCAAAAATATGAGAGATTCAAATCCTTTTGTTAAAACTATAGATCAAGAAGAAGAAAGGAAAATAATCAAATATGACCCATTAAAGTTTGAACTTGCAAGGATTTTGGAGTTGAAGAAGGTTATAATTATACCAACTGTAATTGTTATGCTTGGTATTTTGATTGACAGAAGGGATACAGGAATAAAGATAGTTGGCATCAATTTTCCCAGTGGAACTTTTGCAAAATGGAAGTCTTGTAGTAACAGCAAAAATACTCTGGTAACTGATGAATATTTAGAGTCAGAGGAAATTTGCATGGTACATAAGGGTGATAATTGAGGCCCACTACCTATGCATTAATTAACAGATATTAAGATCTTATCTGCAAAAATACTATTACTACTATTACTACTAATAAGAATAATAATAGACATTATGGTTTTGAAGGAAGAGCAGGTGAAAATACACAGCTACTAAGTCCTGACTATGCAAATCAGTGAAATATAGCATATATACCAAGCAGCTGCTAAATTCTTTACTTTTGTGATTGGTTCACTTAAGATTATTTCTACCACACTTGGCTTAGGGATACCTGACATTATTTGGATTGTGTAATTGACAGCACCGCTTTGAAGAAATTATGTTTTGAAGAAAGCTGGGGTAATGTCTGATATATAACCCTCATCACCCTCATCACCCAGACAATACATGTAGGAGTCAGGAAGGATATCAAATAAAATAATAATAATAATAATAATAATAAATTGAAGCAAACAGGCCAGACATTATTGTTAAAACCCAGAAGGAGAAAACTTGTCTATTAATTGATATGGCTTGTCCAGCGGATTGTAACATAGCAATCAAGGAATTTGAAAAACTGTCAAAATATAAAGACCTGGAAATTGAAATAGAAAAAATGTGGAAATTGAAAACAAGAGTTGTGCCAGTGATAATAGGTGCACTTGGAATGATAAAAAATGGAACAAAACAACACATTGAAAGAATCCCTGGAAACCCCAGCTTAAGAGATATACAAAAAATTGTCTTATTAAGTACAGCCCACACACTAAGGAAAACGTTATCTATGTAACGCTGGGGATGATAGGGAAGATAGAAAAACATGAAATGGAGCCATAACAACAAGCCACGACCTGCCTTAGGTCTCGCCGCAGACTTGGTTGGTAGTGAGACCAAAGCAGAAATTGAAATATGATGAAAAATGACATAATAATAATAATTAGTACTAGTAGTAGTAATAGATTTATCTTAATTATGAAAATCATAATTATCAACACCAGGATCAACATCAGCATTGTAACTGTAGTACCATTCTTTGTTTCAATTAGAAATATGAAGGTGATGTTATTTTCTTGTCATAAAGAATCAATGAGAAAGAAATAGATGAAGCAAGTAAGGATAGGTTATAATTAACTGAAAGATAATTATGAAGAAAATAAATTATATTACAGAAGAAAAACATAAGGTAGGCCAGGAGCAACAGACAAAAGAAATTGTAAAAAAATAAAAAAATAATAGTTCAAACAAAAGGAAGTTAATGGTTGCTAAGGAAGTAAAAAACAAAATAAAAGCACACAGTTAAAAGCAAACCAAGAAAAACCCCAGAATAAATGTCAGAAGAATTGATTTGAGGATTCAAGGAAATAAATAAAGCAACCAATGGAAAAAGGGAAAAAATATTTGACATGTAAAAATAATGTTTAAACCACAAGACACCAGGAGGGTTTGTCTACTGTTAGCTATTAACACATGACTAGAAAGTAGCTTTTATTCTTGGTGATCAGTGATAGCTTAGACCTTTGCAATGTCTCCTAGGAAATGGTATATAATATAAAGGAAAAAGGATATGTAAATGTTATGGTTTATTCATTGTATTAATACCCTCTATCAATACTGGCTGAACTGAAACTACAAAAAATAAATACGCATGTACATATATTCACCTGGCTAGGGTCACATGAATTTTATATAATTTTTTATTTTAAACAGGAAAAATATTTATTAATCATTTATATTTAAAATTTTGGTGGTCACTGCTTTTAGTGAGTTGAATTAGTTACCAAAACAATATTTAACCCACTGCATCATTTATTGTTACCAATGGAGTTGATGGTAGATGAAAGTTAAAAAAAAAAAAGTTTTGAAGAAAAATACATACTCAAAAGTTTGGAATAAAAGGGTAGACTGGAAAATTCATTTTATATTCATTTGTGTTTGGGCTACAAAAAGAGAGAGATAAGTTTGCAATAAATGGACAGGTTGGACAAAAATGAGAAATTAAATAAACTCAGGTTTGAAATAATATGGGGTGGGTTGGAAAAGTTGGAATAGCCATGTATGCCTGTCTATTTTAGATATGAGGGTACACTACGAAAAATCAATTTATTGTGAATTGATCAAGCTAAGATTATATATTAGAAAAATTTCCATTTTTCTATTTTTATTATTCTTGTCAAAATGAATCTCTTGAATTTTCACTAATATCAAAAATCCATTTTCAACAATCCCTTTTCAACAATCTTTCTTTTTTATCTGTGGGCGTTTTGTTACTATGAACAATATGGTGTTCTCTTTTGACTGAATTCATTGTCTGTAAACATGGGTGATTTATTCAAAAAACATCTTCATCTTCTCAAATTATTTTGTGATTTCATCAGTCAATAGTATCTACTTCTATTTTTCTTGAAGGTTTTGTCTTTGGACCAATCAGAATTGTATCCTACTTTGACCTTTAATTAGTTCAGTCTGTTAGCCAAGTGCCATATGTGACACATGCTTTAGGTGGTCATGTTTCAAAAGTGACATGACTGGTTGGGCAGAAGATTATTCTGCAATAGGTTGCCATTGCTTTCTGCAGTAGACTGATTTCCAGCCAAGGCTATAGAACCCAATCTGTCCTATTATTTAACCCATAATTGGAGGGAAGAAACAGATTAATACCTTTCCCAAGGGTATTTGTGCGTAAGTGAATGAAAAGAATTCAACTGGAATTTGAACTCAACTACCCAAATTGTCATTTTGAGTCGATATCCATTGCACCACGAAGCACATCCAATTGTTGTTTTTGACTATGTTTCACATTAAAAGTGTTGGCGGCGTAATCACAGTCATTCTCACCTTGTTTCACTGGCAGCGGTTTCAGCGAGAGCAGAAATGGCAACAGCAAACAGTAAAATGGCAGATGATGTGCAGCAGCAGCGACTCACAGAAGCGACTCACAGAAGGCTAGACAGACGAGACATAACACACATGACAAGCTGCCGATTAGTTACTTCAGCCAAAATGAATTCCTGTGACCAAAAAATTCTTTAACTATACTACAATATAGAATCTTGGAAAGCTTATTTTCTCTGTGGTACTACAATTTCATCTCTTGTGACCAATATTCTCTCAAGATGGGTTCTCATCATTGTATATGGAATGATATTAAAGATAATAGAGATTTATGACAATGTGAAAGCATTTAATATTAACTGATCAAACAGCTAGTGCAATTTTCTGTTGAAATTTATAGTCTTTTCCTTACAACAAGTTTTTAGAGAGATAGGTATCTCATCCTGCTACTGGACTTGGGTTATCTTTCTTTGTTGGTGTACTCTCCAGTATTGATGGGGGTAGCTTAGAAAAAAGATAATATCACATTATCCTTTGATGATTAGTGTATAGTTTATATAGTTAAATGTTGCACTAAACAAGCAGATAGAAAGATAGAACTTGAAGAATTCCACTTAACTGGATTAGACAGAAATGATTCTTTGAATTGTGCCAATTTCTGATTAAATTAATAAAAGACACCATCCTTCCTGGCTCTTGAGTCTCTGACCATGACTACTCTTGGCATCATGAGAAATTGGTCATTACCCACTTAGGAATTTAGTTTAGTATCAGAGAGAGAGAGAGAGAGAGAGAGAGAGAGAGAGAGAGAGATAGAAATATATATATAGAGAGACAGTGAGAGATAGAAAAAGAGGGAAATAAAAGAAATAGGTATGTAAAGATAACCACATAGAGAGAGAGAGAAAGAGCAAGAGAGAGAGAAAAATATTATAATAGATATAGAGAGAATAATATGTATAGAAAGAGTAAAAAAAGAGAGAAATTAAAGATAGTGGTTAAATCATAAAGGACATGTAAAAATATATATAATTAAAATTTAAAAAAAGCAATTCAAATTTACAATGCTATTATTAGGAGAACTAATAAAGCACTGTGTGTTGTGGTGCATTGGATATTGGCTCAGAAT